>VZTM01011339.1:14452-62762 GCA_013400555.1 Jacana jacana
CTCACACACATCCATAAAGACATCTTCATTCTCTAGACATTCCATATGATGAAAATAGTTTTACCTGTTCCTCCAGCTATCATCCCAAGGTTCTTCGCAAACTTTTTCTCTGCTTCAGACTTCTTTTGAGGCTTGATAAGAAAAGTACCTGGAAGAAACATTCAAAACCTCATCTCTAGATACATTAACTGCCAAACATGGATACAAATTCCATGGGAATAAATTACTACAGCCTACCAATTAATTAGGATAGATCTGGAAATACTAAATAGACTCAGCATAGCATTGAGCACAGAGTAGAAACCTTTTTGTCTCTGTAAACAACAGTCCTAGCCTTGAACAGCTGACTCCTTTCCCTGCCACCCAGTATAGTTTATTTTAAACTCAAGGATTCGCACATCACTGCCTAGAACACAACTTGGCAACTGTGAACGTTAGAGGTAGCTAACGGTAACCACAGCCCCTACTACAGAGAAGGTTTCTTAGGCCACCTTCATTATCTTCACTTGCACCACATGTCTGTGTGTATCTGCATTCAATCGAGTTTCAATTAAACCAGCATCAAGCAAGAACCCCTACAAAGATTAGTCAGGAATGTTGGAGACTTGCATATTTTTATCAAGCGCTCCATTATTGTAATTAGTTTCCGGTCAATAACACTCACAATCAGCTAGGAGACTATTCCAGTGTCTCGTGATGAGAAGACCTTGCTGATTTCTGCTCCACGCCTGGTAATACCATTGCTCCAGAACTACCACAAAACTAGACAGTTTGTAATTGAATTAACCTCCAAGAGCCAAGCCAAATGAAAAGCCCATGAAAAGCAATCTATATGAAAAGCACTTGANGTAAAACACACAGGCCACCTCAGTCAAGACCAGTGCAAAATCTGTCACTTGCATCTTAAAAGAGGATTACTTCTCTGAACTTACCTCCCCCCAGTCAACTCAGTCCTGGTTTAATCATGAAATAGAGCTGGCTTTCAGTCAGCGGGTAATTCAGTAACAACACTGAGACTCTAAGAGGGCATTTTAGGCTACCACCTCCCTTGTTTAAGAAGCATCTGGAATGTATCCCTCCATATGTATAGCTGAGGCATTACTTACAGTGTAGCCTTCTCAGTAATATAATGCAATAATGATTTTTTCAGATTTAATTATATAGCCCCAGGAATGGGACAATAACCAGCTATTCCTCACATAAAGTACACACAAAGTGCTCTTTTCCATCGTATCAATTCTGATGATCTCTTGGTCAAGACCAGGAAAGGTGGATTTTCTCATTTCCACTTTTTAAAAAAAGATTCTCTACAAAGTTCTCAAGTTTTAAAAAACACCACCTCTGAAAATAACCCATCCAAGTTCCTCTTTTTTGGCCTCCCACCTTCACACCACAGTACCTGCCCCCTTATAGACAAGGAGCCCATTTGGCCCTCTGAAATCGATAGTATCTCCAATCTTCATGTCATTGAGGTACTGGGACATCTTCCCACCTTCTGGAAACTTGGGATTCATGTTCTTGTGGTAGACCTGTAAAAACAATAATTTGTATGACATCAACCACTAGCTTTCCTCCAGACAATATTACAAACTGTAGAACGCAATATGAGAGGTCTGAAATGTAGTATCTGAGAAGGAAATTGAGACAATTCTTTGTTCTTAGTTATCTGATGTGCCTTGCAACAGAAAGCAGCTAAAAGAAGCAAAATGCTCTCTCGTGGACATGTTCCTATGCTCTCTGCCAACAGCCAAGCTCACAGGAATAGGCAGCAGGCAGATTATGTACTGGTGCCCTCATTAAATGATCCCTCCAGCAAGAACCTTATGTCACCCCATTTTTGTAATCACTCCTTCTGAAAATAGCATTCCTGCATCTTTTTAGGATTTTCCTAGAGGCTTCAGCAACAGCTTTTTCACCTTTCAAAGTACCTAAGTATTCAGTAGTTAATTCACCATATTTGTAGCATGAAGAACAAAGCATGCAAAAAAAAGGCTAGAATTTTGCCTAAGGACAAACTCCATCACAGAAAAGGATTAGCACATCCAGAAGTTCTGGGATCAAGTCATCCTGCATTCTTTAGCTTAAAGGATTTCAGGATTTCCCTTGTTTCTGTATCCCATTTTCTTAACCAATAAACACATCAGCACAACTTCTGATGCTTACTGGTGTATAATCTGAAGCATCACCAAAGATAGCAGTTATTACTGACTTGTTTCCTACTTAGAGCTTAGCAGTAAGCACTACTAGCAGCACAGGCAGCCTGAGGGTGAGCAACTGCTATTTGCACACCACCAAGCAGAAGGCACTAGGGAAGTTCCTGCAGCACTGCCAAAGAAGTGTATCTCTTCTCCATCTGCCCCACCTCTGCTGTCTCTCAGTAACATAGAGTGGAGACACGGGATACAACTTACTATTCAAAGAAATCATGAAATGTATTGTTTGCCATGTAGTCATCCTATTTGGAAGAAGACCAATCAAAATAAACTCTCTATTTCACTAAAATGAAGTGCTTTCCTTCCTTCCAGTTAGCAATTTACCTGTGTTAAAGGAAACAAACATTTACCTTTATAATTAAATCAACATAACCTTTTGTCTCATCACTGGAAACTGGGGTGTAGGCTCGAATCACCAGATTGCCGTCAATTTTTGCGGAAAGGTAAACATGCTGGCCTAGGGAGAAAAAGTACAATCTGATGATTTATTTTTTCATCCCTAGAAGACAACACAAGTGAGAAAAGCAGGAAGCAACGATGGAGATTTTTACCATATAAATGCTGTATAAAACATTTGTTCTCTTTTTTTTTTCTGGAAGAATTTCTGGATCGGGGTAACTGGTACATTACAGAATCAAGGATAAGATAAATAAGAAAGGAGGACATTTATAGTAAAATAGTGATAGAGTTTGCTATGCAAGTACTCTCTGTATTTTGTGTCCTGTTGTTCTCATATTCACAGAATCACAGAATGGTAGGGGTTGGAAGGGACCTGACAAAGCAGGTTCACCTAGAGCAGGTTGCACAGGAATGCATCCAGGCAGGTTTTGCTTATCTCCAGAGAAGGATATTCTACAACCTCTTTGGGCAGCCTGTTCCAGTGCTCTGGTACCCTCAAATTAAAGAAGTTTTGCCTTATGTTCAGACAGAATTTCCAGTCTTCCAGTTTGTGCCTTTATCCTCTTGTAATTATGAAGTGGAAGTATGGATACAAGAGTTCACACAGGCAAAGAAGTAGGTATTACAGTTAAATATTTAAATAATAATATTTTTAATATTTAAAAATTTCCCAGAGATTCTGCACCAAAACATCAAGAACAAAGCCTTGGGCCATTTTCCTTCTCCATAATTCCTGCCTCTGTAACGCGGGAACTTCCACAGCACTGGATGCTGCTGTGCACAGAGAGCTCTTTACCCAACCTAATGTTCCAAGAGGCAGACTCTAAAAAGCACCCATTTCTGCTGATTGGAAGAACTGAAACTCCTTGCTAAGAGCAGTCTCCTCAGCAAGACAATACTAATCTAGAGAGTTGTATGGAAAAACAAGAAGCAGGAACAGTGCTAGCAGAAAACACTTATTTTTAGCAAAATGATCCTGGTAAAATGCAGAAGGTGGGAATCTCCCAGGAAGTAATCTGGCCTGTACAGTCTCAGGACCCTGTTCCTAAATTCTTCAGAATAAAGTCTGGATAAACACAAGCACCGCAGGGTAGACCTCAATTTGTGTATCATTTGTCTAGTTAATGTGGACAGTTCAATTACACTTTCCCATAAAAAACAGAAGAGAATTGGGAGAAACTTTAGGGGAGAACTTGTAGAGTAGGGCTGATGGTTGGACTTGATGATCCCAAGGGTCTCTTCCAACCTAAATGATTCTTTGAAACACAGCTGTCCTTGAGAGGCAGCATGCAAGAAGAATGTGCTCACAGTGTGGAATGGGAAAGACCCTGACACTTGCCATACAGCACAGGAGACTGCAAAACACAGTCCAGAACAAACAGGGCTACATCTGCCACATCTGCAGATCAGAAAGGGAGACTTTCCCCTGCATAGATTACCATTGATTCAAGGTCCAAGGTTCAATGTCATTAGTTCTGCAGGGTACAGGAAAGAAGACTGTGCCAATCCTAGCCTAAAATGAACTCCATGGTACAGAAAGCAAGACAAAGTTGCACGCATATATACGTAAATCAAAGGTCAGTGCACACACAGAAAAGGCTCTGAATATTTCAGCATCTTCTACATACAGTAGTTACATTTTCCACTGTGTTCTGCACAGAGTAGTTACAAGCTTCCCAGGCAGAAGAGTTGCTCTCTTTGTCCTTTACAAGTGCAACTCTATTCACCAAAAGCACGAGGGCAGTTGACAATAAGCTGAGGGCACCAGGCGGAAGCAGAATGCAAATAAGAAATAGGAAAAGAAAGGCTCTGAAAGGCACCACTCTTGCTTATATCCTATCTGGTGATGAATTTCATCAGACTCAGTTGTTTCACCGTTCTTGTTCTAAACTACACCACGCAATTTAACCGAAGCTGAACAAAGCACACACAAAAGATCAGAAATACAACTCTTTGGGAAACCTGACATTTCTCTCTGACACAGCAGAATTCAGATGCAGCTTTTAACTCCTTGCTTTGCTGAGCCTTAAATTCCCAATCAATGAGAAGTCTAAGAACTATGAGTGCAGTTATAAATCCCCAAACCAGAAATGTATGTGATGAAATGTTTTCAGTACTTACCTACAGGCAAACCTAATATATGATCTGGTGAAGGTAGCCCAAATCGGAATTTCTTAGTATCATGACTGATTTCCTAAAAAATACCCCAAAATATCAAAATCAGGAACAGGGCAGGTCAACATCACCACTGCTTTGAGTTTCAAACTCTACTCAATACGACATGCTTCACTAAACCTGTTCTTTGTTAGCATGCAAGCCAAATACTTGGAGGGAAAGCAGAAAAGGCTTTGAAAAATAAAGTTTAAATAGATCAGAAGGCTTTTTTTCCTCTTTAATTCCACAAGGAGTGCCTTCCGCCTGTCTGTGCAATCCCTGGAGCTTCTTCCAAAGAAAATCTGGAAACCTCCTATTGCCCAAGGCCAGTGAGCACATTTCATAATTCATGCCTAAAGATCTGGACAGACCCGACACACGGAAGCGCAGGCTGTTGGGATTACTTCTTGCTGATGCACATTGGACAGAAACCAAGGGCGAAACACAGCTCTAAACCAGGATTTAAACTTGCAAAGGCACGAGTCTACCCTCCTCTTGAAACAACTGTACCACCGTAGCACAGGCATAAATCCTGTAGGCTTTTACAAATCCTGAGGTACCCAAGGGAAACTGCAGCGGTGTGACTACGGGAGGGAGTCACAGCCGCCCTTCGGAGGGTCTGTGCGCTTCTCTGGCTCTGAGGCCAGGGGGAGACCACGACCACCCGCCCCCTCAGTCGCCCCCTAGGCCAATGGGCCGACAGCGCCTCAGACTAGCCCCCCGAACCAACGGCCCCATGGATCTCCCGGGCCATCGAACCAACAGTCCCCGCCCGCCTGGCCGATGGGCAGCAAAGAGCCGGCACACGCCCCCAGAGCCGGGACAAAGCATGGGGTTCGGGCGTGCCACAGGCCGCCCCGGGTGCTCGGTCACCTCTTTATCCACCAGGCGCAGCGGGTACTTCGCGAGTGGGTCCTGCAAGGTGATGAGGCCGCTCGCCCTCCGCCCTGTCCCCCGGAGCAGCAGCAGCAACAGGGCAGATGCAGCTACCGCGGCGATGGCGACAGCCACAGGGACGTCCTGTGAGGAGAAGAGCAAGGCGGTCAGGGGAACAGCCCGCCACGCTCGCACGCTGCCCTCCTCCCTCCCGGCCCCTCACCACAAGCGCCTCCATGGCGGCCGCCTACAGTTCCCCAGCCAGCAGTCACTGCTCCACCTGCGCCCTCTGCCCGGCCCGCCCCTCTCCGTGCCGCCCGGCCCCGCGGAGTTCCNGAGTCGGGACATCCTCCGCACCGAGGCGTGTGACATCCGCCTCGGACCCCGCTCCTCTCCCAACCCGGGCCGAAACGGGCTGCCCTAGGAGAAGAGTTCCTCTCTGAAGTGTCTGCTTTGGCTTCCCAGCCATCACGGGCCACTGCAAGCAACGAGACTCACTTGGCACAAAGCCGTGGGGAAGAATACGGCCACAAAATCCGGTTACTCAGGCTGGACACCCGCTGGCTGTGCTCGTTTTGCCTCCTCTGCACTCTCCTACCTCAGTTTTCATTGCCTTTGTGTTCAGCAACCAAAAACAGTGCTGCGGGAGTTCTGGTCCAGTCCCAGTTTGTCCAGTCTCTCGTGTAAAATAGCGAGGTTCAAGTTCCCTTGGCAGAACCGGCAGAGCTACAAGTTTCACAGGTAAAGACATCCATCCTCTTTAGTTTCCATATGCAAACACGCCCAAGTCTGCAATCGGTACAACCTTAACGAAAGGCGACGAAGGCTGCACCAGCATTTCAGGAACGGAGTGCTTGGCAATGGCAGTGCCTCCAATCCCCCAAGAGGCACTGCTGCTCACTGCTTCCATTTGCATTTGTGACCTTCTCTGCGGGCAGCATGTACAGTCCACAGCCTGTGTTGCAAACTGCTGGCAATTGACCAATTAGTTAAGGAAGGGGGAGGCAAGAAAGCTGAACTTCAGTTAGTGTGACTGAGGGAATGGCGATTATTTCTTAATTTATGCCTTATCCCCTGGGCCAAAGTTTTACTTTGTGACAAGCAGCACTAACGAAGTATTTAGCATCTCTGGGCTTTAATTTGCTTTAAAACGAAAAACCCAAACCACAAACCAAAACCAAAACCACAAAAGAGACTAAGTATCAGTATTCTCTCTACAGAGAGTACGACATGAGCACCCAGAGAGTACGACATGAGCACGCAGTAAAAATCAATTAAAAGAAAATACACGTCCCTGAAGCCTATGAATACATGTCTGAGCCTATGCCACAAGGTTAAAAATAATTTATCTAAAATAAAAGCATGCCCTATCACGCAGACATGTCTTTGTCAGGAGAAAGAAAATAAACTGCTCAATTCACTCTTTTGAAAGCATGCAAAGAACCAAGCCTAGTCACTTCAGATGAAGTAAGTGTTTTTCTGCGCATCCAAAACATGACAGTAAATGCATTCCTAAATGGGAATAAAAACCCTGCCCTTGTGCCACTTGTCCTCAAAAAGTACAAAGGAAAAAAGGCTAGAGGAAAAGAGAAGAAAACTGAGAAGACCACATGAGATATGGTTCCACAGTACTACCCAAATACTAGGTTTGTCAGATTTTTTGGGCAGACCCACTCTGGAAAGAGAGAGTCAGGAAATCATGGCATGCATACCTCCAGGCAGAATATATCTAAGGAAGGATATGATGCTACTGTGCTGTTGTTCCTCTGGCTTCATCCAGGAGGTCATGGGAGCACAAACAACCAAGAACAGTACAATGCAGTGAGCCACTATGCTGTACTAAGCTAGAAAAGGAGAAGGTGGCAAAGTAAAAGAATTATGAAAGAAGAATTTACAGACATTATACCACAGAGTCAGAGATCAACAATGCTTTTAACACCTTTTGTCAGGCTATATAGCCAGAAACCAGATTTCAGACCACAGTTGCTTCCTTTTTCATACTATTGCTAGATATGATTTAACAATGGCCATATACTTTCTATTTTCTGAAGATCTCCCCTTTCCAACAAAAGCTACAAAAATTCTCTAATAACCACTACCTGCAAAGGCATCATTGGCAATGTTGTTAGACTCCCAGAATGCATGTCCATGCACACACACTGGAGCTAAGAAGGAAGACATAGTCAAAGATGGTCACATTAACCAAAGGTCAGAACAAGATATCTTTGGACATAGATATTTATTCTAGATATTTAGCACAGCGCTAATGAGCAATACAATGGCCTTCATTTGCTTCCATATAATGTTACAAAGAAGATATTTTTACATATGTGCCAACTGAAGAAAGTTGATATCCAGACTGTAAGCACGCGGGGAACCTGAGCATACCTTGGTAATCAGGTAGGCTACTAGTATACTAACTTTTGACTGTATGGTTCAGGGAAGCCTCATAATAACTGTTAAGAATTAAAGTGGACTTCATATAAATTTTTTAAAAACAAAAACAAAAAAAAACCCAAACAAACTAATTCCATTGCATGAACTCCATTGAAAGTAAATTTTTATTTTTTTTAATCCAATTTCATTTGTATCACAAAACAGTTCACGTTATTGCTAAAAGATACTATCAGTTTACCATAGACTAAAGAGATACAACAAACAAAAGCAAAATGAGACTACTTCTAAAACCCTACTAGGTTTTACAACAAACACAAAAGGCCAGCATCATGCAGTTAAGCAAAAATAAAATCAAATACAAATAATTGAAGATAGCATTCCTGCTATAAGAATTTTTTAAGCTATAAAATTTATTGGCATGTAACACTCAGTTATAACATTCATATCTGTATTCAGCAGGGCTAGCACAGCTGATAACAGCTGTAGTTCTCCCCCAACCTTTTAGTTTTTTTGAACACATGCACTTGATATCTTTCTCTTAGATTAATAAGCAGATAAAAACTTTACAGGTATTTTAACTCATCTTGTTCCTGTTAAGCAAAACAGAATAGCAACCCAGCGATTAGGCACATCTGTTCCCAGCATATTTAAACTGATATAGTTAGCTAATTGCAAGTTTCACCATAATTGAATATTATCAGACTTCCATAATGAAAAATTGCAAAGCCTATTTCCCCTCCATTGCTCTCCAAAGACCTCTTCAAAGAGTTTATCAAAGATAGAACAAGCAATCTAGGTGAAGAAATTATTTTTCCTTTTCCACAGCAACAAAATAAAATTGTATTTTTAAAAATATATTGTAAATTTTAAAATAAGTTCTCAACTAGTGTCTTCAGAACTGTAGGGTTACTGGCACCAAATGCATATATGGGAAATATATCTGTCGAGATTTTTGCCATTAATCTCAGAAAAAAAAAAAAAAAAGGTGAGATCTCTTACTACTTTTGTAGTTCTTTTCCAGACTGTTGAGTCAAAGAAGGATTATACTTGTGTACTGTCATACTGATCTAGCATCTAAATGCCAAGACTATGCATGGAACTGTCTGCCAAGCTAAGAGGAGCCTTGTTGTGTTCTCAGTTTGCAGTGTGTGGATTACACAGTACATCTTTAATTATATGCATAGATTAGCATGGTGCCAAAGGCCCTTGGCCTATAACACTTGTCTTTTCAAACACTTCTGTTTAAACAACATGCAATTTGTTAATTTGTATTAAGAATACCCTTTCCCCAGCAAGTGGATTGATTCATATCACTAATGACTAGACAATGTTCTTCTGCTCTTCAGTGCCACGCTACTCTTGCCACTGCCTAGGTCCTTGTATTGCCAGAGGTAACACTCTCATTGACCTTAATGGAAGGATGACTGATTGCCCCTTCAGTTATTTCACACAAGCACTTATTTCATCTGATTTCTGCAGTATTTTTGCTCTCCAGTACTACATTCAAGGATATGTTTAGTTTATGGTGGATTATTTTCCCGCTCTTTCCTTCTAAATTAACACAGTGGCAGAAGCCTGCAAGTTCCAAGCACACGCGTAAAGCCAAAGTCTCAATTCAGGTAAATCAGCTGTAAATTCACCAGCACAAGTATCAGGTACTTTGGAATCTGGTTTCCAATCATGAACTAACATGGTCTCACCGAATTTTGGGTTCGGTGACATTCATGCTCTGGAAGTATTTCACGATGTGGTCCATCAGAACCGCTCTTTTGATGGTCGTACCATGAAAATGGGAAGATCTACAGAAACAAGAAAAATAAAACAGAATAAATTTTGCAAAGATGATCAATAAGGGCAGACTATAAACTTGTTGAAGTGGACTCAGCTATCATCATGTGTCAGTTCATTCTTCCCTACCTCCTCCCAACCCTGAGAAATGGAAGCAGCAAAACAGCAGTGAGGAAACCACACTCATCAACATGAGAAATGCAATAGAGAAGGGAATAATAATACATGCAGAAGAAATAAGATTTTCAGAGTGACTACTGTTTTAGAATTTTCTGTTTCTGGGCATTCAGCTACAACTATTTTAAACAGCCAAGATTGCAGGAAGTCCTGGACACCCAAATATAAAGATGGCATCCTAGTAAAAGGCCTCAAACTAAGCATCTAGCAAGAACAAAAGGATTATTTTATTTTTTTCATACATACCACTACTATTCATACTCTGCTTGATCCAGTCAACAAAAACACCAACATTTGTATATACTCCTGGGTAGCTCTTCCTTCCACATCCCAAGCCCCAGCTAGTGATTCCATGAAGGGTGTAAAAATCCAAGTTATCTTCTGAAGGACAAACTAATGGGCCGCCAGAATCACCCTGCTCAAGGACAAAGGAATGCTGTTATAAGCTAACATCACTCCTTATGTTTTTAAAATACCAGTTTAGGTACCAGAGGTCGCAGTTGCTCATGCATTTGGAGGTTTCCAATTTTAAAAGGCAGAGAAAGAAATAACCTTTGTTCAAGAGAAGTATCCCTTTCTGTTATACAAGTAATTAAAACCATACTATGAAGGAGTCTTTCACGGTAAGTCACTTACAGCCTGTTTGCAAGAAAACAGCTCTCAGTGAGGTTTTAGCTCTCCCCTTTTCAGAACCCATCTGGCCATACCCCAAGTGTCAGAAGGCAAAGGTGATGTGCGCAACTTACTGTGCACGAGTCCTTGCCTTCTTCCAGAGGGAATCCAGCACAAATCATCCGCTGGGTCACTTTACTGGGAAGATTTATGTAATAGCTCTGACACATGTCAAGCATGAGGATGGGAACCTCCAGCTGATGAAGTTTTTTCCCCTTTTCTCTGTCTTGAAATAAAAAACATCCCAGAAAAACAGTAGAGGCATTAATTAGTAATTCCATAAAGAAGCTTTACTCTTCCGCTTTTCAAACGGTCTCAATCTAAATTACCTGGTTTCTTTCTTCCCACCAACTTCCCTGCATGTCTAATTGAGCTTACAAAAGTGAAAACTTTTTAACACATCTGTTCTCCAGAAACTAATGCACAGACTGAGTGAATGTTACAACATAGAACACAGTATTTAAAAGACGAGTATGGCAAAGACTGCATACCTTCTTCGTGTGCACCCCATCCTGTGACAACACACACCCTTGAGGGCCGGACCGTCTCCTCCTTGGCAGGGAGGCACACTGGGCGCACATAGTGGTTGAATTCTAAGGGCTCAGCCAGTTGCAGTAAGGCAATATCAGAGTCCATAGTGGTCTTGTTAAATCTTGGATGTATAATATACTGCTTTACTGATCTTTTCTAGGAAAGCAAAGACATCGACATTTTCTGAATGATGTGGGAATTTGAGTCTTTAAGTAACTTTGTTTTTACAAATTTTCAGGCCATATGAAAGAGGCCTTGAGAGGAGGAAACATTTAAAAGCAGCTACTGAAGTTACCAGGTTTCTTATATTAACGAGTCAAAATTATGCCACTTGGACATGGATCAGGGAACATGCAAGAGAACTCCATCTAACAATCATAGGAAGGGGGTTTTGGAAAAACACTTTGTCCAATCTGAGCAAAGTGGAAAGTTATGCCTCAATTATTTCTGTCTGGATAATACTCACTGGGGAATTTAGAGGCAATACACTCCCAACTCACACCTCCTCCAGAAAGCTGAGCTTTGGAGCTCATTACTGGTGAAGGCACAGGTCTATGTTGACACAATTTCTGTGATAGTCACGCAACAGGTTTTGTGTAAATGAAGATTAAGGTCAGTGTGCAGGCTGTTAGATTGTTGCATCATGAACAATTTCAGAGATGTATTTACATTTAAAACTATTTTGCAAGATGGATTCATACTTTAGCATTAAGCAGAATTTATAGCTGCTTAATAACAGCTGTCTTATAGCACCTGTCTGTATTCTTGCTCTGTAAGATCATGAAGCCCTGTTACCACCATCCATAAGTCTCTGTATAGTTCCCTAAAAAAAAAACCAAAAACAAAAACAACACAAATAAATAAGTATGTTCTCAGCACTCTTGAAGCCTGTGAATTTTAAAACTTCCCAACTTCCCCCACCCAAAATACACTAGACACTAGGGCCCGATATACTTCTGGGCTGATAACTCCTGAAGCCTTTAGTCCCAAAAAAATCTTCAGAAATTTTCCCATTGTCTTCTAGGGAGCATGAAATGGTCTCATGATGAGGCAATAGGATCTCTTGAACACAGAGAAAACTGAGAGAAAGGTCACTTCTACAAGGAATGAAAGTGCCTGATGCAGAACACGAGGTCTGCGTGGTTCTCATCATCCAGAGGCAGTGCTGGTCCTCACCTTTGTAATTAAAAAAATGGGTGACCTCCAAAACATTACTACCTATCAAATGACATCAAGAAATGTAACAGAAACATTTATTTTCACCCTTTGTGTTTTTTAACCAAACTCTTTCACTGCTTGAAAACCTGTCAGAAATGCCTGATGAAATTATTCCTGTAGAATTATTAAGCCACGTACACATATTTTGATGTGATGGCCACGTACAATAGAGAATTCCTCCTAAATATGGCTCTTAAAGCACTATGTTCAACACAGCACAACAATGCTCCTGACATAAAATTTTGCTAACTACTATTTATAAACCTAGAAGCCAAAGTCCAAAATGCAGAGCAGTGCTTGCATTCCAGGTCCCTAGTTTTGTGGGGGTAGGAAAGAGAATCAAAGAAATGGATAATCTAGATGTCTAAGGATCTTTGGCACTGGGGTCTTTGGAAAGCTTATCCTTATTTTCAAGTAATTTCAACTTTATTTCAAAACAGACCAGAATACCTAATTATTAGCAAACCTGGGAGGATTAAAAAAAATGTCTTCATGTATCAATGTATGTGAATTTTAAATTTATATGCTTGTGATAAATTTGAACGTCAAAACAAGTGACATCCAGCCTAAGAGATGAATAAACAAATTGCATTTTAGAAAGTATTTTAGAGTCCAAAAGTCACACAGAATATCCTTTTGTCTCCTCTCAACAAAGACAGAAAAATTCCATGTAATCTGGTTTAACACACTGAGAGCTCCTGAATAAGGAAATGGCATCAGCCCTTCAGCCCTGTGCAGAAAAGCCTCCTGTACATCCTCCAAAATCTACACAAATTCAGTGATTTTTACTTTTCTTTTCTTTTTTTTTTTAATTTTTTTTTGATAGGTTGATTCCACCTGGATGAAAACATGCTCTGTAAATGACCCAAACACAAAGAAGTTACCTAAGAGTAAGTGATGGATGACAAGGGACTTAAATTCTTGTGTTCTCTTCTGAAAACTGATCTAAATTAAAAGCAAGCCTACAGAAGTAGGCTACCTCCTTAGTAGCCACTCTAATCCTAGTACATGAGTGTGGATCAAAAGAATCCTGTGCCAGTGTGAGCTGCAAGTAGGTGGTAACTGAAACTGTGCCAGCCACCCTGGCCAGAACCACCACGCTGCAGAGACACACCATACAATTACAGATGTTCCCAGGGAAGAGTTCATCCCAATGTACTTACTTAGAATTAAAGCAGTGGGCAGCCGTGACAACCCATTCTTTGGCAAGAACTGCTCCTCCACAGATATGTTCATCTGAAATTTGCACACTGACCTGCCAAGGCCATGAGTATGGTACAGCTTCTTCACCCCCAATTATCCTACTGAAGATGAACCTGGGCTGATTTGAAGGAATTCCACAAATATCATCTGAAAGAGAAAGCAGTGACGACTCAGAAAGTCTTTAGAGGTTAAGATTTGGAGAAGCAAAGAACAGCCCATTTAAGAGCTACACCACAACTTCTCAGGCTGTTCATCTCTGTTTGTTTGCTAAATCTTTCAACTTCTCTCATTATAAAGAATCCAAATGTTTAGAGATAGCATGAGGGGATGGATCTTAGCAAAAGCAGAGCTTCACCAAGATGAAATAAATTGCTTACCTTCAAAAGTTTTAGCCTCAAACCTACAATCAACATGGACTCACCTTGTTTGCCATAAAGTACTGGAAGGGAAAAAGGAAGTTCTAAAATATTGTTTGTTATTTTCAACTATGCTGTACTCTTTGCAATTGTTTTTGCTGAAGCGAGTGGGTGTAAGCTGACATACAAGCAGAAATAATGTCATTGCATTGCTGTAAATGACTTAGAGATGAAGGGGGAAAAAAAAAAACAATTAGTTTCTGCTATTCTAAAGCTAAAGTAAAGAAGTGTTCCTACTCATCTTTTTATTTCCTTAAAATATCTTAATGAAAAATTCTGGGACAACTCAGGCTGCATCCATTAAATATGTGGAGAAAATACCATTTAAATTATTGTCCAAAAGGTACTCCCTATTTTCATAAAGAAAATATAACTCAGGTTGGCTTACCTGTTGTAACCTGTATTTGTTCTTCAGTTATAGCCATATCTTCAAATTCTTCTTCACTAGCTGAATCCAAAGTATCTAAATCTAGTGAGTTAAAATAGTAAATGTGTTAGCAGGCATATCAAGTGACAATATTATTACAAATTCACTTTTATTTCCTTTATTACAATAGGATAAGGTAGAATAGTAGAAGGAACAGATTTCTACAAAAGGGATCTGTGTTGTTACATCTTCATGTGTTGTAAAGTGTTATTTAAAATGCACCTTAATACTCTTATACAAAACAAAACTCTGAGGTTTCAGGGAGATTCATTGTTTCTCTTCACCCCCTCAATAGACCCTTTGTTTAATGCCCCAGTAGATTCACAATGCACATTTTGCACTGAAACAATTTCTTAAATGAGAATCTCCCAGGGCAAAAGAACCCTGAAGAGCCCTTTGCCCCAAAGAGGCAGTCTTCCAAGGTACCTCTGTTACCTTTTAAACGAACAAAAGAGATGATAGCTCTGAATCCTCCAAAGGTCTCTGTTTCATCAGAGTGAAAGACAATCAGCATCATAGCAGAAGAGCTTAGAACAGGTGCTGGTAGAGCAAATCCACAAGATTTGGCTAAAGAGGAGAAAGCAAAGGTTCACTACAGTTTAACATGTACTTTTTCACCCTTATCTCTTTCAAAAGCGGGTACCCAATATTCTGTGCATTCCAGCTGGCACACAGCAGGGTAAAAACTAACTATGCACAGGAGAAGAGATAAGCAGACTGAGGCTGAGGACTGTTCTATTATTCCTGTCAGGCTGTCCTTGTTCAGTAATCACCTCGTAAGAGTGAAGTGGCTCATGCATTATTTCATGAGACACTGTTGCAGCATTCCTGCTCATAGGTTGTCATTACATACAGAACAGTGGAAACTTGGCTTCCCCTTGTTAGTGTTTCAGCACCAGCATCTGCTAGTGCTAATCTAAGTACCAGCATCAAGCAAGTGCTAAAATCAATTGGCTGGGACAGGTCTCCCTCATTCAGTATAAGTCAGGGCAATCTTCAGCAAGATGGCAAGAGTTACGCGGATGTTCATCTGCAGTGAAGAACAACTTGACTCTGAAAAGGCGATCTCTTGGGTGCTTTCTGTGTCTCATCATTAGTGTAAAACCAATTATTGTGTTCTACCCTTTTCTTCATTTACATGAATTCAGAACTGCATTTCATACAGAACTTGTAGATGCCCTGTTAGTCTTCAAGGCCTGGCCAGATGGGGCTTTGAGCAACCTGCTCTAGTGGGAGGTGTCCCTACCCATGGCAGGAGGGTTGGAACTCAATGATCTTTAAGGTCCCTTCAAACTCTAACCATTCTATTATTCTATGAACTTGAATATACAAAACTGTTCTGTTCAATGTGGGTTTGCCCCTGTAAGTGGAACAGAAGCAGCAATACCTGCTAATATTTTTCAAGGTACTGAATCTAGTACCTGTAACACCACCTGAGACTCTAGAAGTTAACTCGATTTTAGACTGTAAAACAGGGCTGGTGAAAGTCATAGAAGAAACAGGTCATCCCCCAAATATGTCAAAAATCAAAAGTCAAACCAATTTCCTCCTCTTTTTTCACATCTTCATAAACAGTCACGGCATCATAAGAGCAATCTTCACTCTCTTCCACTTCAAAAGACTGGTATGTAAGCTTTAAACAAAAAAAAATGAAAAACTGAACCTTGTTAAATTCACACAGGAAAAAAACAAAGATAGGGTCTTCATAATAGGGTCTTCAGTATTCTCAATGGTTCTTTAGCGTTTGGTTTCTGTGACACTCAGACCCTCTCATAGGTGATACATAACATTACATTTGCTAGAGGAATCTGTAATGATAAAATTTGATTAATATTTTACTATAACCTAGAACTCAAAACCTGTCTGGGCTTTTGGAATGGAAAGTGATTTTTTTTAATTGCATCCAACAGCATTATTTAAGCGTATGTTACTTGATCTTGCTTGTCCTTAGCTGCATAATTCCTTGTTAACTCAATGGTGCCCACTTCCATTCTGTAGGCACAAGGAGGGCTCGTATTATACCTTGATTACATGGTCCTCTGGTGCACAAATAATCCATTGACAGTCTGCCATGTTGCTGTAGTGCTCAGGATAGTGCATAGTTTGTAACACTCCTTCTTCAAAAAGGACAGCTAAGGACTCACAGCCGGAATCTGGAAACCCAGGAAAACAAAAATGGAGGAACTGCAATCTCCTGTTAAATCAGTCACACACACACACGAAAGTTAAATCCAGAAAAACTCTTGTGATGTTTTCACGCAGCTGAGAAAGAGAACAGGACAAAAGCAGCAAGCCAAATCCTTCTGTTTGAAAAAGATGCAAAAAAAATTTTAGTCTGTTTCCAGGCAGAAAAGCAATTCAACCCATGACTGTAGCGTTCCCCTTTGGCTACAGGCAGTGCACTGCAGGCACAGGTACCTGTGTGGGGCGATCAAAGAGCAGGACCTGGGCATGTCAGAACATTTGCCAACTGTCTTTGGACATAAAATACAATCAGAAAACGTCTTCCTGATGGGCTCTGCAGTGGCAAAGTCCCTCAGAGAGGATTCCTCCCTACACTCTGCCCAGGAAAGAAACTGTCTGGCAAAGCTGTAGAAGCAGGAACAACAAGCGTCTGTCTGTACACCTGTTGTTCAGCAGCAGATGGCCCTTGGGCCTGGTCCCTAGGGATGGTGAACTCTGCACAGCAAAACTGGAACAATTCTCCACAAATCTTAGCTTTAGCTGCCTCCCTCAGGGCCACTCCAGGAGAGTATAGTTAGGACTAGCAAAGCAGATTTCATCTGGAAATTCTGCTTATTTGACTGATTTTATTAATTGACTTTTAAAACATTCTGGAAGTAGGAAAAGAAATGAGATCCTATATAAAGTGGATGAGAGAACAGGCAAAATTAAAGGAGAGCTTCTCTCCAATGCATCTACCCTATCTCCTTGGCACCCCAGTTTCTCCACAATGTCACAAGGCAGCCAAACCACACTTAGCTTTTTCATACCACCATCTACATGTAAATATCATAGGAGTTTCTTCCAATTTATTTTCTCCTGAAAATCTTTTTTGGGTCACTACCCAAGAATGCAGACAGGTATGTTGCTAGGCTTAGACTTACCAGGAAGAATATCTGGTCTAAGAGCTTTGTAGGTCATGGAAAAGCCAGTCCCATTATCCTTGTTGTCAGAAACAAATTTCAGCCTTATACTATTGGAGCCAACCAAAATAGGTAATGGAAGATCTCCTCCACAGAATTTCCCTGAAATATATTATTAGACTATTGATAGACAATAATCACTGTTTAAAGTCTTTAGTCACTTGAGGAAACTTGCATGTACCACTTTTAGCACTTAGCAATAGAAATTTTAGGATTGAAAGGAAATTGCCTGTTCATTCCTCTACATTTCCCATTAATCCATTAGCCCAAACAGATTAGCACACTACTAAAAACTGAAAATCCTTGACACCAGGAAGTCCTACACAGTTCCCTACCAGGCAGTTTCCATTCTTTACTCCTCCCACACTCTTTCTTTTATTTCAGATCATATGTAACAATGTATTCATTATGAAAATGTAAGTAAAATATAATCAACTGCAAGGTCCTTATTGGGTGTACTTGCCATAGGAAGGAAAGAGCACACTAAGAGTTTATTTCAAAGAATAAGGGTACAACAACTCACCAACAAGTCTATCGTCTTTGGAATAGACTGATAAAGAATCATAGTCACAAAATGTTTCTGGCTCTATATCAAAGTGGGAAAACTGAAGCAATATATAATTCCCTTCTGGGACAAATAGAGTCCATACACACAACCTGGAATAACAAATTAGTTCCCATTCACAAAACTGCAACAGGACCCGTACTATAGCAGTATAGGGAATAGCTTCTGGGGAAAGACTCTGTTTTGTCTACTTACTGCTGATTTTGATAGAACTCTTTGGGACTTCCAGGAAAATGGAACTCTCCTTCACTGTCAGGGAGTTTGCCATCCTGAATGCTACAAAATGCTGCATTGCAGAGTTAAAACCAAATAGAAGGAATCAGGTTTGACATGTATGCAATCATCTGTTCCACCAAACAGCTCAAACATCTAGAGAATACTGTTTCTGCTGGCAAAATGATGCTGGGTCTTCTCTCTTCTCTCTCTTATTTGGAACCATGGTAAGTCAACTTAAACACATGTAGTTTGGGAGCAAAAATGATGCCCTGGCAACACACCATCAGCTTTTATTGCACAAATGGCAGTGCTTGCTTTTTAACTTAAAGAAACTATTTGTTAATGAGAATTTCAGTATAAATATTTTTCAAGGAAGAAAAATGCATACCTCAGGACATAAGAAACATGTTCATTGCAGCCCATTTGTAATAATGTCTTTAGCTATCTTATCACAGGGGACTTTTGCAACAGTACAATATAGTATTAAAGACACTTAAACAGAAGAAGCAGAAATGTCCTCCTCGGGTAAGTGTTGCTTGAAACAAAATTACTTACGAAAATTGTCTCCTCTTGCCTTTCCTTCTCCTTGCAAGGTAAGCAGTAAGATATTTTATCAACAACTATCTAAATGAAAACAAACTTAGAGCCATGTACTTATAAGATTGTCTTACCTGAAGTGTCCTCGGAAAAACAGTAAAAATTTTCAAAAATACAGAAATAGCACTTAAATACACAATTTTCACTGGTAGCAGCAAGTCTATACAAACTGTCCATGTACCCAAGCTGGTTTATCATCTGAGAAATCTCACTCTAGGTTACTAAAATTAAAATTTTAAGATCTACTTCACAAGGTTTATTTCTAGTACCTTTATGTGAACTTATACCTAGATGAACAGAATGCCCAACAAGAACATAAACATGGCAAAATCAAAGAAAGGCTTTCATTTCATAACACATTACATTCCAGTATGGGTTTAATGGAGTGGGTTTTCTGCATTTTATTCATAGAAATAAACATAAATCAAGTAGATAGATTAATCGTAGACCATGCAAAAGTACTACTAATTTACCTCATACTTTCTATTTAGAATCTATATTTTTATTTAGAACCATCTTCACTAACTAGTTTTCATGCATTGCTGGAGCTTCTCTTCTACGTTTTTCCTATTAATTTTATTTGCATTTCAATAAAATTACGGCTCTACATATGTAGCTGTCTTAAGGAAAATTGTCACTAGTACAGAACCAGGAGGAAAAAAGTGTATCTTTAAAGCTTCTTCACATTTCGTTTCTTCCTTCATAAATTATATATCAGACTATCTGGGGGGTCTTTTTATGCTCTAAACCAGATAGAAGATAGTGAAAAAAACCTGTACTCACCTGTGGAACTTTTCATTTTCAGATCTAATAAAGAAGGGATAGGGAAAGGGGGTGGAAGGAAAGAATAAATTTACTGTAGTTTCATATTCACATTTTTATACATGTGAAATGATAATTTTATACAGCTAGCACTGAGGCAAATTCAAATGCTTCTTGGGGACATAATGCCTACATAAACTAGGCTTAGAATTAAAATAAAATGCAAATTCAGGCAATGCTGACTTTGGAATAAACAATTCTGAAGTAGCCACTGCTAGAACTAACCAGACATTGATAGGCCACTGCTCAGCTGGAGCAGCACAGTACTCTCGTCCTGCATACTTGCACCAGTGTAAAAGTATAAAGAAGGAGCAAGCAAAACCCAGTGCAATGCAACTGAAAATGGTGTTTTCACTTAACTCACCATATCGATTTTTTGTTCACTGGAGCCAACACGCTTTAATTATGACAATAGCGAATCTTTTTTTTTTTTCCTGGTAATAAAATCAGCCAACAGGCAAATTTTTAACAAAAAGACTCTGTCTCTCTCTTTTTCTCATGTTGTTTCTAAATTGAAAAGCAAGATATTTTTCAGAAGCTAAACCATTTTCATTTTTCCTCAGCATGAGGGTTTCTTTTTTCAATCACTAGTTGAAGTTGGTTTCTAATGGGAAACTTTTCCCTGTAATTTATTTTCTTTTCATCAACTAGCAAAACCACCTAAACACCCCTCCTCAGTTTTTCAGTTCTCTGTGTAAATTTGGACACAATCTCCAATACATTTAAACAAAAAAAAGCCCAAACCAGAAGAAAATATTAATTCGGTTTCTTCATGTTCCGAATTCCCCCCTGGGCAGACACTCATTTACATCTCCAGCTCCATGAATTTGGAAGTGATGGATAATTTTCACGCTGTTCCCCTGTACAGAGGGCATATGCAGCCTTTTGAGCAGAGTAAGTAAAAACCCTTCTGAGAGTATGACTTTTTCCCATGTAGTCAAATGTTTGATCTGTCACTTTTTAGCTGAGGAAAATGACAAGTGACTTTAAAGAGGTGTGTATGGAATTTCAGACACTTTCAACTGATGAATTTCCACTTAAAAAACAAAACACCAGCCTAACTGGCTAGCTGGATAAAAGTACCATTCTTAAAAAAAGAATAAATTTCCATATACACACACATATAGTTGAAGTAGGAGGCAAGGTGGAAGAGAAGCAAACATTTACAGTGCTCTCAATTTGTTTTTGGCGACTGCCAAAAGTAGCATATACTTAAAGGCATTGTGAAATGATGTAGTGATTTGCCAGGAAAAATGGGGAAAATATAAGTGCTATACCTTGAAAAAGATAAAGTTAAATGAAACGTGTGATGAGACAGAAGAGTTGTGAAAAGTGAGGGACACATTACTGTGAAGACTTAATACCAGCAACCATGTTCTCTTGAATCCAGGAAAGAACTGCACTGAGGTCTGTGAATATTCCTGGAGATCCTCTGTTATAATGTTTCTTCTTCTCATTATTTATCCAGCCACGGGCACATCCCATGCCCCAGGAAGTCACACCAGCAAGAGTCCAGGCACCGTGCTTGCGTCGGCACAAAAGAGGGCCTCCGGAGTCTCCCTTTAAAAAACAAGCAAAAGCCCACAACCCACAGCTTACAAAAGTGGGTGCATGCCACTGAGCAAGCATCAGAGTTCATTGAGTTTGCTTTTGTGCTCTACTAATAAACATGCAACACGGGGAATGGTAATTTTAAAAAAATAAAAACTGTGAAGAAAGACATTTTCTTTTTTATTGTGTTTAGTCAGAATTGTCAAGAAGGGGAGAGAGAGACTAACTCCTTGATGGGTCCAGACCTTTTGTGTTTTAGCATGTAAAAAGGAGTTAAGAGTTTGGTTTTTTTCACCATCAGGTCAAGGAACAAGCACTTAACTTTTATCTCACCTACTTTTCCTTCTGTAATCCGAAACAAGACTCTCTGCTCTCCTCTTTAATATCTTAGCAGCATTAAATAATTAACCTATCAAGCATTCAGAAGTTAAAAAGCCCAAAGCGTTATAGCCCTGGGTTACATTGACAAATTCCTCTCAGGAACCTGTCATACAATTCATACAATAATTAAAAGGGAATTATGTAATTAAGTGCATTGCTCCATACAGAACCTTTGAGAGTATTCACATATCAAAACAAATACACTCCAAATATTGCATTTTACAGTGTATTTATTCACTTGGGCACACAGAGCCTTGAGCTTCTGTGAACCATTTGTGAGTACAGAAGGCCCTCTGCTGAGCTGACCTGACAGGCGTCTTTTCCTCCATCTGGAAATCCAGCACACATTATAGTGTCACCTTGAATGGGGTTCTTTAAAGTTGATAATGCTCGTGAACATTCTTTACTGTTTAGGATTGGTAGATTGACTTCATGTAAGACCTGAGGGAGTAATCCATCTGAAACACAGAAAACATTCTTCAGAATACGGAAAGCTGAGCTTAATGGCACTGGTAGTACACCAAAAAAAAAAAAAGCTATAAACTTGCTCCAAGCTATCTTATGGTTACATAAACATCCAATTTTGTGTATAGAAGCATTTTTACTTGAATAAATTTCAAAATGTTTCAAAATAGAAATAGAGGTCTCTATATTGTAGCAATCCATTTTGAGGTAATTCACAAGTAGAGGCTAGAAAAGATCCCATTTTGAGATTACAATTCTTACGACCAGCTGGTGGGGTTTTTTTCGGGTCTATAGCCTATGCAATCAAGCTCTTACCTTCAGAAATAAGACAAGGAAAAACCTGAATGTCAAAGGACAATTCAAATGACTTACTCTCATTTAAACGGCCCCAACCACAAGCAGTGCAGATATATCCTGCTTCAAATTTTTCACCCGGGTCAGGAAGACATGCTGGCAAAACTAATGAACCTGCCACACACAGACATGAATTCCATTGAAAAGTATACGAAAGAACAACAACAAATAAAAGCTTTCTTTGTCAGTTTTTTCAAAACTAAAAAATACTGTTATTTTATAGCATCTGAAAAATTAATCTGGCATTTGACAATTTATCTGTGCCTCCATTTCATAGCCGTTTGGAATGGAAAAAGCAAGTTATGAGCACCACAAGCTTCAGCCCAGGCATTGCCGTTCGGGTTAAATGTAGCTTCTACCCTGATCTGAGCTTCCATCAGAAAAAGTAACTGCTCGCCTTTGTGGTGGCAAAGAAAGAGAACCTAGTGATGAGAGCTGGAGCCTTTGGAAGAGCAAAGTGTCAGGTGGACTCTCCTTTGCACCTTCCATCAGTAAAACTGATGTGAAGTAGCCAAAGTTACTGTCAGCTGAGAAATGCCTGGTTTACAGGCCAGGAAACAGCAACAGCTGTCCTCTCGTTCCCTTCCCATTCCAGTCCCTAGAAGAACCACTGCCATGACTGAAGATAATCCCAGACTCCTGTATGCAGAGAGGGGAAAGAGGACAAATAGCAGAGGGGGTGTAAGGTGGGGAGACAGTACTGTAGTACTCTGAGCTCTGGTCTGCCCTTGACTAGCTTTACTGGTCACCAGGCGTTAAAATCTCCACCTACACCCTGGGTAAAAAAAATAACTTACCTATTTGGTCAGGTTTTACTCTCTTATAGACAAAGAGAAATGGACTTCCTTCTTTAACGGAATATTAAACCAAAAGAAGACAACCATTCAATTCAACTGATACATTTTTCTGGCTTATCTCCTGTATTTTAAATATTTCTGTTGCAAAACACTCTGGAGATTTTTAGTGGTATAATCTGACAGTTGGGGAATGGGTTTAAACTGAGTGTCAAGACTTTTCACAGTATCTAAGAGAAACAAAGGCCTTACCTTCCCCTCTGAAAAAGATCACAGATAACTATGGCCTTACTGAAGTTAAAGGTTCCATCCAGCTTCAAAAGGGCAACGTCATAATTCATTGGCCTTCTGGAGTCAAAGTTGGGATGTTTAATGACATATTTAACAGGGAGTGTCTGCTCGCCATTCTCCCTGATCCTCAAATCATGCTCTCCTGCAGTGACACTCAAGTACTGGAGTACATTGCTGTAGAATTGAAAAATAAAAGTTCAGCTATCAAATCTTCAAAATGAAAGACTACTCCAGACCTCCTGCCAGCTTCATTGCCCCTCTCTGGACCTGCTCCAGCACCTCCAGGTCTTTTTTGTGGGAAGGGGCCCAAAATTGGACACAGTACTCAAGGTGGGGCATCACATGCTCTTGTGAGACCCTGCATGGAGTACTTGTGTCCACCTCTGAAGTCCTCAACACAGAAGGGACATGGCCTGTCGGAACGAGTCCAGCAGAGGGACAGGAAGATGATCATTATAAACATTTTATTACACTTCAAATTTATTCACCAGATGTGAAGAATTACTTCTGCATCAGGAGGCCTTATTGTGATTTAGATATTGCCTGTCAATCTGTAGTTAATATAAACTCTGCAGTAATTGGCTAATTTGACAAAGATGTCATCACACACAGTGCCAGATACAGATCAAATTTATAATTCCAGATGATCTATTAGTACAAAGATTCAGTATTAATAATAAAGGAAGTAGAACCTCAGTGAAGCCAACACAAAATCAGAATTGAAACCTTCTGTACAACATTCACAAACCCTTTTAATTTTGGGGGGTATTGTTATCACTAAGGCTGGACATTATAAGTGTGCAAGAGGGTCAGTACTCTACTCATTCATCATTTAATTGCACATACTCTGCCAGTTGTTACTGCTAAAAAAAATAAATCAAAAATATGCTGTCACCTGTTATAATTGTTAGGTAGAGATTTTTTACCTACACTTAAAAAAAAAAAATCAGTCTCCACCAAACCCTGTGAGATTATTTTATTCTTAATTATTTTTGAGATGTTCAAAGGTTTCGGTTTTTTCCTCCCTCTCTGTCAAAACCATGGAAAATATTGGTTACAAATGAAAGGGTAGCATTTGTAAGTAATTGTCACAAAAAGATGTTACAGCACACATACACTTTTATAATCAATGTTTTTCTGCACCTGCAGCCCGTTCCTGAAATATCACATCCATACCTGTCCAAGAGGCAGTGAGCTGCCGTGACCACCCACTGAGCAGAAACAATGGTGCCTCCGCAGAAATGCTTTTGCCTTCGTTTCAAGGAAACCTGCATCACATAAAGAAGGTATGTCAAATAAAGAAAATCTGCTCAGACTGCGTTTGAGGAAGAAAGGAGAGACTATATCCAGGTGTTCTCTGAAGATCCACACAGCTCTAGTACGTGCTGCACTTCAAGCAAACACACTTTCACGGCATTCTTGCAGTCCCTGAGTCTAAGGAATCCTAAAGGTTGCTCTTCCTTCCCCTCAGCTGTGGCTTGGCACCTGGATAAAAGCAACACACGTGCAATAAATGCCAAGCCACTGAGGCACTCAGCCCACTGTAACGGTTACCAGTTACTTCAGAATTTTTCCTTTTCTGGTCACTTGGAGCACTGCAAAGTCATGATGCCTGACAATAGTCAAGGGCTGGAGGTGGTGTCCTTTGGTGCCCTATTTTTGAGCAGTTTCACCCATGTCTCTTTACAATAGATGGATCTACAGATGCTCTTTCAGAAATAATGGCCAAAAAAAAAAAGAAATTAAAAGCAAAGGTTTATCAGTGAGCAGGACAGGTTCTGTGTCCTCTCTGCCTGCTTCACTGCTTTTCCCAAGGGCAGGGTGGAGCTCAACAATCCACCAGAAGTGTCAGTAAGCACAAAATATACCTGTACCATATTTTGTCATTTTTACAAAAAGTCAGGGCTTTGTTCTGAAGATAAAACCACATTTGCTTGTGCAAACCTGCCATGGATGCGCTCCTTGTTTCACCTGGTTTCCCCCAACAATCCGAGTGAAAAGGTTAAGGTAACTCCATGGTTTTGTCCCTTGAATTTGCTGCCCACACCTAGGATCTGAGGAGTAAAAGGGGGAAAGTGAAGAAGGATTTAGTCTGGATTTAAGGGTTTTTTATGTTTTTGTAACACGAAATTGGAAGGCATGGCCTGGCTCAGAGCTCAGCACAGTCTCTCTGCCACAATAGGAACCACATTTTATAGTTCCTAATACAAACTACCCAGACTAAGGCTAAACTGGGCAAGCAAAGGACAACGTACTTTATTTAGCAGAGTTCCTCCAAATAATCACTTTAGATTATATCACAGATATTAAGTTTTGCCTCCCATGAGCAAATGTATGTGTGTATATATATCCGTTAATGTTCTCATTAGATTCATACTTACTTCTTTGAACTTTCTGAATGTCAACACTCACTTTCAAATAAGTTTTGGAATTATTTGGGATGAAACCACTGTTTCACTATCACTTCCAGAAATCTCTTTACACCCAGCATTTGTACTTAAAATATTTTGGACAAACAGGGTCAAAATGCCCAACAGGCAGAATTCGATGAGCAACAGCAGTCTGATGTTGGTCAGCATCAAATGTCCTGAACTTCTCCAGAATATCTACTATCGGCTCAACTTTATTTCTTCTTAATTCACTGTTATTATAATCTACTATGGCTAAGTGAAGCTGATAATATTTATGTACTTACAGAGGCAAATATTTGTGGTGATAATTGCTGATTTGGTAGTGTTTTTAGAAAGACATAGGCAAAGTAACCAATTCTTCCAAGCAGCATGTTCTAGCAGAGGAATTCTTTGTAGTGCACTTCCCACACCCAACAGTGGCCACAATTTTATTTTTTCTTAAAGCGGTATGAAAACTCATAGAAGCCAAATGCATCTTTGAAACATTTTACTACAAATTCCATTAAACACCACATTAGAAAAAATTTAGCACCCATAAGCTTGGAACACTTTGTTGTTTCAGCAGCTAAGTGGCTGGATGTATTCAAAGGATGGAGGACCAATACTTACATACACTGTCTGGAAAATGTCCAATACCCCAAGCTATAAAAACCGGCTTACAACACCTACAAAAAGGGTTTTGCAATTATCCTCAGGATTAGCATGGGTGATGCAAGTGATTACAGTGTCACAATAAGCTGACACATTGCTACTTACTTTTAAATAAAAAAGACTTTATATAAAAGTGTTATAGTTGATTTATGTGATTTTTTTTCATTCTTGCCTAATTCACTCTGCACCCACCTTTTTCTCATGTGCAAAGATACAATGAGCAAAGGGGAAAGAGGAAACAGAGAAAATTTGAAAAACCAGGGTTTAGGTTTTTCCAAGGGGAAATTGGTACTGGGGAAATGGGCAAAAATTAAAAAAACAAAACAAAACAAAAAAACCCCACACAGATTTGTAAATTAAAACTTTCCCTTTTTTCTTTCAGCATATCCTCCTAAAATAGGTAAGATTAGTTCAAGTTTCAAAATAATATTTGTATTGTTATTATATGTAAGCCCAGGAGATTTCTGACCGCTTTACAGTCTGCTTCAGGGTCAGTGTCATTCACTGGTCCAGTAAGAGCTTTCTATACAAACTGCATCACATCCACTTGCCCATCAGGACACTGAAGTAAGAGAATGTTTTGGACTGCTTAAATGGCAGCTTATGATGATTTAGATGCCACACCTGTTTTGACAGCCAAGACAGATTTTTACAATGAAAATGAGTGTTTTGCAGAATGTAGGAAATCGAGTTGCAAATTTCCCCTTTTTACTACTGCAAATTTAAAACAGAAGCAAAATGGTTGTGCAAATAGTCAAGATCTGATTTCCATCACACTTCTCTATAAATGAGTAAATCTTCATGAAGGAAAGATGAACAATTGCAACTATTAATTTTACCAAAGGAAAAAAATACTCTGAATTGTAAGATATAAGACAATGAAAGAGAGGACTCGCTATGTTTTGTTTGCAGCCCATGAGTAACATGCTAAACTAAGACCGTCTTTAAATACACTCAGATTAGCAGCCAGTTATTTTTTTCTTTAATTACAAATCATATTTGTTTAATGTTATTCATTTGGAATCGAGGAAGCAGGTAAAAGTCTCAGAAGAATTACTGATTAAAAGAGAACTTCCAGTTACAGACTTGGATTGGAACTCATGTAAAGAATGAAAACTAGATCAATTATGCTGTTACCTTCTGTTTAGGTCTATGAGCTCTTAGGGTCAAAAACTTAATGGATGAAACCAGTGCAGCTCTTTCATTTCAGCACTGACTCCCATGTTTATCACTGTCTAAGAACAAATCCGTTCATACTTATCAAATTGTTAAAGCTAGATGTGAAATTTTCATCCTACCTTTCTGAAGAGCAGATGGTACAGCATGAAACTCTGCAATGCAAACTATCCCCGTCAGGAGTAACTGCAGCTTATTGGGGGCAATGTACATCTTGGGATGCTAAAGGACTGAGTGAAAACAATGAGAGTATTTATAGGGAAAAAGCAGCCCAAATTCTATGCTGTAGGAGAACAGCAACTAATTGAAGCAGAAGTTACTCATTAATCCTGACATAAAGCACTGACTTACACAAATAAGTTTTCCAAATTTAACAGAGCATGATTCTTTTATATGCCATTACTTAAGTCTTTGCTGTAAAATACTAGCTAAAATTCTCCCTAAAACTATTTTTTGGGGGTGAAGTGACAAAACGAAGCTACTAATGCTTGCTTTGCTAGAAACACTTACCCAAACTGACCTACACATCGAAGTAGAACACATGAACAGAATGTCAACTCCTGTTTGCCCTTGCAATTTCTATAGCTCTCGATGAGGCAATGCTTCACTGCTTTCTATGTCCTGCACACCTTATATTTAGCCAATTGCACAGACTAGAGAAATGTACCAGAAGTTTATCATTTTGTTGGCAGCGTGCTCAGTGTCACATGAGGCAAAGATAACGCTCTGCATCAAGGTGTCATTTTTTGGAAGAGCAGTGTTTACAGCCCGTTTTTAAAAAGCAACTGAAGAGGACAGGGATCAGCTTTTTAAAATGCTTCAGTATTGCTGCCATCAGCAGTGCCAGTTCTGCATCACTTTTATGGCTATGCTCCACTTTTAATAGCAATTTAAGTGCAAGTCTCTTAGGAGGCTATTCAAAACCTAAACAAGGAACAACATCAGCAGCTAAATTAAGAGATTTCACAAAAGAAGAACACATATCAGCTCATTTCAGATTTATGACAGAGTGGCAACACTTACTGTGCGGCAGGCAAAGAGGTCAGTAAGAACAAGCATAGAAGGGCACCTTCTGTACAACCTGCTCCTTGTCTGGGAGGGCAAAGGAGAAGTGCAGGCTTTCTTGTCCTACTATTCTTTGATCTCCTCTTTTGCTACATATTTATCTGTCTCCTGAAGCTGTTATCTTTGCCCTGCATGCAGGCAGAGACACTAATGACTTTACCTGCTTTCCCCTGCTGGATAGCTGTTAGCGCTCCAAAGGCTCACAGCTTTGGCAGGCAGCCCTGCCAGCATCATTCCTCAAAGAAAGGCAAAGGTCAAATCTTACGACTTCATCTCCATCCATGCATGTGCTCTGAACCTCAATGCAGGGCTGGCCTCATATCCTGGTAGCATCCTGTACCTTTGCAGTAAGACAAATCAAAGCCAATAAATCAACAAGTGTCCAAAATGACCCTGTGGCTTGAAATCTAGGCCTGACTCATGCTTTAGCACATACAGCTAGTCCCTAGCTCCAGAATAATGGTCCCAGTTGATGGTAGCCAGTCTGGGCTGTCTTCTTTTGCTGTGCATTTAATTTACAAGCATTTTATACCCCAAAGTATGGTTGCCATTGTAGAAATACATATAGTTGCTTTTTACTCTGAGATTACTAAACAAATAAACACACATACAAATAAGTTTAAGACCAAGATAAAGCAAAGAACATAGATAATATTGAGCATCAGAACCTTCCAGAATGGTTGCTCTTTTCTGGTTTTGAGGGGCCTTTAAAGGGGGTCAAGAACTGGTGGGAGGAAAGACAGGCTGCTTTTCTGTGAAGATTAGTGGACCATCGAGACAGGCAGACTGCAAGGAGTAGAAAAACACTTTCTATTCTTGCTAAAAAAGTTGTTTCGTGTTGCTCTTCTTCGTTAAGAAAAGGAAGAAAGGTGGAAAATTTATCCACTGAGTGACAATGTGAAGATTAAGAGAACAGGGAACAAGGACTGGAAACAAAGGGTGGGAGGATAAAACAAGCAGCAAATGCTGGTTAGTAATTAACCTGGTGGAAGATCAGTAGAAAAGACATATTCAGATTGGAGTGTTCTTTGTTGGGCTTGGTTTTCATATTTTAAACACAATGAGCTGTGATTTCAGGGCACACTGATCACATCCGAACCGTTTGCATGGTCACTGCTGGAAAACTGGAAAACTTATTACTGCAACAACTTTACAATTTCATATTTTAAATATGACATAATGTCTTGAAATACTAAACATCATAAATCTCATCATTCATGTATTACCTTTATGAGCACAATAATTCTTAACTGTAAACAGATTTAGTCTTAATAGGGATTAAATTTATTTGTTTTGAAAGTTGTGCATGAATTTTGATTTTTCAGAAAACTTCTTTTTCACCAGGTTTAGCCTACTGTAATTCCAATGACCTGATTCAAGCTATGCTCAAGTTTGATGTAATAAAAGATCAAGTTTAACTCTCCAGATAAATAAGTTGCCTACCATTTCCCCAAAATCAGATGAAAGATGCATATAAAAGACCCTGTGCACAAGCACAAAGCTGACATCAATTCTAATATGCTTGAACGCACTACCAACACCCACTCACTCATCCAGAAAGGTTACATTTTCTATGTTTTTTCCATCCAAAGTCTTCATGTTACTTCAAAGATCAATGTATTGAAAAGCTGAGGGAATTACCTCCTTGGAATTCTCCATTCCTACAATCAAACCACTAAATAACTCTTCAACTCACAAAGATATTCTTCCCTCTCCCTCTCTACAAATATAGTCTCAGCTCAGAGCAGAACCATACTCTTCTGCCATGTTACACCTTCAGCTGGGATTCATGTGGTTGGGATTTGTGTACTTTTTTAGACCAGCAGAGCATACTGATAAATTTGCTTGACCTCCTGCAAAAGACAAACCACAAAACTTCACCTCAACTTTCCCACATGATTCACAGTTAAACTAGTTTTATAGTTTAGGATTATAATTAGGTTTGGGTAAACACTGCAAAAAAACCCAAAAGATCTGCAAACTAAAATTTTGCAGTAATAATTCTCAGAATGCTATAAATAATTTTCCAGAAAGATTCATACCCATGATTTTTTAGTTACCCATTTTGTGAAGCAGAAGGTTTGCCTGAAAATTAAGCAAGTAAATATTTATAAAAAGGTCAGAAACAAAAACTTTAAGCTAGTACCATTTTGAACCTATTTAATTTCCATCTATTAATAAGAACAGTGCTGATGATTGATTGCTCCTATACCAAGAACAAACAGTAACTGTTGAAAATGTAGAAGGCAAATGCTTCACAAGCCATCCAAAAAGCTGAAGTCTGTTCCCACAGTGCTTGTAGGGTCATGACAGCTTTAAACCAAACGAAGTTTTGGCTGCTACCAAGAGGGCAGTTATGCCCCATCTCCCATGACAGTGCCTTTTGCTGCCATTCTCCTGCCAGCCTCAGTTCTGGTGAGGCTGTGTGGGGACTTGAATAATCTTCTTTCTTATGAGGCTGGATTTGCTTTAATAGCTGTATTGGCTTCTTGATCAAAGCCGCTACTCAAAAATGGAATGCTAGTACCAATGCAAAGAGGGATGAACAAATGCATGTACTAGACAGATCAGTCCATTCCTTTAAATTCCAGTCCACTTGCAATTTGAAACATCTAAAGCCATCATGAAACTTCAGCAAGACTGGGTATCGTCCTGAAAACAGACCCCGAGTTTTTCAGTTCTTTTCCAACCTTTGGTGCAACCTCCTGTCTGGTTTTGGCAAGTAAACACATTTCAGCTAAATGTTCTGCACTATTTAAATATAAACTATCACACTCTGGGGACCATTAAGTCCCTTTTCTTAAGGTGTGAAGATCCCTGAAAGGGCAAAGTATCTTTATAGATTTTTTTACGGGCATAGCAGAAGCAGTCACCTAGTAACTCCAGCATTCAAATAGGAAAGTTGCTACCACCCCTGCACAACTTATATCCACTCTACATCCTCCCAAGTATTAGTCAGCCTAATACATCAGATTCCTTTGGATGCAGACTACATTCTAAGGCTTTGCACTTTTAGCATTTCCTCCCCCGTTCTCACTGAGTTGCCATTACAGCCCTCCACATAACTGAAAGGGCTAGTGTTCTTGCCTCACAGAGAGACATTTAGTTATGTTTTATTGCTTCTAATTAAGTAAAGTAAGGACTTGGAGGGAGCAGTAAAACAAGAAAGGTTGGCTTCTGATAATGTTTTTACCTCAACTTGCTACATCCTCCCAAATTCTTCAGTTGACTTGTCAGGGCACAGAACCGAGTATACAATAGCAAGAATGTTCAAAGGAGTACTCAGTGAAATAAGAACACACAGAAAGCCCCCAAAGCACTGTTTCCCAGAACATTTGGTCTTTAATTCAGGCTTTTGGATGTGCATCAAGATCTATTTGAATTTCCCGTGCAAAAAAGGAGCACTACTTTAAAGGAAAACGCACTAAGCTCTTTTTCATTAGGCAAAGCGCAGTAGTTGCTATACCAGCCAAAAGTAACCAGTAACCAACAACTAAAAGAAACACGACCTTCTGACCTTCTCCCACTTTTCACAACAGCTCCATTTTTCCTTCTTTCAGAGCTCACCAATAGATGAGAATTGGAGCTACAGACTCAGTTACTCTCATCTGCAATGAGTAACACTATGATATTCAGGTTCCTTTTGTAGCGAAGCCTTCTCATGGATGGAGATTTTACCTTTCAGAGTAAACAAGATAAAAAACTAAGATAAACAATGCAAAAATACTGCAGGTTAATGCATAGTACAATGTGTTAAGATACGGGCCAAATCTTCTCCTGGATAGAGACCAGACTCACACCTAGAGCACAATTGCTTAATTGAGAAAGGAAAAATGAAGGAAGAGAAAGGGAAAAAAAACTGTGGTTCTCTCAAGTATTTGGCCTAAATATTTCAAAATGTTTTGCAAGGGAAGATTGATACTAACACTTTTCAGCTAAGGAAAACCTGGTAGATGAATTATGCAAATCAGTGACAGTCAGAAGCACGGTCGTTGCTTAGCTTCCAAATGTATAGCATCCCCTTAGGAATGGGGGTTTTTTGCTAATGAAATATATTTTGCAGCACAGTGGCAGCTCCTCATTGTAAACATAAATAGAAAATAGATGAACACTAAAGCATTTGTTTTATGTAACTGTACTATTTTATTCCAACCTACTAACAGTTACAGGTTTTGTTCTTTAGTTACCTATACCCTGTATTTAGCATCTTCTCGTCCAGGAGAGCAAAGCCTGAAATTCAATGAACCTGAGCTCATGAGGCATTGTACCACAGAGAAGTTGTTATGAGCATAAAGGGCATGAGGTCCCAGCTCCCCTTACACACTTTGACTACATGAAATATAAAGCACTGGAGAAAGAGGCTCCCTTCCACTACTGTTATTGTATGTGTGAAGAACTGACCTGAGGATGCCTCATTACAGCCAACTGATGCAAGACAATTAACATCAATTAACATGCACATTTTTATACCATACCACACTATGACAAGGACAGTTGAAATGATCCTAGTGAAATCTGGCATGATTTGGCTGAAAAAAATATTCATCAAGCAGGCTTGTAGATTAGGAGACAGATTTTTTTTGCCAAGGATATAATTTCTTCTCTCACCATGACCAATGGTAAAGAACAGAATGATTTCCAGTGTAAGTAATTAAACCATTAAAATATATATATATCCACATCTATAATAATTTATCATTTATTCCCTCACCTTCCTTTTGATAGGAATCATCCTGATACATTTATATTGAACATTTAGTAGGAATATTCTCTAGCTCACCTATATATGTATCAGCCCATGCTTTATTTTCTGCTTCTCTCATCTTTGGGCCTGATACTAAGAAATCATAACTGGACAGGCTAGATTTTAAGTACCTAAATGCCTATTCTGATTAAGCATTTCTATGACAGCTTTAGAATTTTATCATGAAACAAACACATCCTGAACACAAGAAGAACCCTTTGTATACCCTTTTGATGATTGCGGTTTTATAATTTATTTTTTTTTACCTATAAATGAGTTATGTACCAGTGACAGGTGCAACAGTAACATCATTTAGAAGAAAGGACGATACAACCTCTTCCCTGTCATTGGTATGAAACAAACATGAGCAAGACTACAGCCCTAACCCATTTCCCCTCCCCAACTTTAGGTACTCTTGCCCCAGATAACCAGAGCTTGCGTACATACTTCCAACAGGGTTCAAAACATTGCAACAGAGCAAGGTATAAGAGAAGAATTTGTTTGCTACATAGAAGAAATTCATAATAATTACATTGAATCAACTGCAGATCTCTTATTAAGATGATGCATAATAGACAGACATGGTTCAAAATAAATCCATCAGGTTACTTGATTTTTGGAGAACACAGCAAATATGTTTTAATGTCTGGTTTTAACACAGGAAAAACACTCCCACTACTACAGTGCTTAAAAAATATATGCTCAAAATACATAAATACACCTCCTCAGGCAAACAGGGAGGAGGCTAATTCTTGCATGTTTTTTTCAGAAGCATACTGAAGGGAAAAATGTATTATGTTAGCATGGCCATGCTGCCAGTACAGTGTTCATACTTCACATCACATCAAGAACAGGACAAAAAAGGATGGCACTCCAGGTGCCTGCTAAGTTCAGCACTGGAAGTCCAAAGCTCTTGCTGTCATTGTACAGCTGATTCCACAGAGGGTACCGCTGCCTTAAAGACAGAACTGAATCCGAATGGTAGGCAGTTGGAGATGAATGGTCAAACTAGCTTAAAAGTCCAGGAGCAGGAAGTCCAGAAGTTATCCATTTATTTCCTCTTGATCAGTCAACAGAGATCAGCTTCCACTCTCACAGAAAACTGGCACATAACCATGATCTGTTTGCTCTTGGTCAGGCTTGGTCTCCCCAGCTAAATAACTTATTTTCAGGACCCAGGGGAAATATGCAACCACATAGGGAGAATCAGAGAGCAGATTCACAGCCCTCAGTTACTGGTTTAGGCAAAAGGTCAAGCCAGAAAGAGAACAGTGACAAAGTGCCACACTCATAAAGCTCTTTATATTGTGCCAGAACTGTAGTAAGATGGATTAAAAAAAATCTTTGGGGGTACTTTCCAGGCTGAAACTTGGGTAGCAGAGTTTGCGTTTCTTTGTGAAAGATTGCAAGATTCACAGTCCTTACCTTTAAATTTGGAAATGGAGATGTGGAGAAAAAGAGAACCAGAGAAGAAGTCTACAACGAAGTTAAAAACAGAACTTAGTCTTCAGTCTACTATCTCATACTACCAGAGTAGTGGAAGAGTGTGAACACCACAAGCAAAGTCAGTCCCAGCCCAAAGAGAAAGCAATTTCAGAGAGTTGGGGAAAGATAAGGCACAGAATTACTGAATGATGGGATATTCCCGTTATTAATAATTAAAATACAGCCAATAGGAGAATCTACTGCATTCACGTATATTCTTCTTGCTGCCCGACACATAAAGTAATCTTCATTCAAACTGAAGTAGGAAGTAGTGGGTTTTGTTTTCAGCTCTGCCATAAGATGGCAGAGCAACACCATTTCTGTCATGGAGGTAGTTGATCTACACCCGACGGTTTGGTATTGCCTGGTATTATCAACGTGCAGCTGTGCAACTAGCTGTACTCTGTACTGCAAGACAAGCCTCACTCAAATCCAGCAAGATATCTAAACTCATATTGGAAAGTCTAGTTTATAATTCTTTTAATAAACTTTGCAGAAATAAGTTTTAGACTCTTTTCATGATTGCAGAGAAGGCTTAAGGAAAACCAAGAAATCTCTGACCTTATCTAATCATAACATTATGAATAACAGTAACACACCATCAGTACAGATCTTGCTGTGTGATTTTTACATGGCTTTTCCAGTTTTGTTACTCATTCTCAACATTGCGTGTACAAGGGACAGTAATTTGCAAACTCTTTCCGCCCCATAGCAAATGTGAGTAGGATACATTCTGGTACAGGTATATGGACTCATACAAAATCATCTGGGTGTAAGCTTCAGCTAGCTTAGGGTTCTCAGGTTGTGTTCACAGGGCTCTTTTCTCACTTTTATAACTAGCCTCCTGCTACCAAGCAGCAAAGGCTGTGCAAGCAGCTGGTATTAATACAACCACCCCCAATATCTTTGGCTATGAGGGACTCACAAAAAAGAACCAAAGCAAAAAAGCTAAATAATGGAATTACTAAAAAAACATTGTTGTACATAAGTGCTGTGATCATGGATACTGTAAAGAAGGGTCATGGATGTACATCTCACATTTGCTTTTGGAAGGGGTAAATATCAACTCTCAGCAAGATTTGGCAAAGTTGCCAGAGTTTAGGGGTTTAGATGACTACTACCACATCTGCAACAACAGGCCAGAGCAAGCTTATAGCAGCTGACTGCAACAAAATGATCATGGTGGAACCTTAATAGAAAATTACTTTAAATGAGTTCCAGGGCCCATGTTCAACCTCAGTAGGCAGAAAACTGAACTATGCCATTGGTCGGTCCTCCTGCAGCAATACAGACAGAAATCGGAGGCCTTGAATGACCATCACAGGACACTACAGGAACCGCACACTGTGCTCAAAGACAGGAAGCGCCTTTTGCCTTTCCTCAGCAGATGCAGGGTATCGCACACAAGCAGCATTAGTTGAAGCTGCTAAATTCTTTCCACTCTGAACAACTGCAGTACAGGCCACCTAGGCTAAGCAGGAAGGTTTTAGCATCAGGTCTTTCTTCATGACAGTTATTTCTAACATAGCGGTATGGGGCGCTAGAAGACTGGTCCGTACATTTATTCGTGGCTCCAAAAGACATGCAAGTTCATTAAATCAAAATGAAGAAGCTTCATTCCTGACGTAAACAGGAGACAGAACTAAAGCACCTACAAATTCTGTACACACTTGACTTGAGACTTCATTGCAACAGGGGCCAGCCGTGTGTTTGTGAGCAGCGCTGTGCTGATCATGCAACATCTCCGGACAGTTCTAAAAAAATGCAAAACAAAACCAAACCAAAACTAGGCAGCAAATACTAACTCCCTACAGATAAACAGCTGAAGCACACTGAATAGCAGTGTTTCTTTCACAACTTTGTGCACAATGCAACCCTTTTTATGTAGGAAAGTGCCACGTCAAGCCCTCAGAACGCTGCCGCTCACAAATACTGCAGAATACTGTAGTTTTGTGCCACTGAGCTAATTTATATTGAATTAGCTCACATCACTTGCTGCACTGTTCCTTGCCCTAATGTAATATGCATAGGGTTGCATCACTAATTCATGATTTAGGAACTCTCTACCTTCTCTAGAGCTGAGGTAAGGGGTAAACTGTAGGTTTTGATATGTTTTCACGGGAAAACAAAAAAAAAGTGCCCCAACTTACCAATCTTGAGCAGTAACATTAGGCATTATGTGTATGGAGAGAGGGATGAAAGGAAGTGGGGTAGAACACATAAATCTGCAACCCAAGAACATCAAACCTCAGCAAGGCACATCTTAATCTCCAGAGTAACCTACCAAAAAAACAGGAGACATAACAGAGCTGTGGACTAACATCACAAGCAAACCAGTGGAAGCACTGCTGTTAACATTCAAGATCTTACCAACAGGCAACTCCTTCCACTTAGCAGCTTCTGCATCTTATGTGTGCTTTTCTCCACCCAGACGAACAGAGCCATTTTCTGTCTGGACTGTATTTCTACCTGTAATTTTAGAGGTCTTCCATGGGCCTCGTACATTCCTTAGAATCATGATCTGTTCTCAGGTAGCAAGAAAGCAAACCAAGATTTCTACAGTTAGAGACCCTCTCTCAACTTGCAGGAAGGGTGCCAGATTTAGGACTACAAAGAGTTTATAATTCTAGAAGTCTTTAATATTTTCACTGCTACAGGCAGGCAAGAATCATGCAAGAAACTGGTGGTTACTTAAAAGGTGTGTTCAGTGTGAGTCATTTTCAAACAGCACATAAATGGGGGTTTAACTCTGCAGTGCCATGGAGCCTATCCCATGGACCAGTATCCAACCCTTGAGAACGAGAAGCTTCTGGTTAAAGTCCAATTTTCTGTGCTTTCACAGCCTTTATCACCTGTGAAATGTGTTTAGCCAAGGTTTTCCTATTTCCTTGATTAAGTTAAAAATAAAGTTGGTTGATGCACACAAAGCAACTGCCTAGATTTCATAGATGTAGAAAATCCATGACAGCAGAATTTGGGTACAATTTAGTTTAAAACTTCTTAAAATTGAGGGGTTTAATTATTTCTTTTTAGTTACCCTCATAGATTCCTCACTTTGAAACACCTGGTTTGCTGTATGAAATTCTACTATTACATAACTACTACTATTTAACCCCAAGCAACGCTACAGGCTTGGGGAAGAGCAGCTGGAAAGCTGCCCAGCAGAAAAAGACCTGGGTGTGCTGGCATCCTGGCCTCTATCAAAAACAGCATGGCCAGCAGGAGTAGGGAAGTGATGGTGTCTCTGTACTTGGCACTGGTGAGGCCTCACCTCAAGTACTGTGTTCAGTTCTGAGCCCCTCACTACAAGAAGGACATTGAAGTGCTGGAGTATGCCCAGAGGAGAGCTACCAAGATGGTGAGGGGTCTAGAGAACAAGCCCTATGAGTAGAGGCTGAGGGAACTGGGCATGTTTAGTTTGGAGAAGAGGAGGCTGACGGGGGACCTCATTGCCCTCTATAACTTCCTGAAAGGAGATTGTAAAGAAGAGGGTGTTGGCCTCTTCTCCCAAGTGAATAATGACAGGACCAGAAGAAATGGTCTGAAGTTGCAGCAGGGGAGGTTCAGGGTAGATATTAGGAAGAATTCCTTTCCTGAAAGAGTGGTCAGGCACTGGAATGGCCTGCCCAGGGAGGTGGTTGAGTCACCATCCCTGGAGGTATTTAAGAAACACATACATGTGCACTTCAGGGCATGCTCTTGTGGCCGAGATTGTAGGGGGTTTTTGTGTGTATGTATAGTTGGATTCAATCTCAGAGGTCCTTTCCACACATGAAGATTCTGTGATAAAATTAAATAAACAAAATCAGAATTTCATCTCTCAACATTGTATAAATAGCCATTGCAAATATCACAATACCAAAATGGCTAAATTAACTTAAAAACAGTCAAAAATATTTTAAAAATTTCTTTTACATATGTGTTTCTGACCACATGGATATCAAGAAATTTCAATACCTGATGCTCCTTGAGTTCAGCTGAGGCTAATAATCTTGACTTCTTGGCAGAACAGTTGAGCCCAGAGGAAGCTCCTTTTTTTCCATAGCAAGATTGCTGCTGGCACCCAAGCCTCCCAGCAAGCACTGCAGTCTTCTCTACTCTATAGTAGAAAGCTTTCAATCCTTGAGTAACAAATGCTGCTTTTAGAATTCAAGTTTGCTGGGTATCCATCTGCTGCAGTTTAGCTTTAATTAGCCTATCTCAAGCAGCATCCAAGCCGGATCTTTTGCCTGTTTAGTCATCTTTCTCTCTCTGGAAAATTCTCCTTTATCAGAATAATCCTCTTACCCAACAAAATGTCAAGAGTGGGAGCCGTGTCCTTGGAAAGAGTTGCTTTTGCTATGCAAAGTGTCCTTGATGCACTACCTGTTTGAAACTCCTGGGAAGACTCACTTTGCTCTTAGTTTGCACTCCTGAAGTTGAGATCAATGGCAGCAAAATCAGGCCTGGCCGGTTTGCCCGGTTCCACCCTGAAGGGCTTCATGCTGCAGACAGAGTTTACTATGGAAACACCAGCAGTCTCCTGACAACGGGGGCCACATTGCAGGAATTTGAGCAACTTGGAGCTGGTCATCAGAGTTTCCTGTATTTCCCATGTGTGCAGGCAGAGCGTGCAGAGCCACACCAGCAGTGACAGCGTGCAGTATTACCAGGTAACAGGAGAGATAAATAGGTGTGCGAAACAAAAGCTGAGGTATCTGTCTCAAGGCATCTAACCGCAATTATATTACACAAGGGAAGTCAGACGACAGGCTAACAGCAGCCCCTGCAGTAATAAGGCTGTGTTTGACAGAAGGCACAATTAAGTTTTCCAAAAAAGGAGCACACACTAATTGCTATCAACATGCACTCTATGTGTTTATCTCTCACTGCTTACCCAACAGTCTGTCTGCAACAACCCATCATTGTATGATCCCTGTTTTAAACCCCTCATTTTGGCTTCCTCTCTCTATTCAAATGAATTGTCAGACCATAAACTCACTGAACAATCTGCAATATCATTATTAATGGTGTATCAGCACTTTCACTCAACCACTGCTTAGCTGTGCTTTCAAGTTTGCTCGAAAAATTAACACCAGAACACAGGTCCTACAGGCTGTAGAAAAACTAAAATGATTTCCCCACCCCCAAATGTGCGCAGTTACAAGCTCCCAGGTTGTTTTATTAACTGGGAGGAGGAAAGTACCTTTCAAGGAATGCAACTGGACTTGCTCCTCCTCGTTCACCTTTGTGTTTATTGGTACCTGCTCAAGCATGTACAGACGGTATTTTTTAAGACTCTGGTACCGTTTCTCTGCAAGTTCATTTACCAGTCATCAAGCTTTCAAACCTAACAGTAAACAAACTAGAGCATACACATCTTAATACACTCAGAAAAATTGTTCTTATGACACGGGTTTTGACTTTTCAGTCTGCATTAAATCCTCTCTATTCAAAGATCAACTGTTCCGGAACAGACACCAGCTTCTCTGTGTGCAGCAACTAACAACAACAATAGAACTATAAGGCTCTAAACCGCATACTTCATTTAATACACCTCTCACAACGACATGGAGATGACAAACCTTTCTGTTCTGTAAAGTGGTGAAAATCCTCTCGTACACCTTGCACTGCAGGCATTTAAGCTTTTGCTGCAAAGATGGAGGTTGAAAAGCCATTCATTCATCTGTGTGTGTGTGTGTGCGTGTGTGTGTCTGTGTGTGTGTACGCTTATGCTTGTAGAGTCTACACACACAAAAAAAAATCAACAAATTATATAATTTGGGTTGATTTTTATTTGGAAATACTGAAGTTTGGGCTAGAATTTTAAGCTTCTATTCAATATAGCTGGTATTGTTTGTAAAGTGCTAAAATTCAATTTATTTGAAAAGTATTGACTATATAGATTATTTACCTTTGTATCTTTTTAAAATGCTACATTGATAGACATGCACCAAAGTGTCCTGAGGCACCTTCTTTCCTAAAGAAGTTGATTGCCAGGTAAGAGAGATACGGGCTCTGTGTTTCTCACTCTCCAACAAACAACTACTTTTCAGCCATTCTTTGCTAAATAAAAAGAAGCAGAAGAACAGGAGTGTCAGAAACTCCACCACGACAATGTTACAGGCTGAGGACATAACGAGAGTAATCGTGCCACTTCTTCAGAACCCTGAATATTATTTTCCTAGTAAGCTTACTAACACACACGGTTCAAAACTCAAGTGCCCTTAGATCTAAGCAGAGCTTACCAATCAACATCCCATGTATTCAGTTTACTTTAGTTCCAAGACATCCCAGAGAGGAGTCTGTTGTTCGAAACCTGCAATACAACCAACCTTTCAGTTACAGTCTCTGTGCCTTTTATCTTTCCTCAGATACTTCATTTTGACAGAACAGAATTAAACAGCCCAAGAGAAATCATCCTACATTGATTTTAACAATGATCAGTTCCTGCAGGAGCGAGATCAGTGTTTGCACTAACTTTGTAAGAGTGTTTACTTTCAAAACACAATCTCTAAAGCAGTTATACTTTCCACCCTAAGGACAACAGTAGAAATATTTTAAGAGGAGTGATTCATCCCTTTTTAACTCTCACTTTTCACCTCTTTCAGACGAGTGCAAGTACTACCACAAGCCATGCAAGTTTTAGTTAATCTAGCAGTGCAAAATTTGACATTTTTACCACTTTCCTGTTTCTTTTATGCAGATGTACTTCTTGCTTTCAAAAGGTAGCAGGGCAGAAGGCTTTAGATGAACCTGAATCAGTAATTCCTGCAAGAAGGATGAAAGGCTCCAGGAGACACACGCTTAAGCGTTATTTAATTCTATAGCATAGCAGTAGTCAGCAGCCCCAAAGAATTTCCAGTAGCTTTGTATCCAGACTAGCTTCGTGTCTTCTCCTCAGACCAAACACTGCTCTCTCATACAGCCAGCATGAAGACCGTGGCATCTACACAGCAAAAGGACTTCAGAAGATACTGGACTGGTGCAGTTTTGACACAAGCCAAGTACCCAACAGATAGCACAAATGAGCACAGGCATTCTATGTTTAGCCTTTTTGTAAAGCAGTTCTGTTTTGAAAATAGGAATGGTCAAGCGTTTCCCCTCTCAGTTCCAAAAGGAGCCACAGACAGAACAAATCAGAAGTCATGCACAAAACCAGAAGAGAAGAGGAAAGACTGGCATATTGCTCTTTATAGATATGTCCACGGTTATGGAGGTTATGAGACGTACACACTAAACACTTAAGAAATTTTTCTAATTATTATGCAATACTTGCAAATTGCTGTATGTGTGACTGATGCAACTGAGCTATACTTTAAAGAAACATGAGGACTCAAATCTGCTGTGTATATTCCTGCTAAACACCATGGACCTAATGGAGCAGGTCTGGAGGCGGGTGACAAAAACGATCAGGGGGTCGGAGCACCTTTGCTACAAGGACAGGCAGAGGGAGCTGGGGTTGTTCAGCCTGGAGAAGAGGAGGCTCCGGGGAGACCTAATAGCAGCCTTCTAGTACCTGAAGGGGGCCTACAGGAAGGCTGAGGAGAGTCTGTTTATAAAGGCCTGGAGTGACAGGACAAGGGGCAATGGCTTCAAGCTGGAGAAGAGCAGATTTAGATTGGATATTAGAAGTACCATTGGAACAGGTTGCCCAGGGAGATGGTTGAGTCCCCTTCCCTGGAGATATTCAAGGTGAGGCTCGATAAGGCTCTGGGCAACCTGGTCTAGTTGGGGTTTCCCGGCTGACTGCAGGGAGGTCAGACTAGAGGTCTCTTCCAGCCTGGACCGTTCTATGAAAAAAGACTATTTCCAGGGAACAAAAACTAGCAACAAACCAGAAGAACAGACAATAGAAACCATGTGCACTGTATAGATTTTGAGAAGTCCTATAAAATCCAAAAATTAATAGAAAACATAGCATCACAGATATTTTTTTTGGATGTAAAATTTGTGAAGTGAAAAACTAAGTTTATCTTACAAGTTAGAGGGCTACCAGGTTATACGCACATGAAGTCACACTGGTGTTTTCCTCTTGAGCTACCTCTGGGCACCACCCTCCCGAGTTAAGGATAATGAAGCACTGAGAAGACAAAGTGTTACACAAAGGAAGCTATTTGCCATGTATTTACAAGGATATTTGGGAAGTTCTACAAACCCCAGAAGCTGTGAAATCTATTTGAATGCCCACTAACACACTATATACGCTCCAACAGAAAAAAGAAAAGTTGCTGCCTGCGATCAAAAGAACTAGAGCTGCAAAAGGCCTGCAGTTGAGGACAAACACTTTAATGAAAGGCAGTGGAGCAGAGGAAGGAAGCAGTCCCCCTGGAAGCAAGTGTTTACAAGTCAGCACGGAGGGGCACATGGAACACACAGAAAAGATGAACAAGTAGAGCAGCAAGTTCACCATGGGTCAGTTCGAACAAGCCACTATTCAGAAGAACCTCTGAGCCTTTTCTGTTCTCTCCTAACAGAAACAGCTTGTTTGTGCTTTTCTCTTACCTGATGTCTGTATCCCCTTTCCATCTGTGACCAACTTCCTACAGAATCCTATGAAACTGCCACTGAAGAGCACACACAAAACCTTTTAGAAGAGTAAATGAGAAGATACAGCAGCCATCAACCCTAGAAGTCCCATGAAAGGAATTGGAAACAAACCAGGTAGGAAAACCAACTGCAGATCCTCTCAACTTAAATTGGTAGCAGCTCATTCTTTCAGTATCACTCGAGACCCAAGTGAGCTTGTTCTTCTCCTACTCCAAAGCCCTAAGCAGTTAATGTGCAACACCTCTGTGCTTTTGCAACACCACATGCCAATAACTATCTCTTCTAAACTATCCCACCTGGGTTTCTAAGAAGGCCACCTTAAAATAGGAGCCACTCAATGTTTCACAGGTGAGACAAGGAATTAAGAGAAAGATGACCTGTGAGTAGATTTCATGCTTTAAAGATCATAATCATTCATCGAGATGCAAGTCATTGTATTCACTTGTGACATTTTAATACTTTTCTAACATACAATGTAAAAACCATTCTGATGTGGTAATAATGCCTCAGGATTTAGAAAGGCTCTCACTAAGTATGAGTAAGCTGTACACTAAGTATGTAAGATGACAACGGCTTTCCACTTGGCATGTTTTTTCTGTATTTTTTTTAAAGTGCCTGAAGAGACAGCCCTGTCAGGCAAGCTATCTTACCATGCCACCACATATTCAACTTATCCTTAAAGATGTCTGACATAAGAAGGTTAATTACTAAACCTGCATGCCAAGCCACCTGTAAAGCCACCATGAGTGAAGGGAGCATCTGTTTCCTGAATCCTCACTGCTGGCACACTCCTGACATTTCAACAAAAGAGAAACATGACGCACAAATCTCAAGAGTTCCTAGCAGGATGACTAAAGAGACAAGCTAGCATTTAATTCTAAACCAAAGAAAGTAAAAAGTGCCCAAAAGAACTGGCTGATTTGTTTGCACTTGCTTTCTGGTCTTAGCATTTTTTGCTTACAAAAGTTACAGTAAAGTTCCAATTCGAAGTAAAGGTTGTGGTAATACCTATCAAATAACCTTGAAGAGAAAGCACCAACTGCTTCGGTGTTCTGTCGCTGGGGGTTTTCACAGGACTCTTCTTTCTATCAAGTCTGCTTAAAAACATCTTAGCTCATTAATTCAGACGTAACTAGGATTTCCTACCAGAGGTTTAACTCATACTGGTTCTCTCCTCTACAGTAATAGTGGAGAACATAAAATTGAGACCACTTAACATTTGGAAAAAAAGGAAAAAAAAAAAAGGAACTGTTCAGTCTCTCAGCCAGAGAAGACTGCTATACCAAAAGCCTTCACAGAATACTATTGGAGCATAAGTCCCTAAAATATCTTCAGCCACCTTGTGTTCTGGAGAATTGCAAGTCACATTTTGTGCTCTTTGAACTCATATATAGGTGCTAAGCACCCATTTGCTGTGAAACACAGAAACCCCATGGAATGTGGAAACAATTCATCCAAAAGGTGACTTACTAGGCTACGTACTGCACATTCCTATTAAAAATGGATAGACTTGGTTTTAAATTAGAGTCACAAAGAGTGGAAGTTATCTTGCATGTTTTTCTTTCCAAATCAAATATTTAACAGAGGAAAACCACAGGTGTCACTGACAAGGAAAGATTAGTTGTAGCTTAAAACCACACACATGGGTTGAAAACTACTAAGACATGCTGCGCCCACTAAGTACCCTTACAAGTGCCTAGTTTAGACTGATACGTGTTGTCACAGGAGAATCAGAAGCCTTGCACTTGTTTCCAAGAATCAGAATTTAGTATCTTAAAAAACTGAAGTGGCCATCTACAAGTGCCTGGCATTAATAAAGTGCTTACAGCCCAAAGCACACAACCTTCTCTAGAGGCCTCGCACTACAACTACAGCCAGTTGAGCGGGTGGCAAGAGCAGAGGAACCAAGGGTGTGGGGGAGGAAAACAAAGGAGCCAACAGTTTGCTGCTGAGTTGGTTTGCTCAGTGCAAACTAACCCACCATAAAATACTCCAAACATACCAGATCTTACTAAGCACAGTTAAATCCAGAGTTCTAGTTTTTCTTTTAAAAAAGCTCCCTCAGCAAGGGGAGATTAAACCTAAGACCCGGCCACAGAGGCAGCCTATTGGATTGTCACTCTCGCAAGGCGACACAGAGGAAAAAGGTGATTATTGATTGTGTTAAATAGCTGATTACAGACAAACGGTCTGCCAGCAAACCAACTGACTGCCCCCAGGGGAAATCAGTTTATGGGTCCTCCACTGTTGGAGGCGGAAGAGCTCTTTCACTTGCAGGCTTGGAGAAGGATGCATTCACAGTGAGAATAGCTTAAATCATTAATTCAGTTGCTCAGCAAAAGCTCAAGAGCTTCAGGAGGCCTGTGCTGCGCTGGCCTAAAGTAGACTCGAATGGAGTTACTAGGAATAAGATTCTGGAAGCGTGTGCTCTGTGCTTTATGCAACAAATAGCAGGTCCCTGCCCTATATTAGAAGAGCCTTTATGAAACAGGAAAGACAAGGTGGATTTGAAAGACACAGGCAAACAAAAAACAGTGTCTCTCAAAATAAAACTAGCAGAATTATATACTGAACTATTAATTTATACTTAACTTAAAAATTAAGCATATTAAAAAGTCCTTGAAGGAACACAAAACAAGAAACTGTACAGCACAGCAAGTAGATCAGCAAACCTCCATTCTTCCTGCTAAGGACTAACAGTAGCCATCAGCTCCTCCTGCTCTAGCCTATGCAATTTGTTTGCATTTAATGACCTCCTTGAAGCCCTAGAAAATTTTTAAAGCCTATTTGAACAGATTGGGAGTCTGTTGATGGGAGTGATTAACTTGTATTTGTGGGACACACCACTGCGCTTTATGCCTTGCAAATAACTTAACTTGCAAAATTTCTATCCTGCAAATTGCAAAGAAAACAGACTTCCACAAACTTTCATACACTCCAAACATGTCTTCAGCTGCTGTCCCTCTCCAAACTGAATCTTACATTTAATGAGCACTGTCTTAGAACAGTGCTTTAAGTGAGAAGTGGCAGATTGACAAACTTGCTCACTTAGATTTAAATTAACTTCTTGCCTGATTTATCTATTTGGACCACAAGCTTTATGTACAATGCAGGTCATGAGCCACATGACACAATACAATGTCAACACAACCTCAGTTCCACATACATACTAAGAACAAACAGTAACAATCTTCAGCCTGCTCCCACAATTTAACCATTTCCTTTCTTTTCCATGGGCCTTTCTCTCCCCACTATGCAATGTGACTGCTTATTTTAAGCATTTGCCTTGTGATTCTGAATCATGCTGAGAAAAGTGTGTAATAGAAGAAAAACAAGCCTCTTAACTTTAGGTTCTTGAATTCCATCCAAGTTAGGTACCTAAAACAGTAAGTGCAACTATTTGTGTCCCTAGACATTCAGTTCCGGGATAATTTTATCAGGAACGAAGGAAAGGATGAGATACTGCGTTTCACGAGGATAAAAATATTCAACAATACGATGCTGTCTTGAATCTGGACTAAGGCTGACACGATATATAAAAGTTAATAGTGGATAAGTACTGAATTATTTTCACTTAAGTGGTAAATCAGAGGTTTGATGATTAAAACAAGAATACCACTGCTACTTTCTGACAGTCCCGGTAGTAGACCGAACCGCTATTTCTACAGTAGAGATAGAGCACACACAGAGGATACAGTGGAAACTCCTACCATATGAGGCATGGGCAATTTAAGATCTTATGCTCACTCTACATCCCAGAAAATTTTAACCAAATGGTGTTTCTGATTTTTTCATTTCAAAGTATCATACATTCATACTTTAGTTTTTCATACACTCATAAGAAGCAAAAAGCCTTGCTTCTACACGTCAGGATATTGATTTTTCAGAAGTGATAGGGACTACAGAATTAGCATGCTGAACAGTATAACAATTTTAAGTTATAATTAAAGGCTTCTGGTAATAAACACTATACTTACAGTTAAGAGCTATAACTGAATCAAGAGTAAAAAATGTCTCGTTCACCCTACCTAGAGCCCCTAGCCCTAAGCATTCCAGTTTTATTCAGTGCATTCATGTGTTGCAAGTTTTGCTTTCACCAATTAGTCACAGTTTCTCCTGCTTCTCATAGTAAGAACAAAAGCTCCTCAAAGCTGTCATTGTTCCATATTCCAGAAAAGACAGTTGCATAATTACTAATTAACTATCAGTGAGTCATATTGTTGCAGAGCAGGGAAAGCCAAAGCGAACGTCAACTCCGCACGGAAGAACAGCACTAAGATAACGGTGAGGAGGAAAGGATTTATAAATATCCTCAAAGTGGAAGCAGGGTTAAATTTAGTTCGAGATGGCAGAGAAGCAGCTCACTTTAAGTAACCTTTAACTTGCCAACATCCACAGACAGAAAGGAGGCCAGATTTGCCTGAAGAATATTCTAGAAGACAGCAAGAACACCTAGAACTTCAAGTGACAAGTGAGACCTGTCAACAGCACATATTAAGAACAGGAATAGACAATTCTCCTACCAGCTTCCCTGGAACTATTCAAATACACAGCAAATGTCCCCAGGGTAGAGACAATAAATTGCACATAATTCAG
>VZTM01011340.1:0-16123 GCA_013400555.1 Jacana jacana
TATGATTCTATGATTCTATTATTTCTATTATAAAGAGTTAACATATGACACCTTACTTGTAGTATCTGTTCCAGATTTTGTAAGTGCAGTCTGTTCAAGTTGTTCAAGTATTGTATTGCTCTTTAGCTATATCTCTGCTTTAATACTAGAGAAAAAAATCAGTCATGTATACATAAAATCCAAAAGAAACATCCAAATTCTGCAGTGATAATGTATTGCAAGCCAAACCTGGGTCTTCATGTTAGGAAAACAGAGATGGATTTAGGTCTGTTCTTCAAGAGAACACAGTTTGAGGCCTCAGTTCAACAAGGTTCTTTGTCAAGTAGTGGCTGAAGTGAACATCTTTCTTATGGTATATCATACCTTCTTACAATATAAGAAAACCCAGCTCTTTTGCCTTATCCTGCCAAGTGGAAATGCAGACTTCTGAAACAGCACATGTGTGTCTCAGTATTAGAAATCTGATATCCTGTGTAACTGCAACAGTTTCCATCACCAAAGAGCTATAGAAACATAGCTACCCCACAAGATTGCTTGGGTTGAAGGTGAGCCTTAGCATTAGCTCAGTGGTGGGAGCGGTGAAAGCAAAGAGGTTAAGTGACTTGTGTCAGTGAATCAGTGGTAGAGTTGATATTAGGGTCTGGGTTCATGCCACTGGAGTTCACTACTTCTTACTTATTGAGAGAATGGTTAAATTTGCAGGTAGGTGTAAGCTCCCTGGTGTGGGGTTTGGAAAATTGCTGCCAACTTGATGTTACTGGGAGTTTCACATGGGTCTTAACTGGAATTAAACTCTGCTTCTGTGGCTATCATTTACCAAATAAATGTTTTTCTTACTATCAAACTTTTATGAATGTTGTGATGGAATGGAATGGTAAAGAGGGCTTGTTGTAAACTAGCTCCTTTTGATTTTATTGGAGAACAAAAGGGTACATATGAAAGTATTCATCATATTTGTAATAAAAGCAAGTTTGTTAAGATATATTGTTTTGCAGAAATCAATGATGACTTTTACTTGATTAATGAGAGGTTATTGATCATAAGATATGGTATTTTCCTTAATAATGTATGCTCTCTTTTTTTTTTTTCTTCCCCCTTCACAGGTTTCCACTTAAGTGGCACAGTAACAGAGCCTGCAGTGCAGTCGGAGCCAGAAACTGTTTGCAATGTAGCTATCAGCTTTGATCGTTGCAAGATTACCTCAGTGACGTGTAGCTGTGGAAACAAGGACATATTTTACTGTGCCCACGTTGTGGCACTCTCTTTATACCGGATCCGCAAGCCAGATTGGGTTAAACTGCATCTTCCCATTTCAGAGACACTCTTTCAAATGAACAGAGACCAGCTACAAAAATTTGTCCAGTATTTGATCACAGTGCGCCACACAGAAGTTTTGCCAACTGCTCAAAAACTAGCAGATGAAATTCTTTCTCAGAATTCAGAAATCAATCAAGTCCATGGTGAGTTTGGTACTTGTTCTTCATTTTGTTTCATTGCCTCTTTGTTTTTGAGCCTTTTTTGTGTCATTCAGGAGCATGACCTCCTGATGTCCCTTCCAACCTGAAATATTTTGTGATTGTTATGGTGTCTACTAAAGAGGATTCTGTTATTGCTTATTTGCTTTAAGATGTTTAGGAAGTAATACTTCTTGGAAAAGAGAAAAGACAAGTTTGTTAGATGCAGAGTAGGTGGAACCAAAGAAGGGAGTCTTTCTGATAATGGGACTCATTTGCAGCTTAGACCCTCTCCTTAGGGTCTGGTGAGCCTGGCAGGCTGTACTGGTTTGAGTGACACAGGATTAATTTCTCTTCTAATGCTTGGGAAAACTGCACTTTTAGAAGACTTCAGTGTCTGGATTTGTTAAAATATTTATTTTATACCTAGCTATGGTATGTGGGTTTCAAGATCTCAGTGTTTTTGAGTTAGCCAGGTGCAGGTATCTAATCAGAGAATGGGAGAAAGTCTGGAGACATCCACATGGTTTTCTAAAAGTAGATAATAGCAGCACTGAAGAAAGAAACAGCACACCTTAAAAGGAAAAAATTAAATTGTTTTTCTTATCTGTCCTTATACCTATAAGACAGATCCTTTTTCAATATGCACATAATGACAAATCAATGCTAATATGAGATTAATACACAAACAGATGCCACTCACCCCCAATAGAATCATAGAATGGTTTGGGTTGGAAGGGACCTTAAAGGTCATTGAGGTCCAACCCCCCTGCCATGCGCAGGGACACCTCCCACCAGACCAGGTTACTCAAAGCCCCAGCCAGCCTGGTCTTGAACACTTCCAGGGATGGGTCATCCACAGTTTCTCTGGGCAACCTGTTCCAGTGCCTCACCACCCTCACAGTAAAGAATTTCTTTTTAGTATCTAATCTAAATCTCCCCTCTGTCATTTTTAAAACCATTACCCCATGTCCTGTCACTACACTTCCTGACAAAGAGTCCCTCCCCATCTCTCCTTGTAGGCCCCCTTCAGCTAGTAGGAGGCTGCTAAGGTCTCCCTGGATCCTTCTCTTCTCCAGGCTGAACAACCCCAGCTCTCTCAGCCTGTCTTCATAGGAGAGGTGCTCCATCCCTCTGATCATCTTTGTGGCCCCCCCCACTGGACTCGCTTCAACCGGTCCATGTCCTTCTTGTGCTGAGGANCTTTCAGCGTGGCCATCAAGCCAGTTCCTTATGCACTGAGTGGTCCATCCATCAAATCCATGCCTTTCCAATTTTGAGACCAGGATATAATGTGGGACAGTGTCAAATGCTTTGCATAAGTCCAGGTAGATGACATCTGTTGCTCTCCCCGTATCTACCAATGCTGTAACCCTGTCATAGAAGGCCACCAAATTTGTCAGGTATGACTTGTCCTTGTTGAAGCCTTGTTGGCTGTCACCAATCACCGCCTTATTTTCCTGTGCTTTAATAGAGTGTCCAGGAGGATCTGTTTCAGGATTTTGCTGGCCATAGAGGTAAGACTGACTGGCCAGTAGTTTCTTGGGTCTTCCTTTTCCTGCAAATGGGAGTTATCTTTCCCAGTCACTGGAAACTTCACCCAGCTGTCATGACTTTTCAAATATAACTTCATCTGCTAGTTCTGATTTCATTAGGTCCCATGGATTTATGTACCTTCAGGTTCCTTAGATGGTCCCGAACCTGATCTGCTCTTCTAGTGGGGGGTTCTTCATTCTCGCAGCTCCTGGTTTTTGCCTTTTGCAACTTGGGCAGTGTGGTTAGAGTCCTTGCTGGTGAAGACTAAGGTGAAGAAGTAATTCAGTACCTTAGCCTTGTCCATATTCTGGGTGACCAGGTCTCCCATTTCTTTCTGGAGATGGCCCACATCTTTCCTCTTCTTCCTTTTATTCCTGACATACGTTGCCCTGGCCAGATTTAATTCTGTCTGGGCTTTAGCTTGCCTAATCTGGTTCCTGGCCACTCATACAGTTTCTCTGTACTCCTCCCAGATAAATCATTATCATCAGTGTTTCTATAGATCTTTTAATTCTGTATACCTGAAGAGTTGGAAGTATCTTTGTTTTTCCTGGTCTCAGGACTTCTTTGAAAGCAAGTTTTTACAAATCTGACCATATAATTCTCCTTCCCTGCCAGTATCCTTTTTATAGTATCGGCTACAGAGGTAACATGACCTGGGTTTTAAAAGTGATAGATTGTGTTATGCAATTTAATTTCTAACCATAACAGAGATAGAGATTACACAGTTGTGACAAGCCCAAAGTCAAAATGTCAAGTTCTTTTGAGTCTTGGGCATGTTTAAAATACCTTACATCTGGTATGGCGATGTACTACCTTGAGTTGTTTCCCTGACAGTCTAGATAAGTTCTTTTCAGCCCTTTTTGTCACTGAAATTTGGAATAAACTCTATGACAGCGATCATAGAATCATAGAATCATAGAATCATATAGGTTGGAAGAGACCCTTGGGATCATCAAGTCCAACCATCAGCCCTACTCTACAAGTTCTCCCCTACACCATATCCCTCAACACCACATCTAATCTACTCTTAAACACAGTCAGATGTAGTCTTAAGAAACAGGCATTCTTTTATTCGGCGCTGGGGACATGGGGGATCCTTCCACCTAACATGTCCATTGAATGCAAGATTCACAGAGACATATCTATACAGAATATGCATAGTCATTACATTTTCCAGAACTCATTATAATATTCACATCACCCTGGCACATGTGCATTAAGTCCGCTAGGGGCTTCATGGGAGGCCTTGAGCGGTCCCTAGTAGTGTTTGGTGGTCATTCAGGAGTGAATTCTTGGTGGTTCTTTCCATATGAGGCCTTGACTTGGAATGTTGTTCTGTTTGACCAGTATTGTTTTTGTTATTGTTATTGACCAGTTTGTGCTGATAACTGAGTAGATTGGGGAAGGTAAATGCAGAAGCTTTTTGCAACTTCTCTATTTATTTTGCAAGCTTGTCAACTGGTTCTTTCTGATGATATTCTTCACTGTTTGTTTCTGTTTGTATTTGCGAAAGGTGCCCTTAATCCTTTTAGTTACATATTTACATATCAGCTGGAGTCTTAGTTCCTGACTGTAATGCTTTCAGTTTTAATACCTTTTAAAAAAATATCCAGTGAATGCGCAAGCATCTTCAGAAATATGTAGATTGTTAGATCATGCAAGAACTTGTTTTAATTTTGTCAGCCTTTTGAAGAGGCCACAAGTGGCAAATCACTGATCTCAACTGGAAAATTTGAGTTGGAGCAAACTGTCGCCAAAGCACTACCTGATGTAAATCCAGTCACTTTAGTTGGCACTAAGCTAATTCAGGTAGTTAATCTTAATTGACTCTGTGCTGATGCCTATGTAAAAATGCTCCTTCAGAAGCACTACAGTCTTACACAGCTGTAACTCTTATTTATGATGGAAATGCCTTTAGTGTTTCAAGACTTTTAATATGTTTGGGGAGGTTGTTTTTGATTTGTTGGTTTGGTTTTTTTTTTACACTTTGTTTAGCTTTGCAGAGCCATCATAGCTCAGAGGCACTGAGGTGATGATTTTCCTCATGTTCATCAATAGCAATGCTCACTAGCAGTCACTTAAACCTGAGCAAGATTGCTGAAGGTACAAAACTTACACAGGTTTTTTGGGAGAGGGCTTTTAAAGTCGCAGTTGTTGAAATACTATGTAAAGTGTAATTTTCTTTGTAAAAGCATTTTAGAAGAGCTGCTGAGATAGGAGGAAAAAACTCCCCTTGATTTTAATGTTTTATTTAAAAATATTATTTATTTTAATACCTTTTCATAGACTGTAATTTTGAAGTGCTTAAGACTACTGAGGAGCAATTTAGGTCTATTTTAAAGAACCTTTAGATTAAAGTCAAGATATTCAAAATGGGACAATACACAAATCCAAAAACCTTTGCAGTACTCCTTTCCCTTGGACCCACAAAACTCTCTTCTTTATATGCAACATAATGATTTATTTGCTTTCTGTTTTCAGGTGCTCCTGATCCAACAGCAGGTGCTAGCATAGATGATGAAAACTGCTGGCATTTGGATGAAGAACAGGTCCAAGAACAGGTTAAACTCTTCCTCTCCCAGGGTGGGTACCATGGATCAGGGAAGCAGCTCAGTTTGCTTTTTGCAAAGGTATGTTGAGTACTCTAAACTTTCCCCCTTTTCATTCCCCCACCCAGTCTGTACTCATTCATGTCTTGCTCAAAGTCCTGTTGTTCTAAAAAAAAAAAAGAGGGGCAAAGAAGCCTTGGGAACATGATGGCAAGTTACTAATGCAATGGAACACAATCTGGTGTGTCTTGAGATCAGTTTAACAATATGAAGTAACATTTCAACTGTCTGCAGCTTTGTTGGTCTCTTCCTTCCTACTCCCAAAATACTGAAGAAACCTGTAGAAATTATGGTCTTGTAGCAGCTCGCGTAATACACCTGTGAATTACTTGTGGAATAAGTGTGCTTGCAGAATTGCAATGGGATACTGAAGTTACTACTAAAAGTTATTGTTAAAATTGGGAAGGCAGACTATTTTTTTTCTACTTAAAAATTTCACTTCAGATATATAAATTATATTTCTTATTTAACACAAATGGACTGTTTAACACTGCAGCATATTGTCTGTACTGTGGTTTTGTTTGTTTTTTTCAAGTCTGTATTAAAAGACTCATTTCCTAGGTGCGAGAGATGCTAAAGATGAGAGATTCAAACGGAGCTCGCATGCTGACATTGATCACAGAACAGTTCATGGCTGACCCTCGTCTGTCACTTTGGAGACAACAAGGAACTGCAATGACTGACAAGTATAGGCAGCTCTGGGATGAACTGGGTAAATGCATAGACTTCAAAATCATTGAGGTCTTCATGTGTATAATGAAGAAACAATTACATATATGTGATGGAGAGAAACTTTATTGTGGTAATAGGTAAATCGGGTTAGAGTCTTCTGCAGGTTTGCTTGTTCAGTTAAGGTTGGATGAAATTGAATTTCTAATCTACTGTGTGATTAGAAGGAACATGGTATGAAACAACTATGAATGCAACAGGTTGTAAGTACATGAGGATCTAAAAAGAATAAAGCAAAAAGTGGAAATGTACCTATACAACTGAGGGGAAATATATAAGCCAGTAGTGCTAAACTGGAAAGGTTAAGGAAGAAATCGATTCACAGCTAGAGAGAAATAGAAAACAAAAAGAAGATTAATTAAGAGTATGAGACAATATTAACAAAGGAAAGCAGCAATCTGTTACGGAGCAGGAAAGGAGATCAAATAACAGAGGGCTATAACAGTTAACACTGTTTTACAGGAAAGGACAGTTGTGACCAGATACATGACTTATACAATGGAAGGAGGAACACAGGCAGAAATTGGAATATTTAAACTGGTAAAGTCTGTGGACACTTGCAAAGTGTTCCAGAAACTTGCTGACAGAGTTTTGAATTGCTGCTTCATAAGTTCTCAAAATCTGTAGGAATTTGTGTTAGGGGAAATTAAAAACAACTTGAAGGCAAATATCACCAGTATTTTTAAAGGTGGGTAGGTGAGTGGAAAGAATAATATTAAGTAACCACCAGCATTGCTTTCCTAGATGTAAGGTACTGGAACAAACTGCTAACCGGTTGGTATGTAAGCATATAGAAGATAAAAGCGATAAAAGACAACCTGAATTATTTGAAGTACAGTGGTAAATCTAACTTGTTTCTCTAAATTTATAATTTACTGAGTGTATGAGTAAAGGAATTAATGTGTATATCTTAGCTGTGGTAAGGTTTTGGATGCTATCTTGGAAGCATTCTCAAAGTAAGTTGAAGATACACAGCCTACATGGAATTGCCTGGTGATTCATGGAACTTGGAGTACTTACCTGTGCTCTCACTCATTCTGGAAAGACACTTCAAATCTAGACTTACAGGAGTCTGTCTTGAGATGTGTTCTGGTCCACATTGCTATTCCTGACTTATATGGCATGAGTGGTCGAGGTCAGCCACTTCGGAGCTGGCCCAGCCGCAGCCGATCATGGTGAGGTACAGGGGAATTTTGAGCGCATGCTTTGAGGCCCGGGACAGCACCGCGACCCGGCGGCACCCGCCAGCTCTCACAAGAGCGGCTGACGAGAGGGGCTGACATTGTGTGGGCGTTGCCAGGACACTGACCACTGACCCATGCCCTCTGCCTAGAAAAAGCTTGCGGGAGGGCAGCAACGCATCGCTGCCCACCACGAACAGGGAGGGGCCACCAGCGGGTACGCACAGGTGTATAGCTCGTGTGGCTGGGTGCAAGAACTCTGCACCAACTTCCTCGGGACACCAACTCACTTATTGGCAGTGTATGAGGAAACAAGCCTACCATGGTCTCCACTAGACAGAAAGCTTGCTCCAAAATGACCGTGGCAACCCAAACAGAGGGCCTGTCCAGAGACGTCTCTGTTCAGGCCTCTGGCTGCAGTGAGTGCCCGACCCTACTGCTGCCGAGGGAAGGCAGCAGAGTGACTGCCTGTTCTCAGGTGGAAGTTCTGCTCTCCATGGTGGCTGAGCTCAAGGAGGAGGTGGAGAGACCAAGAAGCATCCGGGCATGTGAGCAGGAGATTGATTGGTGGAGTAACTCCCTGGTGTGCCCAGAGGGAAGGGTGCCGGGGGGATGCACCCCTGAGTGAGGTGGAATCCCTGCCCTGTTGCTGCTGGGCAGAGGTAGAGGACCAAAAAGATGAGGAGGGTTGGAAGCGAGTCCCAGCTCAGTGTTGAGGCCTCAGGTTAATTAGGTAGTAATGTGTAAGACTTTTTGGTTGTGTTTTAAAGCCTCTAGGTCAGGAGGGAGAATATAATTATGCTCAGCAGATTTCCCTATTGTACATCAACAAATAGATTAAGCTAAATGCTCCAAAAGTGTAGTGTTGGAAAGATTAAGATCACAGTTCAAAGCTATAAGACTTGCTTGTATACTTCTCATGCTAGAAGAATTTAGATGCCCTTTCAGTGGTGCGGTGGTGAACACTTCCAACTTGCCACAATAATACATGAATGCACTTTCCAGAGTTTGACCACGGTTGAAAACTTCAATATATCACAAGGTTTAACTATTTGAAGCCCTTTAGTTTTTCTTTTACCTGAATTGCATTGGTAAAATGGAGGAATATTGAAATGCACATTAGATATATTCTGATGCCTGTTGAACTGCAATCTCAGATTTGAAGAAAAGGTTAGTTAACCCTCTTTGTACTCTAGAGGGGAAAAAGTGGTCCATGCCGTCTTACTACAGCAGTAATTTGTTAATATTCATCCATCAAAAATTAAGTAAAAATTTCCTATTCTCTACAAAAGTGAAAAAATTTCCTCAATAAAAGGGGGAAATTTGACATTTTTTGCCCTGGCCCAGGGATCATGATGGCTGCAAGGCTCTGCTTTGGAGTTAAATGTCGAGAACTGCCAGATATTGAGATGAGGCTGAGTTGGCAAATGACATCTGCAAGTTAATTGGTGTTTTCTGCAGGCTTTTGGCTGTGAAATGAAATTGGACGCCCTTTAGCCACATGGTCCACAATACAGGACCTGAATACAAATATCATGTGTCACCATTAGGGCCCACTGTGAAGTAATAGTGTTCCCACTCGAACACTGCACCATTACAGAATAAATACAGAGATTGCATTTAAACTAAAAGCTCCATTTGCCTTTTACTGAAATTTTAATGTCCTTTTAGCAAAAGCTAAGTGAAAAATTAAATGAAAGAAGTGCCTGCATTTTTAAAGCTGTAATGCAAAACTACCTTAGCTTCTCATGTGCCATGAATGAAACATTATACTTGTCAACCCTAAACAAATCTATAATTGGAGCAGCTACTGTTATCAAAGCTTTTTGTGAAGTATCATTTTCAATATCTTTATATCTTCTTGCTTGGCTTCACAGTGAAGAAATTTTACGTAACTAGCATTTTTAAAAACAAACATTTCTAATATATTTCCTCCATTTCTATATTTAAAAACAGCTTTATATTTAAAACCAGATGTTTTCTGAGTCAATTTTTAGTTTCTTATGAAACAAAAATCTGATGGCTGTGTCATGGTATGGTGGGTTGACCTTGGCTAGATGCCAGGTACCCACCAAGCTGCTCTATCACTCCTCAACGGGACAAGGGGGGACAAAATTAGATGGAAAAGGATTTGTGAGTCAAGATAAAGGCTAAAGCAAATGCTGTGTGCAGAAGCAAAGGAAAATAAAAGATTTATTCTCTATTTCCTATCAGCAGGTGATAATCCAGCCACTTCCTGGGAAGTAGGGCTTCAGTATCTTCTGTGGTGGTTGTGCTGGAAGACAAACCTCTTTAAAATTGATGTCACCTCTCCTCCTCCTCCTTTCTCTTAACTTTTATTGCTGAGCAGAAGTCATATGGTATATCCCTTTGGTCAATTTGGGTCAGCTGTCCTGGCTGTGTCCCCTCCCAAGCTCTTGCCCACCCCCAGCCTACAGGCCTTTGGGGGGTGTGGTGTGTCTTTGGAGAGGTAGCCTTGATGCTGTGCCAGCACTGCTCAGCAGTAGCCAAAACACTGGTGTGTTACCAACACCTTTCTAGCTACCCATACAAAGTACAGCACTATGAGGGCTACTACGGGGAAAGTCAACTCTGTCACACAGACACATGGGGAGGAGGGTATATCCAGAGAGCTCTTGCAAGGCAGGACAGTGGATAAAATTGTCAAACTTGTTCTGAGTTTTCCTCATGAGGAGCTGATCCTGATCTCTGTTGGTTTTCATATTTCATGAAGTTGAGGAGAACTTAAAAACAATATTCCGTACTTCCAGATGGGTGCTCTCTACATTTTAATGCATAAGCTTCTGTCTATCTCAACCACTTACCAGTATTTAAAGTTTTTAATGGTAGGAACCTCTCATGATATTGCCATGAGCCTCATTCATGGGATAAAGCTTTTCTGGGTGTTGTGCTTACAATCTTTTCTGTTATGCATACTAAATGGCTTGTTCTCCATGGTATTTCCTGAGTGGAATAATATGTCTTTGCCTTACTAGTTCTAATAGTCGTAGTAGTTTTTCACTAGCGTTTTGCCCTATTGTGAGTTGCTTCTTAACTATTGGAACAGCCTGATGATCTGCTTTGAGTTCACTTTTGCTGATATATTGGTCATTTTCTGATTAGTGATATATTTTTTGTGTTAAAGTTTAAAATATCATTTTACAAGGTCATGTTATGTAGAGAAATAGTACAACGTATTTCCTGAAGGATCATGCTTAAATTTTTATATGTAACACTTTGTTCCTCATCTAAAACTTAATTTGAAATGTTGAGTTCAGCCAAGGAATCATCATTTTGCCATGAGCAAACTAATGATTGAGTGTTAAATAATGCTTTTCTTGATTTGGAAACCACTCTAAATTTTTCTGATAAAATTTATATTCACATTTAAAAAACACCAAGTTAGATTATTTTAACCTTAACTAAATGAAGCTATCTTCCATCTATATTTCTGTCTCAGGCTTTCCGTCCCTTTGCAATTAGAGAGACATAAGTGTATGAACGGCATATAATCTGTTCTAAACAGATTATCTCTGCTTAGTATTTGAGGGAGGGGAAAAAAAGGGCAAAAGCAGCTAGGATTGTTGCCAGTATGCCCCTAGAGAAATTCCTTTCTGATGCCAGATTTGGTGACTGCTTCAGGGCTGCCATGAAAAAAAAAATCACTAAAGTTAAGCATTCACTACAGTTTTTGTGTTCTAATACCATTTTTCTGGAGCTGCATACTTCACGCAATCTCTTTTTAGGATCTGCTGTGCAGTAGAAACTTTTCCCCATATTTTATGGTATTTCAAAAATGGTACAGTGAGGCTCTAATTCTAAAATTTGAGTGCCAAGCTTATATCTGTATTTACATTATTTCTTTGGGTATTTAAAGTTCTAATTGAATCATTCTGCCTTAAAGCTAAGGGCAGTACAAATGCTCTGCAAATTAAAATTTCATAGTTTAGATTATTCACGTTTTGTTTCTGGCCTTGAAATGAAAGCTGTAGGAATGCTCATGTTTCAAAGGAGGTGGGATGCACCATGCTTTGCACCATTTCCCTTGGTCTTTCATTATGGGACTTATGGATGGAATGATATATTGCACATACTTGTGTCTACAAGTGTGTCATATCCAGTAGACTGCTTTTGCTTAATTGTAATCCTTTTCTTACTGTCAGTTTGCTTAGTCTTAGCTGCCATGGTGTGACATGCAGTTACAAAAGACGTATGCCTTCAGTTCATCCACTTAAGGCTACGTCTCTTTCACAGAATAAGCTGTTAATATATAGAATCATAGAATCATTCAGGTTGAAAGAGACCCTTGGGATCATTGAGTACAACCATCAGCCCCTACACCAAATCCCTCAACACCACATCTAAAGGACTCTGAAACACAGTCAGGGATGGGGACTCAAAACCCTCCCTGAGCAGCCTATTCCAGTGTCTGACCAATCTCTGTGAAGAAATTTTTCCTAATATCCAGCCTAAACCTACCCTGCTGCAGCTTGCAACCATTCCCTCTCCTTCTAACACTAATTACCTGTGAGAAGAGACCAGCACCAACCTCTCTACAATGTCCTTGTTGACATGTCAGTGTATTTGAATGATTTATGCTATTAGAGGCACTAAATTAACAATACTTCTGAGTTAGCATTACAAGACAGTTTTGTTGCTCTGAGACACAAGTTATAGATAACGACTTAAAGAAATTGCTGCCATGTCTCAATTGTTGCTATCAAGTTCATTTTCCTGGTGAATGAAGCCAGGCTGGTCTTATGGAAAGATGAGTTCTGTCCATCTTTTTCTGATGATGATTTTCTTCCTCCTTCATTACAAACAGTAGAAGATTATTGGCATGTGCCATAATGGTATTTGAATTGAGAATATGAGGCTGGATATGACAATAAGTGGGAGCCATTTTCAAAGAGGGTATTCTTTCATGTGGTTAAACTGCATTTATCAGATTTGAGGAATATTGATGAAAATAATTAACTTTAGTCTATAACTAGTCAGCATGGGTTCATGAAAGGCAGGTCCTGCCTGACGAACCTGATTTTTTTCTATGACAAGATGACCCGATTGTTGGATGAGGGGAAGGCTGTGGATATCATATACCTGGACTTGCAAAAAGCATTTGACACTGTCCCCCACCAAATTCTCATGGAAAAGCTGGCTGCTCATGGCCTGGATGAGCGTACGATCTGCTGGATTGAGCAGTGGATGGATGGATGGTCCCAAAGAGTGGTGCTCAATGGAGTTAAATCCAGCTGGCGGCCGGTCACAAGTGGTGTTCCTCAGGGATCAGTGTTGGGACCATTTCTGTTTAATATCTTCATTGATGATGTCGATAGGGACATAGAAAATACTATCAGTAAGTTTGCAGATGACACTAAGTTGGGTGGGAGTGTTGATCTGCATGATGGCAGAGAAGATCTACAGAGGGCTCTACTTGGATAGACTGGATAGATGGGCCAATGTTAATGGCATGGGCTTCAACAAGGCCAAGTGCCAGGTCTTGCACTTAGGCCACAACAACCCCATGCATCGGTACAGGCTTGGGGAAGTGTGGCTGGAGAGCTCTCTGGCAGGAAAAGGACCTGGGGGTGCTGGTTGACAAGCAGCTGAATATGAGCCAACATTGTGCCCAGGTGGCCAAGAAGGCCAATGGCCTCCTGGCTTATATAAGAAGTAGTGTGACCAGCAGAAGTAGAGAGATGATTATCCTCCTGTATTCAGCACTGGTGAGGCCACCCCTTGAGCATTGTGTCCAGTTCTGGGCACCTCAGCACAAGAGAGATATCGAGGTGCTGGAGTGAGTGCAGAGGAGGGCAAAGAAACTGGTGAAGGGCCTGGGACATAAATTTTATGAAGAGCGATTGAAGGAGCTGGGACTGTGGCCAGATACGAGAGGGAATGGCTGCAAGCTGCAGCAGGGTAGGTTTAGGCTTGACATTAGGAAAGAATTTTTCACAGAAAGAGTGGTCAGACACTGGAATAGTCTGTCCAGGGAGGTGGTAGAGTTGCCATCCCTGAATGTGTTTAAGAACAGATTAGATGTGGTGTTGGAGGATATGGTGAAGGGGAGAACTTTGTAGAGTAGGGCTGATAGTTGGACTCTGATCCCAAGGGTCTCTTCCAACCTGAATGATTCTATGAATCTATGAATTCAGACTAGACAATCAGAATGTGTTCTTCTGGCCATTTATATTGGGTTATTTAACTTCTGTGAACATAGTTGTGGCGATCATACTTTTTTTTCCCTTGACCTTTCCCACCATGCAAGGGAGTGTTTGCACTTGCTCCACTCTTAAAAAATTAGATGTATTTTTATTGCTTTCTTTTATTAATATCTTGTTTTGTTTGACAAACTTCTCAAACTTTCCAGTTTTGTATCTTCCTAAAGAAAATTAACTGAAAGGAATTAATTCATCTTTATGATAGATTTAAGTAGAGGTACAGTAGTTTATTTATAGTTAGCAGTCATGTTAACTTTTTTTCTGAAAACTGTCAGTCTTTGAAGATAGACTGACTGCTGAGAACTAGTTAAAATACTTGATAAAATATCTCATCTCTGTTTTGGGCAGGAGCGTGCTTTTTGTTCACCGCCTAGCTGTAAATTCTGGCAACTACTTAATATGATTGTTCACAATTTTAAGTTATTCATAAAGGAGTATTTTTGTACTATTTGTGCTAGTATTAGCAATGTTTTTCCTTCAATTGACTGTGAACAAATGAATGAATGGTTTTGTGGATATTAGGGAAGTTAATCAGTGAGATTCATTTGCAGGTGCTTTATACTTTTCCCTAGCTTTGTAGACCAATAGCCCATGACTTGCTATGTTTATTATAGGTTATGGTGTACTATGAGTACATTGAGGGGCATTCAATGGACATGTGACAAATACCTAAATGCTCTCTTAGGGAGATTGTAGTCTCAGCCTATGATACTGTAAACTGTGCCTTTCAAGTACATTTCTCTTCTTCTATGGAACCCTTTGGTCAAATGGCAGAGTGTCCGCAAAGATGCAGCAGTTTTTAAAACAAACTGAAAAAGGCATAACCCAGAACAATGGGCTCATGCAACATGACCAAAGTGCTTGGTTAATTCCTTTTTCCCTTGTTCTAAAAGTTGAAAATCTAGGAAGACAGGAGGAATAGTTTTTCATTACTTGACACACACAGATCAGAGTATGTAGTTGATGGTAGCTTAGAGTAAAATCTCAAAATTTAAATACCTATTTCCTTTCAGCAGAATACATGTGTGCCTTTAACCCTTGGAGCAGAGGTATGCAGCAAGGCAAACTTAAGCAATTAGACACTTTTTCTTTTTTGTCCCTGGGTTACACCTCCACTCCCTCTAATTCAAAGTTTAGTGTGCAGAAGGGCAATGATTCCCTCTTGCCATCAGTGCTGCAGGTAATCTGTTGCATTAATCAGCCGCTAGTGTGAAATGCATGGGGAGTGATTATACTATCACACAGAATACAATCAGCATGAGGCACTTGTCAAGACCAATACATCAACGTTTAATTCAATAATAGAATTAATTAGAGCAAAATGAAACATTCTGTTCTCCACGAAACACAGCACCTATAGCAAGCCTTTATTTCTGAAGGCTGCATAGAGAAACCAGAGTGTATAAAGAAATTATTTTTATGAATAAAATTGCAACTTGGATCCAACTGAATGCCAAGAGTACTTTTCCTTGGGGTTCTTATTGAGGAGAGAACATCACTGAAGTGCTTTGCCTCTCTTCCCTATTCCATAAAACCAACTGTTTGATTGTAGCATTCTCCAGTGGGAGTTCTATTTTGTTCTAATGGAGATCTCTGTCCCTGGAGAAGCAAGGTGACTTTGCCAGTCATTCTGAAGGCACTTGTCCTTCTTATTGAGAAGCAATACATATCATACACTGCTTTGAGGTTTCCAAGTGACTGTCCCAGTGAAAGTGCGTATGTGTTTAAAAAACAGATGTAAACCACTTTAAAATCCTTTGCTGATGCTTCTATTTTTAAGGGCTCACAGTTTCTGTCTCCTTTATTGTTACTATTCTGTATCAGGAACAGTGTTGTGAGTAGGACTAGGGAAGTGATCCTTCCCCTGTACTCAGCACTGGTGAGGCCCCACCTTGAGTACTGTCTTCAGTTTTGGACCCCTCACTACAGGAAAGACTGAGCTTCTGGAGCGTGTCCAGATAAGGGCAATGATGCTGGTGAGAGGTCTGGAGAACAAGTTTTATGAGGAGCGGCTGAGGGAGCTAACAGGTGATATGACAAGAGGAAACAGCCTCAAGTTGCACTGGGGGCAGTTTAGACTGGATATTAAGAAATTTTTTTATACTGAAAGGGATATCAAGCATTGGAACAGGCTGCCCAGGGAAGTGATGGGGGGACATGGTGCTGAGGGACATGGTTTAGTGTTGTTTTTTGTCAGTGTCAGGTTGATGGTTGGACTATATGATCTGAAANAGGTTGATGGTTGGACTATATGATCTGAAAGATCCCTTCCAACCTAGGCATTTCTATGATTCTATGATTCTGGCACTTCCAATGCTGAAAATGATGCTTTTGTAATAAAATTTATTAGGCTCAAATGGGGAATTGTCTGTTGCACAAAGGGAATGATC
>VZTM01011341.1:0-18387 GCA_013400555.1 Jacana jacana
AATTTCATATTTCATTAAGAAATAAGCATTTGACATCTTCAATAATTTTATAATTAATTTTATTTTAGATAGACTATATTAGATGAATTATTTTTTTTAAATTGCTCATATATTCCTCCTTTAAAAAGGAGGAATATATGAGTAAAAGCTAGTATTGAAGAAAGTCAGTTATTCATTATAGATGTGGTTCCTCTTGTAGAATCTTTTCAAGAAATTGTGCTTAACTTTAATGTAGTGTTCTGAGATCTGGAGATTGTTTAACCTGGAAAACCCATCGAGGCAGTTAGACAATTTGCCAAAGATCTGCTCCATGCTCCGTAACAAGCGATTTCACTAGCAGTTGATAAAGGGATTATTCAAGGTCTTTCCTCCATCCAAATGAAATTTGTTTTTTTAAAACACATCAGTTTCAAGCAAATTTACAAGGCACAACACAAACATGCTGCCCTGAATAATTGTGAATTGTATACTTGTGACGATTCATGGGTGTTTTGTATGAGGGGTTTTTTTAACTTATCTTCTTGCCAAATGTACTGCACAACAATTGCCCCTCAAACAAAATTACGCCTTTTTGATGTAGGAGACAACACTATGCCAGTACATTATACAGTTTTAGAAGTTATTCTATAATATTGTTACTCATAAATTAGAAGGGAACAATTTTTCTTCTCTTTTTAATCTCTTACAGGTTTTATTTCACTTTGAATTAGTCTTCATTTACATAAAATTATTCAAATGTGAAGCAACTGTGTTCTTTTTTAGTTCATGTGTAACTTCTTCACTGTAATATCTAATTGCAGTTATTTAGACTTTTGTTTGTATCACTTCAGTTGATTGATGTTTGAAAAACTTCAGCAACAACATGTAACTTTAAAAGAAAAACTCGTATGATTTGATTTTAATCATCCATAGTAGGTGTATCTGTTCATTTCAAAGGCTGATTTCTTTGATTTTATTTTTAAAGGAAAATCTAGTTTAAACTTTGAATATATTAGATGTAATTTAATCATCCTATTTAGAAAGGATTTGTTTAAGTATATCCTACACTGAAGAAAGATTATGGGTAGTTCTACAGTGAAAAATACAAATATTTTTTTAAAAGCTTACTGATGTCTTAGGCACAGACTGTTTTATTCTAGACAGGTGAAACAGTCCACCTGTATTTCCTATATCCAAACACTTTATCATCCTTTTATTGCTTTGCTTTTTAATGTATTTCTCCCTTTCCTTCCAGAATCTGATACATTTTTAGCCATTTTCTACTATGTTTTTGAAGCCATATTCACAAAATGGTTTTTGGAGACTTTTGTTTCCAACTGACTATTAGGTTTTACAGCCAAAACATGTGAATGTTGCAAGAAAAAACTCGTAAAAATCCTGAATGAAGAAATTGCTTTTTAAAAAGCTATCATAGTGATAGTTGCAGTCTCCTCGCTTTTACAGAAGTCTGCATTTGTTCTTCTGCTCTCTTCTGTCACTTTCTACTTTTATTCCCTCTCCACCTCCCCCCTGAATTGATGGAGCCTTGAATTTCAGAGAGTTCTTGTACCTGGAGGATTGATTTTAAACCTTAGCATGAGTGCTTTATTTACCTTAGTTGTTTTCTAGGTTCTGTTTTTCATTTTAAAAAATTTTGGCCTCTTTCTGATAAGTAAGAATTCATGGAAACGTTTGCATCCTTTGCAGATTTCATAGCTGTCAGGTGTGATAGTCTCATCTCTGCAACTGCCTTCTTTTGAATAAATATCTGAAGAGGATTCTAGCTGAATATTAGCTTGGTACTTTTCTTCATAGCACATTTCAGATGAGAGGGGCTATTGAAAGCAATAGCTTAATAGTGGGTAAGCTATAGTCTGTCTGCAGGTTTTTTTGAAATTTGTAATTCAACTCTGTGGATCTATTAAACTTACATTAGTTAAAAGGGTTTCCTAGAAATTGTCTGTACGAAAGATCTCTCTTCTGTTGATGCAAATTGGGAAAAAAGATGAGGTTTGATGTCGATGGCATTTTGGAACAGTGGTGTAGAGCTAACTGAACTAATAAAGTCTGGGGTGTTGGGCTAAGCTACTCCAAAAACTCTTAAAAATATTTTTTGAAGTTATGTGCTGTATTGATCTTTAATGTATTAGAGATTAGGTAATGGAATTATCATATAATTGTGGAGGTAAGAAATGGAATTGGAGAAATTAGGGGTTTTTTTTATAGCCCATGTTCTGCAAATCATAAAAATGATTATCCATAAATGCCTTGGTACAGCTTGTTTCCAGAAAGCAATCAGCTATAAATCCCTTTTCTTCTTACTTCATGCCTTATGTAATTTTGCAAACAATTCCCTTCAGAAATACCATGTTGTTGCAAAATTACTGAGATTAAGAGAACTTTTTGGACATTCACTAGTGTAAAATTTTATGGCTTTACTTTCTGATAGATAAACATTCATTTTACTGAAATGATATTGTTCAGTCTTCCATTGAGCTTACTTTCAAACTGTGTTAATTTTCAGCCTTACCTGAAAGTTTATTAGTTTCCTGTATTTTGGGGGTTTTTTAGCATAAAGAATGTTCTCTGTGAGCCATGTGTGTGGGTCTCACCCAGCATATAGTCACACATCTGAAAAACACATGCCTATAGTCCAGGTAGTTTTATAATGGTGTTGTGTAGTTCTCGGTCTCTCTGGGGATGTAACAAATGAGCTAGATGTTTCTGTTTGGCAAATGAGCGGGTCTATCCTACAAAGGACACAATCAAGATTTACCAGTTTCCAGTGAATGAGGAATGATTTCTTGAAGTCTTTCAGGAGAGGTAGAAAAACAGGTCTTGTTCAAGTACCTCTATAATTTTCCTGCTCTACATCTGCTTTTGTATATATATTGTGTGAGAAAAAAAATATCCTTCCTTCCTGCTTTCAGAGTGTATGCAGGATTTTCTAAAAACTCGGTTTATAAGCCTGGCAATTTTGAAGTGAAAGCAGTAAACAACAAATATAACTTGGTCTGCCTGATAATTAGGACAGAAACAGTTAAGGACTACTGCAGTGGTACAATTTAAAATCTTGCTCATTGTGCAAGGAAATCATTAATATTAAAAAATATTGGAATTTTAGTTTACTGTTGCTAATTAAGTATGTTACTGTCCGTCTAGTGAGTAACCGCTTCTGGTTTAATCCTCTAATTTTGCTGGTTTAAAGCCATCTACTGGAGCCATTGCAAGGAATATGAAGAATGAGTGAAGTAATGAGTTTGCTTTCACAGTCTAGTTAAAAAACAGTTGTAACAATAGATAAAGAAAATCGTGAAAGAAATCCAGTACTGCTCTCGTTTGGAAGGGGAATACTCTGCAATAAGGCACCATCAAGAGTGCGTATTGAAAGGCCAAAAAATCAGAAAAGATGAGAAATTCTCACATGTCCCTGCATCATGACGTACAGTGTCTTGCAGTTTCATATGGATGAAGGAGTGGTTTTTGTTGATCACTTGGTTCTTTTGCATTTTGGTCAATGCTTCAGTATTTGATTAATGAATCCTTCAAGTTGAGCTTTATCATCTTTGCCTACTTGTGGAGGAGGGACCGGGATTCTTTCTCAGGAGAAGGATTAAAAAAACCACACATAGAAGAGAGTCCTCTTCTAAGGTAATCTGTGTGTCATGGTTTGGGCCAGACTGGCTGCTGAAACAAACTACAGGGTTATGTTTGTTTTCTCCTGAGGATGTATTACTGCAGAGTTGGGAACTGGAAAAAAACAGACCACTGCTTTATATCCATTTATGACAGATTCCATGTTGTAACTCTCAGCTCATGAACAGTTTTAAAATTATTTTAGAACTTTAAGAAAGGGATGAAACCTTTTCATTTTAAGGAGGCTATATTTGCAGAAACTAAGGTGTGGTCGATTAACCCTTGCTGAATGTCAGGTTCTCACCCAAACTGCTTTATCACCCCCCTCCTCAGTTGGACAGGGGAGAGAAAATAGAACAAAAGGCTTGTGGATTGAGATAGGGGCAGGGAGATCACCCAACAATTACTATCATGGGCAAAACAGACACAACTTGGGGGAAATTATTTTCATCTTTTACCAATCCAGTCAGATTAAAGTAATAAGAAATAAACCCCAAGCCTTAAAACACCTTTCTGCCCATCCCAGGCTCAACTTCACTCTGGATTTTCTCTACCTCTTCCTCCCGAATGTCTCAGGGGAATGTGGTCCTCCACTGGCTGAAGGTGGACATCTGCTCTACTGTTAACCTTCATATGGGCTGCTGGGGGACAGCCTGCCTCACCATCATCTTCACCACAGGCTGCAGGGGAATCTCTGTTGTGTTCAGGTTGTCTTTTGTCCCCGATCTTAAGTACATTATCCCAAAGGTGCTACTGCCATTGCTGATGGGCTTGTCCTTGCCCAGGGGCAGGTCTGTCTTGGGGCCAGCTGGCATGGGCTCTATCAAACAGGGGAAGCTTCTGGCACCTTCTCACAGAAGTCTCCCATGTAGTCCCCCTGCTACCAAAACCTTGCCACACCAACTCAATACATAAGGGAAGGAGAGAAAAATAGATTATAGTGGATGTTGTCTGCAACATGGTCCATCAAGTAACTGTCTACACTTTAACATTTGAGTAAGCAAAAGGAGGACAAACTAACTTGTATATAATACATTACTTACCTGTTTACATGCTGGGTCTTTTAATTATGTTCACTTACAGGTTTTTGAATTGCATTTTTAAAAGTTTGTCAATTACGATGTACTAGGAAAGAATTAGTTTTTTGGTGAGTAGTACTGAGGTAGTGCAGATGGCATCTTCAGATATCTGTTTGGGCATGCAGCTCTGGTTTTGTCATTGAAACTACAAGTCAAAAAGTGTTCCTTATACCTTTATGTGTTGATGAGTGGCCAGTGCTCTTTTCTACATATGGACTGGGAATGTGCAGTTGGATAATAATAATTGGATAATAACCCAGTAACTTTTAATAATTATCTGGTTATTTAGGTAGTACTTGAGTGTAATTCTCTTCCATTTCCATTCAGCTGGGGAATTATGAAAATATTAGACATCTTTTTTTTCATAATGTGCTTTTTGAATGACTCAACATATGAATGCATTTGTCAGTTGTATTATGAATATCATGCTTTATGCCTTATCTCAGCCTTATTTTTACGGAATCTTTGTATTTTTTTTTCAATTACACAAGTGTCAAGTCTCAGAGGGGAGCACAAGACTTCCCTTATTCATTACGTGATTCCCTGACACACTGCAAGCATCTTGCATCCTGGTAGCGAAAGACAGCTATCTCAGTACCCTTCTGTCAGCCCACGTGCAAAGCCTACTTGGGTAGAAACAGAAAGATTTGGTGGCTAGAGAGACATCAAGACTTGGGTGAGAGGCAATAGGGCTGTGCAGAAGCACAGAGAAAGCCTAAGGCCTCATCTTGCAGTTTTGGTACCTGTAGGGAGGGGATATGCATCTTACCTGAGCTGATACACATGTGCGCCCTGTGGTATCACTGAACTGGATTGCCCATTCCCATTGTTTTGCATGCACCTTCTGCATTTGATTCTTACACACTGCAGAGAACTGCTTTTTGGGAAAGCCTGTCTTGTTGATTGCCACTTTAAAATAGAGGCCAACATGAAAATTCAAGGCTTGCAAAGTAATAAATCTATTCAGTTAAAACGTCTCTGATAAAGACCTGACCCATTGTGTGATGTGAAGAAACAGGAAGTTAAGCTGTGATTCTGTTCATCCTGAGGCTTTGAGTACTTTCTGAATTGTCAGGCTTTGCTTCCTGATGGGTATTTGAATGGAGAAGGGTTCCATGAAGCTCTGCTCTCAGATGGAATTGGCTGTGGACTCAGGTGGAAGTTTTGTTGTTCTGGTCGTTGTCTCTCCAGAAGGTTTCTCTAACCTACCTTTTCAGATTGACTTGCCAGTCACATATTTTTTACGATTAGAATTAATTTTCAGGGGGTAACTAGTGAGGAGGCTTGGGTATTTTTCCCCCTGGGGGTGGGGTGATGGGAAGGGTGTTAAAGTATCATGAAACATAGATTAACAGAGAGACATAAAATATGAATTCTTAGAATATAGAAAGTGACTGTTACCTCTGCACTTGAGCCTTTATTTGGCTGGAAATGTAAATGAACCACCTTCTAGAAGCAAATGAGACCTGAAACCCCTCCATGTTCTTCCAGTACCTCTAGGAACAGATCAGAGGAACAAGAGCAATTTTGTACTATTTATCAATCAGTGAGATGCTAAGAATATTTTGAGACTGTTCTGTGTTTCAGTTGAGACAGTCCATCATCCACTTTCCTGTTATCTCAGTAACAAAACCTGCAAAAAAAACCTTAAATATATTTAAGAATATCTTGAATATATTATGACTGACTGTTTTCTGCCTAGGAGAAAGGACATTTAACTTCAACAGGCTAAGAGATGCTGCTATCTGTAGAAACACCTTGGTGAACAATCTAAGTTTTGAAGATAGTCCAAATGCGGGTGGGAGAGTATAAAATGTACATTCTGTTATAAAGCACAGGAATTTTGATTGGATGATCGACCTACGAAGGGAAAAGAGATGATGAATGTTCTGTTGGTGCAATAGAATATAGTTGTATAATTGGCATGAGAGTCATTAAAAAATGCTGAGTCTGTTGATTTAGACATTTGAATTCCTATGTGTGCTCCAAGTCACTGTAAGGTTCTATGCAGACCATGCTGGTAGGACAACTTCAACATTTATTGTAGTATTTTGAGGAAATCTGTAGGTTATCCAATAAAAAACAATAAATTCAACATTAGTGGAAGAGTGGAAATAAAGTATCATGGCCATTTGGAAGTCCTTTATTTTATGTTCTTGGAGTAAGGAAGCACCTTCTTTGGGGAGAACAATGTTCAGAAAAATGACATGGGAGTAATCAGACATAGAAGGCTTGTCTCATCTTGATTTTTTGTTACTGATAGTGATTTTGAAATACTAATTTTTGATCTGAAATAAGAGTTTCTCATAAGTTCTATATGTTGTACTTGCATAAGAATTATAACCTTGTTATGGATGTGAGTTCTCCTTTAGCGAATAATAATAAGTGATGATAAGTTTTATAATGGAGTATAAGGGAGATACGTCTTGAAAGCTGAAAGTAAATGCTAGCAATTAGTTCTTGTCTTGAAGCTGTTGGGCCTTTTTTAAACAAATTAAGATTTTAATCAAGCTTTGTTTTATTGTACTCGGTAAGAAAAGCTTTAGATCGAGGCAGAGGTTCAGGTGGCTTGCTGTTGGCAGTTCTGTGAATGTTGCTCAGATAGTGATTATTTTTTAAAAAATTAATTAATTTATTTTTACAATCATGTTCTCAAATAGAATACAAATGGTAATGTCACTAGTGGAATCTTCCAAGAAAATCAGACTTCTTTAAAAAAAATGAAGTTATTTTATGCTTTTTATTAATAAAAATAAGAAATAATAGGAAGCTGTAATATTAAACATTTCTTCTGTAAGAATGACAGAACCAGTTCTGTAACAGGTTGCATTTTGACAGCAGTAATGCCCATCTGCTTCTCAGGGTTTCTTGGCAACTTCAGTGCACTAAAAGTTATAAATGCTTCAAATGATACTGCAAGTTGTATAATTTTGGTTTACTGAAGCCCATATTGGAACACACTGTTCTAACAAACTGTAACTAGATATAGTATGTATTTGTATTTTTTTTCTGTGTGTGATTTGGCGCTGAGTTTTCTCAACATTTATGATTAAATAATAAATCTCTTAGAAACTTTGGCACTCGACACAGAAAAGTGGGCTATTGTAGAATGCTTGTATTAAATTGTAAAATACTGTTTCCTTGGGGTTGTGTCTTTAAAAATGGGGAGTATTAATTTACTGTCCAGGTAGACACTTACTGTCAGTCATTCTGTTTATAATGATGAAAAATTAGATAATAGGAGGGGTTTTGCCATAATTGTGTTGATCTTCCCATTTTTGCACTACTGATTCATAACTGTGTTTTGGTGGAAAACCCTGGACAAAAATTTGAGAGAGTGAAGACTGGAGAAAAATAGAAAAAGACAATGGACACTTTTTAAAAACAAAAACTGCAAACTGTAGGGAATTACACACTGGTCAGTCACATCTCTGTGCCTGGCAAGATCATGGAGCAGATTCTCCTGGAAACCATGCTAAAACACATGAGAAATAAGGAGATTATTGGTGACAGCCAACATGGCTTCACCAAGGGCAAGTCATACCTGAGAAATCTGGTGGCTTTCTATGACAGTGTTACAGTGTTGGTATATAAGGGATGAGCAACCGTTGTCATCCGCCTGGATTTGTGCAAAGCATCTGACACTTTACCACATGACATCCTTGTCTCTAAATAGCAGAGACATGTTTCTGGCAGATGGACTACTTGATGGATAAGGAATTGGCTAGCTGGCCGCACTCAGAGATTAGTGGTCAATGTCTCGATGTCCAAGTGGTGACCGGTGATGAGTGGTGTTCCATGGGGGCTGGTACTGAGACCAGGGCTGTTTAACATCTTTATTGGTGACACAGAGGGATAGAATGCACCCTCAGCAAGTTTGCCAGCAACACCGAGCTCTGTGATGTGGTCAACATGCTGGAGGGGAGAGATACAATCCAGAGGGACCTGGACAGGCTTGAGAGATGGACTGAAGTGNGTGGTGATAAGATGAGGCGTAATGACTTTAAACTGAAAGAGGGGAGATTTGCATTGGTTATTTTGAAGAAATTCTTTCCCATGAGGGTGGTAAGGTGCTGGAAGGGGTTGTCCAGAGAAGTCGTGGATGCCCCTTCCCTGGAATTTTTCAAGGCCAGGTTGGATGGGGCTGTGAGCAATCTGGTCTAGTGGGAGGTATCTCTGCCCGTGGCAGGGGGTTTGGAATTAAATGTTCTTTAAGGTCCCTTCCAACACCAGCCATTCTCTGGTTCCATGTGAATGAATGTAGCCCTAAGTGCCATAAACCAGAAGAAGATATGTGAGTATGTGCCACCATTTCTCCTCTTCTTTCCATTTCAATCTGTGTATTTTAAACTGATGAATTATTAAACCATAGTTCTCGTGCAAGGTTTGTTTAGCATTATCCTTTTCTATTTCTCACAGTTCATGATATTGTTTCTGTCTTTCCTTGGATTATTTTTGCATTTTTTCTATACATTTGACTATGGTATATCATATGTTACCATACTGTTCAAAGAAGAAACAGCTGATGCCCCTGGCAGTCCTAGAAATTACCACTTCTTCACTGTTTCTCTTTGTGATATGCCTTTTAAAGATTTATTTCAGAATGAGTTTGGTTATATTGTCATCTTATTAAATCTTCTTTGAGTTAATAACCTGTAATGCAGTAAGCATGATTTAAATTGTACACGTGATTATAATAAAGAGTACAAGTATCATGGTGATCAAATGAAATTAAATTATATACTGGGCTTCTAGATGACTGTGCAATTACTGTATTTTTTAATTTTGATTACAAAGCAGTACATAAACTTTATTAGAAATATTTTTAGAAGTTAGGAGCAATCCTTCTTGTCAGTTGTGTCCACACACCAGTTTTTGTTTCAAAAATAGAAATTATCTGTTATACGTAAGTGGGATATTTCAATATGGGGTTTGTTCGGGAGGAAACAAAAATTTGCCATGGAAAGACTTCTGTTCCCTGGTTGCCCCAACCAATAACCCGAATGAAAAGACATCTGTCTCATGTGTGTACATGTTCTGGCGTGTTTGGCAGGTATGTCTTAGGCGTAGTAAGGACCAGGCTTGCTACTGCTTTCACTGCTTGATCTACACAGATGCATTAATGGTTGTGTTTTGGTAACCATTAGATAACAATAGCAAAATAATAGAAGTAAAAAATAATAATAACAATGTATTTATCATCTCATTCCTTCTCATGCTCCCCAAATTAATAATTCAGTTTAATTGAGACAAGGTTATTTTTTCCCATCTTAAGAATCCTTCGGTTTGAAGAAACATTGATAGACTGCTGCTGGCATACTTGTATTCTCACACTTTATTATGAATATATCTGAAAACCTTCCTATTTGCCATTGGTATGTTTGAAAGTGGCAAATAAATTAATCAAAAAGTAAGATTTCTGCTTTTGTGGACTTTAAATACTTCTGTACTTTGCACTGAATCTTGAAAATTTACAGGTTAAAGGTATAACTAGTATGCTGTGACTGTGAATAATTGTCGTTGCATGAATAATCTTGCTGAACACACAGGTACTATATGTTTGTTTAATATTATTTATGTACTTATCTGAATGTTCTGTTGATATTACAGGAAAAGCGAGTATTTCACATCCAATACTATTATAGAATCTTATTAAAATACAAAACCAAACTAATAGGAAAGAAGTTCAGGGTGCATTCTGTACTGTGTGTCTATTCACGCAGAATTTAGACATATTGCTTATTTTATTAGAACAAAACGTGGAATTAAGGCAGCTATTGTGATGTGAGATTAATCTGATTAAAACCAGAGAATATCTGCAGTAAAGCAAAATGAGAAAAGAAAAAAAAATGTGCAGTGACTGCTTTCTGATCCTCTCCTCTTGCAACTGGTATCTATAGCTGTGTATAAATGAGAGACTGTGAGGACTGTAAATATGCTTTTCTCACTGACTTGTTTCCTGCTGGTTGCTTGGTAACCGGTACTTTGCTACACGTACACACTTACTCTTCTGGCTTCACACTTTGAGCTTTAATGAGAAGATACGTGATCAAAATCCATGTTTTTATTTCTTTGCCTTTAGCTATTAAGGGTTAAAATGGCTTATTATCCTAGAAGAATTAAAAGTAATTATGCATAATTTATTGACTATTGTGTGGAAGAATAAGACATTTCACCAACTCTGTATGCCTTTTGGGGATTTTGGTGGTGTTTGTTTTATTATTTTTTTTAATTAAAAAATAAGAGAAAACCTTTGAGACGAGGGCTTTTGCATATTATCACTTTTAGCACTTCATTTTTTAAATGGTTGATAAAAATAATGAAATACATTAGGAACAGTGAAAGAATAGAACAGGAGTGAGTCTTAAAATTACCGTTTGTTTTTTTCCATGCTTGGACAATCAGAGAGAATTCTGTTCTTTCTGATTTTAATCTCACACAATATTATAACTTCAGGATACATGCTTTTCTGTTTGTAGATTCCTCCTGGCTTAGGTACAAAAAAATACTCTTGCATGTCATTTAAGGAAGTTGCTACCATCTTTGCAGAGTCTTTATTGGTAAAGGTGAGTTGTCAAGTTTTATCTATTTGACAATTTGTCCAGACTTTAAAATGTTTTCTTTCCTTTTTAAAGTCAACGTGTGTTAATTTGTGCTCAGACTTAGACACCAACCAGAACAGACAAATAATGTCCTCCCTCCCCTACCCACTTTTTTTTGGTGTGTGTCTTCATTCTGGGTGTGGTTAAATAGATGAACTGGTGCTATCCTCCAAAGTATGAATGATTTATGCAGGTTTCCTACTTCTGTACTTGTTTGAAAGGTATTTTCATATTCAGTTGAGTCCATACAGGGTGGCTAGGCACTGCATTACTTTCCTACTGAGGAATTTTTGTTGGTGTGATGGGTCACACCCCTTCATATTGGAATAATTTCCCATTTACTAGAGCCTTCAAAAGCTGTGTTGAGAACTACGTTGAGATTTTCTGCTTTTGGGAGTTCTGTCCTTTGTAAAGTTTTAACTATGTTTCTTGTAACTGTCCTTACGCAGCCTGTGCACCCCTCTTTCATTTCACCTATAGCCATTCTTTTCTAGTTGCAATAAAAGAACTTGAATGACTTACTGTAAGTTGTCATCATTGCCTTTCACAATGATGGTGTTCTTTGCCATTTCTTCTCTAACTTATACACAGTATATTTTTAGTGTCAGGTTCACTACAAAATTACATGTAGTATTTTAGGTATCTCTAGCATACCTGTCACCATGGTACTTACTAGTTGCTACTTTCTAGCTTGCAACTACTTGGAGTAAGGGATTAAAGAATGCAGGTTAATGTATGTCTCAAACAAGAAGAGAGTCTACAGAGGGTGGAAGCATGGGCCGGTAGCCTGGGAGGAATACAGAGAAATTGTCTGAGCAGACAGGGATTGGGTTAGGAAACCTAAAGCTCAAGTAGAATAAAATCTGGCTGGGGATGTCAGGGGCAACAAGAAAGGCTTCTGTAGGTATGTTGGTGACAAAAGAAAGATTAAGGAAATTCTTTCCTGTGAGGGTGGTGAGAGACTGGAAGGGGTTGCCCTGGGAAGTTGTGGATGCCCGATGCTTGGAACTGTTCAAGGCCAGGCTGGATAGGGCTTTGAGTAACCTGCTCTACTGGGAGGTGTCCCTGCCCATGGCAGGAGGTTTGGAACTAGGTGGTTTTTTAAGGTCCCTTCCAACTCCTAGTGATACTGTGATTCTATGATTCTATTTAACTGCCTTTTTAAATTTTTTTCCCCGTACTTTCTATGTATAGCCATGGAAGTAGGAAATTGATTCAAAGCATCATTGCATAGAAGAACGCAAGCCTCCTCACATTATTTCATTTCATCTGCTACCCCTCCCTGTCTCTCTCCCCCCTCCCTCCTCCCAAAAAGCGTAAAATTGGTTTAGTGAACAGTGTACCCAAATCAAAAAGGCAAAAGTGTAAGCGATTTGAGAAAATACTTTAATGTCTGTTACATGCATGTTAATAGAATGATTATAACTTCAGAAACCCAGGTTTTTAAAATCACTCTTTGCCACACTGAACCGTGCTTTTTTAAATTTTTTTTTTTTGTCTACATCTTTATATTGGTAGCCATTGTATAATTTCCTGAATGTTAACTAATATATGTTACCAGTACATCATTTTACATTAATTTTTGTAGAGATCTGGCTTGGGTTATCAGGTGTTTGAATGGCAATGCTGCAGTAATGTTTTCTGAAAACGGAAGTTTGCTAATGAAAAATATATTCAGATGAGGTTTCATATTAAACTCTTTAGTGTAAAAACTTAAAAACATTTTAAAAAGGCAATGTCAAAGTGGTTTTGGTATAAAGGAAAAAGTAGCAGATCTTAATATTCCAACCTCTTTTTGACAGGTCCTTGAGTATATCTCTTATACAATTGTATAGAAAACTGTAAATGTTTTATGTGCCTTATATGGTTAAATTATGTAAATGCATATGGCATATATAAAAATACTAAATGTTGAACTAAGCTTTACTTGCCAGTAGTTACTAGACCTGCAAATTATAAACTTGAAGAGTTCCCTTATTTTATAATTATTTTCTTTTGAAGGTTTTAATGCAGATGTGTTTATGACACTGCTTTCAAAAATTAGTCCCATCTTGAGACTGTCAAAAAACCCTTCTAACTTACTGTACTTTTCCAAATTCCATTTTCAAAAGTATGCTCCCACTCATTGTACATCCCCTAAATACTTAGATATACTCATTTAATGGCAGGAGAAAAGTGGAAAAACAACTTCTCAGACTCTCAAAATACCATCTTAAAAGGTACACTTCTTGCTAAGTCTGCCAGATGCTTTAATACGTATTACAGAGTAAAAAATAGGAATTTGTGAAGTGCTTGAAAAAATGTATGCAAAAGGTCACTTTGTCTTGGGAGAAACAGAATATAATACAATTCTATTAAGTGCATTTTCTTCTGCTTCCCTAATTTTTCTTTTTTTTTTTTTTTTAAGGTTTTTCAGCAGCTAAAGAGAGAATTGAACTTCTCATAGCCTAAGCCTTACACTGTTACTGTTTGTTATACTTTTCTTATGGTTACATGTAATAGCCTAGGACTATAAAAATGCATCCCTACTTAGGGCTTTCAGAGTGGAAGGCAATTTCTCATGAGTATGAAGCAATACTTGCACAGCAGACAAACTTATTTTCTCAGCTTTTCTGCTTATCTTTAGAGAAAAATAGTATGCATCCAAGAACCCAGAGCATTGTGGAATACACAAATTAGGATTAGGATTATGAAGTTTCATTGCAATGCAACGTAAAACTTTTCTCCTTAAAGTTGATCAGGAATGTAAGGAAGTTATCTAGCATAAAATGAAACAATGCTTAAACTCCCCTCTAGATTCTCTCTAGAATAAAGTAATGTAGGGTGGTTTTTGGAGAAAAGGAAAGCTGGTTTCTGCAAAAGTGTGCAAAATACTTAGCATCTTGTGCATTTTTACTGCATCATGTTAAAACTTCAATTAGAATAATAAATAGTCTTCCCATTGCATATGAAGCAACAGTAAAGTTCATTGCATTACCACCTCTTTGACATTTTTAGATAAAATTTTCAGAAAAAGTGAATAAATATAATTGGTGAGTTTTGGTACTCAATGCAAGTTAAGTCTGAATCTTGTTTCTTCTACGTTTTTCCACCAATATTTTAGGCATCTGCTTTCATGTTAGCCCTGAAAATGTTAGTATTGAAAAATCTAATGCAGATAAATGTATAGATTATAGTTTAAAATGTTTCTTTGTGAGGTAGTTAATTATTCTATTAAGTGACTTCTCTTCCTTTCTGGAAGATTATGTGTGTAACAGATGAACTGTGCATGGAGTCTGATAGCTTCTTTAGGAGCTACCAGCATCAATCTCATTTTTGGATTATTGCAAGTAACTGCCTTAATTAAGGGAGAAAAAAAATCTTAAACTGAACTGCACAAATATCAATCTATACTTTTATAATGAAGTTTCGTTATCTGTTTCAGTAAATCCAGTTTAAACTTTATATTCTAAAGATAACACCAGTAGTAAGACATAGCAGACTTCTTTTTATATCATGCTAACTGAACTGTATACAAACATGTGCAATGTGTCTACTTACTGTTTCTTAAGAAGCTGCCCATAGTGTCAAATAATATGAGTAGTTTTATGATGCATGAAAATGAAGAGCACAGGAAAAAATCTGTTGCTTTCCTTTTGTGGCATATAAACACAAACATGGGTGACTGTCCAGTGAAAGAAAGTAACTTGCAATACAATGTAACTGAATTAAATAAAGCGTATTGAAAAATAGGAGCATATATGATTTGGTATTTTGTATTTGATGGGTTATTTGGCCTCATCCTAACACTATGCAGTTGGGGTAAGCTGCTTTGCTCAGGATCTGTCACTCAAGACTACGTCAGTTACAGCTTGGGGGTCTGTATGTTGGAGTTATTTGCCCTTTTGTGAATTGGACTGAGACCCTCTCTGCTATTTAAGTATATGTTCTTGTACAAATTAGGTAGTGAGAGTTGTGGGATGACTGGTCTTGCATATAGAGTCATAGGAAGTCTGGAGGTGAAACCTCCACTTTCAGGTTTTAGTCCTTTCTGCTGCCTGGTCTCTCCACACCAGAGGGTTCCAGGATTAGTAGCAGCTTCTGACGGTTTCTCAAACCCTGATGTGTGTTTGCATGCGTGTCAGATGACACAAAAACTGCTTCAGGATGATGATTAAAAAAATAAAAATTTACCTAACTTGCATGATTGTCCAGAGGAGATTGGAAACAGTTCAGGTAGTATGTGCCCCATCCCCAGTTCTATGCAGCCATGGGCCACTGCTGCTTGTCAACCTGATGGGAGAAGCAGCAATGGGAAGAATATTCTTTCCCCTTCTTTTCATCTTCTTTAAGTAGCATGGGCTAATTAAAAATTGTGCCCAAAAAGATACATAACTTTCAATCTTAAAACATAATCTTTCATTATTCTTCTTGAAACCATTTCCTTCCTAAAGTAATTTGGTACTAAAAGGTCAAATGGTCCAAAGGTTCTAAAAAAATTGCAAATATTTCCTCTCATGTCGTGTTTAGTAGCCATTAGGGAATGTGTCTTCACTACTGGAGCTGAAGGCAGGTATCGATTTGGAGCTTTATGGCTATCTACACATTTATTGACATCTGCTGTTCTTTAATAGATCTTTATCCAATTACAAAGAAAATGATTGCTTACTAATCCTATCCCCATATGCAATTGGTATCAGTCAATTTTGAGGGAAACTTGCTCAGGAAAATGGTACAGATTTTCTAAATAAACTGTTAAACCTATTTAATAAGAGCAGTAAGATAAAGAACCCTCAGAAACAGTAGCTTGGGGTGAATTAAGCTTTTATTTGGAATTCCTCACTTACTTCCCTCTTCTTAGAGGTCTCAAAATGCTGTTTCCAGTGGTTTTCAACAGTGAAAGGCAAAATGTTGTTCTAAAAAATACCAGCTCAGCCCTGAGTGAAGAGCAGTTAGGCTGAAGGCAGGGCAGAGGCTGAAACGCACATAAAGCCTTCTATCTTTTCTCCAGTTCCTCTGTTTAGTTTCAGTGTTGTCATCTGTGTTCAGGTAAACAGATGGCTGAAATTCTGATCTTAATGCAGTTGGAGAAATAGGAAATTCACATCCTAGTTCTGGTATTAATTTTTAATACTGGTTTTATCTTGAGGTTTTTGAACACGTTTGCATGGCTGATCATGCTTCTGAGTGACTGTATGCTAAAAATACACATAGAACAAGCCTTGTCTATGTTACTCTGTTATTTTTAAAACATTTCCTGGTGAGTCTAAGCTCGCATTACCTGCACTCGATGTCTTCTATGTGTCTAACCAGGTGACAGTGACATTCCTCTGGTATATATTTAGGTTTTTATTTCTAAGATGGCTTAAATATCAGAGGCTCCTTTTAAAGCAAGATTTAAAATTAAACACTCCCTTCTGCAGCCCTTAATTTTCAATGTTAATGAAAATAATAAATTCCAAGTTGTTTTCAACTTAGGAGAAAGTCAGTCATATTTATGGACATGTATTTTTGCTCATTAGCTAATGTTATCATAGAAATAATACACAGGCTTGCGAGTCTCAGAGAAAACAACTCATCTATCCTAAGTGCTCCGCAGAGATCTGATACTGAGATGGCCATGTTATATGAGGTGACTGCATGCCATAGGCTGCTTCTGTCCAACTGCAAAGCTAACACAAACAACACATTTCAAAATATATTTTGTACTTATTTTGTCCTAGTGCTTAGTTAGATGTTTTTACTTTTGACTACTCTTGATTCATACAGGGAAGACATGTGGAGCTTAGGGGCAGGCAGGAAAGAAAACAAAACTTTGGAAAAGGCCTCAAAAGAATGGCTATGTTGGGATTTTTCTGTCTGGATTAGATGTCATTTGAAGGATCCACCTTCTTATGACTTAATAGAACAGCATTTATAAATTCCTTAAAGCTTCTGTTATTGTGTTACTGGAGAAGGATGAGGATACAGCAGAGAGGGGTGCCTTAATTATTTCCTTTGCTGGCACCAGCAATGGAAAATGCTCCATTGTTATCACCTTTTAATGAACCACTTAATAGGACTTGAATTTTGGGAGAGGATTGACTCAGCACAACATGCTGGTTAAGTGAAAGGAAAAATAGAACATTCACTTCAATAAACTTCTATTTAAAACTGCAAACATTATTTCCAGCTCTAATCCTGTATTACTGTAAAATAATGGAAAAATAGTGTTATTTATTAGTAAGTACTGGAATACTTAATTCTAGATTTTTGATACTTTGTTTTGAGCTTGTTGTGAAGTACGACAAAAATTAAGGTGTAAGAAAGTTTTAATTTTCCTTTACATTTTCCTTTGCCAGTAGTTAATAAACTAGATCATTGGTACTTAGTATAAAGATACAGAAGACTGGTAACCAATAAGGGTGTAGCACAACAGTTCAAATGAAAACTATAAACACCATGATCCTGTTTTGGTTTGGTTTGGTTTTTTTTTTCAATACAGAACAATCTTGTCATGTTCAGTTATAATTTGCTGGTTAAGTGTCCTTCCAACTCAGCCATTATATCATTTATGAAAACAGAAGCACTTAGTTACTTTCACTAATTGCTGTGCTCTTTTTTGATAGAATTGCTGTAGAGCTCAATTTCTGATTAACAGTGTAAGAAATAGGCAGGCTAAGGGCTCTTCAATTCAGATGGAGAAAACTATCACATTTACCATTATATACTAAAAATCCCAAGGGCTTGTTTTGTTTTGTTTTGTTTTGTTTTGTTTGTTTGTTGTGTGGGCATAGAATTTTAATCATTCTCTGCTACCCAGCCTTTCTGGGGTGTTTTGGTATTTTTTAAAAATTCTTGATGTGTTTATAGATGTATTGATGCGCTCTCGTACTTGGTGGGTGGTTTCTTGTTTGGAGGTTTTTTTTGAGTAGGTTTATGAGAGAAGAGCATAGACTGCTATCTGCCTTTCAAATTCAGTTGATACTAGACTGTATATCCAGTTTTTATATATTGAAAAATAGACACACATCTGCGTATTCCTACTCTAAGCTTCATTTCTTTGGGAGACCAGGAAGATACCTGTCAGTGGAGAGGAAAATGCAAAATTATTCCTGTGGTTGAAAACGAAG
>VZTM01011345.1:7956-28489 GCA_013400555.1 Jacana jacana
AAAAAAAAAGACCCAAAAAGTAGACATGGTTCTTTCTGGTTTGTTGTAGGTGGCCCTGCTTGAGCAGGGTGTTGTACCACATGACCTCCAGAGGTCAATTCCAACCTCAATCGGTCTGTGATTATGTAAGTACAGTGATAGTAGTACTGTAGCCTTATCTTGCAGGTATAGAACAGCTGTGTTACTAGTGTACACAGACCTTTAATTCACGTGGGGAATATCCCATGGGATTCACATTTCATTATGCTGCCAGTCACCGGTTGCTTATGGGTGTACAAAGAATTGTTTTGTAGACACTTCGCTGCCCCTGTGACTAGGTACCTGAGGGGAAACCAGTGAAAGCCTTCAATTTGCAGTTCAGAGGTATGTCAGATATTTGCAGTTCAGTGGCAGTATGTCAGCGTGCTACCTGGGGGTTAGCTGCCTTTGCTGTCTCAGTCTGTCCTGTGGGAAAGGCAGTGGGGTAGCTTGTTACTCTGTATTGTGGACTGTGTTGGGTAGTTTAGGGACATATAGCTGAACCCTGAAAATCTATAGGACTGAGGCAGGCTTCCAGAAGGAGGGAGTGAGTGTACCCACAGAAAGACAACACCAAGCTGTGTGGTGCAGTTGACTTGTTGTAAGAAAGGGATGCCATCCAGAGGGACCTGGACAGCCTTGAGAGGTGGGCCTGTGCAAACCTCATGAAGCTCAACAATGCCAAGTGCAAGATCCTGCTCCTTGGTCATGGCATTCCCAGGCACAGATACAGATTGGATTGAGATCCACCTTGAAGAGAAGGATTTGGGGGTGTTGGTGGAGGAGAAGCTTAACATGAGCTGGCAATGTGCTCTGGCAGCCCTGAAAGCCAACAGCTTCCTGGGCTGCATCAAAAGAAGCATGTCCAGCAGGCTGAGGGAGGTGATTCTGCCCCTCTACTATGCTCTGATGAGATCCCACCTGGGGTACTGCATCCAGCTCTTGAGTCCTCAACACAGAACGACATGGACCTGTTGGAGCAGGTCCAGCAAAGTGCCATGAAGATGAGCAGAGGGCTGGAGCACCTCTCCAGTGAAAACAGGCTGAGAGAGTTGGAATTGTTCAGCCTGGAGAAAAGAAGGCTCCGGGGAGACCCTATGGCAGTCTTGCAGTACCTAAAGGGAGCCTACAGGGCAGATGAGGAGGGACTTTATCAGGGAGTGTAGTGATAGTACAAGTAGCAATGGTTTTAAACTGAAAGAAGTTAGATTTAAATGAGAGAAAGAAATTCTTTACAGTGAGGGTGGTGAAACACTGGAACAGGTTGCTCAGAGAAGCTGTGGATACCCCTTCCCTGAAAGTCATCAAGACCAGGCTTGATGAGGCTTTGAGCAATGTGGTCTGGTGGGAGATGTCCCTGCCCATGGCAGGGGGGTGGGAACAAGATGATCTTTAATGTTCCTCCCAACTCTGAATCGTTTTGTGACTCAAAGTTAATTGTGGAGTTATCTGCCTGCAGGCCTGATCCAGTGTCCATACCCCCAACGATGTCAGCATCATTATGCAAAGTAGGACAGTTGTGGTTTCAGGTGTTTGGCATGTTACTATAAGTAAGTAAACACAGTAGGATTGAAAGCTTCCAGCTTCAGTACATGTATTCTGGCAGTGCGCTAAGACTGTGTGTGAAGTATGCACATGATGCTTGCTGCGCATGTAAGCCAGGCTATTGCCAAACCATCCTGATAAGTGACATCTGGGTGTGGTCACAAACGCAGTTGTTTTGCCCATGCTTGGAGATGCCCTGTCTAGTGCCAGCAAATTCCTTTTGCGCAAGACAAACTATTTATAGATTTTTAAAAAAGTAACAGAAAGAAAAAATACCCTTCTGCTCTCTTCTCAACACTCATGTGTTTTCTGAAATACACACACATAACTTTTTAAGACAGTCAGTCGTTCCACTCAAGGTTACTTCGAGGTCAGACAAAAAGGATGGGTGGTGATGAAGAGGTGCACAGCCTGCTGGTCTTCAGCCCTGCCCTCTTAGACCAAGTGCTGGAGTGGTAGAGCAGCTGGTTCCCGCCTTGGCTCCTGGGAGAGACCAAAGCTGACAGGACTTTTTTCTGGAGTAAGCAGATACCTGTAGAGGGGCATCTACAGGTGGCTTCTCTTAGGGAACCTATGGTGAGGAGGGACATAGGCTCAGGTGCAGACAGGCACCCACTTCCAAAGCAACAGTAGTCTTGCTCTCACTGTTTTATTGTTTTCTTTAGGAAACCCTCTCCTAGCTAGTGTTTGAAGGTAAACCTGTACCCTTATAGCTGACTGGTGTGGTGCACCATGTCTCTAACGTCCGACTTCCACTGCCCTAAAGCATCTGCTCCCTGAGTGTCCCCTGATGATTGTGATGTCTGGGAGAGTGAAGGCTGTGATGCTCACCTTTGCTCTGCCTGCATTTTGTTGTGCTGCAGGGAAGTCCTTCAGCCAGCAAAGCTGATTATTCTTGTGAGAATGCAGATTATTGCAATTGCGTTGTGACATAAATGTCACCGAGGAGTACTTCTGCTCTTCCTTAAGCTAATGATATCTCTGTTACAGTAAGTATTATGAGGCTTCTTCTCTTGCCAGTAATCTCACCATAATTAAAGTTCTACAAGTTACATTTAAGAGAATTATGGAAATAAAACCAGGTTTTAATCCTAGATCAGTTAATGAATCCACACTCACCATTATTTCTCAAACAAAATGATGGTTCAGGCTGATACAGGTTTTGGGCTGGTTTTTTATTTGGTTTGGGTTTTTGTTTTGTTTTGTTTTCTTTTCTTTTCTTTGTTGTGCTTTTGATGCTGCAAATTACCTGGTAAATGAGTGTATCTCACTAACTTTACTGTTTCTCTGTGACATGCTTAAAGGGATCATCACACTTCAGATCCTGCTGCATAATTCTATTTTTAAACAATTAGGAGTTTGCCCTCGCCTGAGGACTTTGTGGATCATTACCTTACCTAGACACAGTAACTCTTCTACTTGGAAAAGTATCATACAGAAACCGAATTTTCAGGTAGGGGAAGGAGAGAGCCAGGAGACATCACTTTCATACATGATGCTGTTCTACCTCTAGTGCATCACACAGTTCATAGAATGAGGTTGAAAAATGCCTGAGGTAGCAAAGCTACCAAAGAGGGAGATTTTAGTTTACGTTGGACATGCTTGCCTAGGAATAGTAAGATTTTCATGTCCTAGACATTTAGTGGAGCTCTGGCTAAAACTATGCTTCACATTTAAATACGTTGGGAACGTCTTGTTAGAATTTCATAAAAAGTGACTGCTTATAGAAGTAGATTTTCATCCTTTTCTACAGTGTGTAGTCAGGTAGTAATATTTTTGGTGGCATCAGTAGTTTGTTTATTCCAAAAAAACCTTATTGTGAGATATATTTGAATGTGCTGTTACATTTGATCTAAATTATGCAGTCATACTGGTATTTAGAAGTAATTTTGACTAATATTTTTGCATGTGCATTTGAAAGATCCTGTTGCTCTTTCCTCCAAATGTGTGTTTAAAGGCACTGAAACTCAGTAATTTATTAGCAGTACATTTAGCTTCTTTACTTATTGGCTTCTTAAACTGCAACTGTCAGCCAGCTTGCACACTCGATTGCAGATATTCATCCTCATGATGCCACACTGTGTAGGTGAAGAATCTGTTTGGAGAGACTGCAGGATTTCCGGACAGTACTTTGTCCTTCTTCAGCAAGCACTTCCTTGCCCATTCACCCTCTTTAAAAGCCCAGGCAGAATAGGATGACTGAGTAAGCACATTTGTAAGTAGGCAGAACTGGCAGAATCTGAGACTACCTTTTGATGGAGGGTGAGAATGAGATCATTTTTGTTACCATTGTCTGATGTAGCTTCCAGCTGTTCAATGCGTGGATGGAAGATACATGGCAGTGTAGGCTTGACAGTGTTTTCTCTCTTGAGGAGTTGAGTTGGGAGTTTGAACGGAATTGGCCAAACGAGAAATTAATTGAAGTTTTTCCATATCCCACCTGACTTTGCTCTAAATAGCAAGCTGCTTTAAGGAGAAGGGGTTATTTCCTCCCTGGTTGTTGTTTTGAAGCAGAAAATGTCCTTTATGCTAGGCTTACTCTGGTAGACTAACTTGTCAGATGAGTCCCTCTGGGAGAGCAGGAGATGTTTCGTTGACAGACTCCGTTGACCCTTACAAACAGTGGCAACCACTTCTTGGTTTTGCCAACAGCAGGATGCTTTTGAGTTAAGTTTGCCAGCTGTTCAGGATTTCGTTTCTGACTTAAATGTCAAAAAATGAGGAAGTACAGATTTTGCTCAGCAGAAATAGAGGAGCAGAGAGCAGATGTAAAACCTTTGCAATTGTATAGTTGGGCCAAAATTCCTAGTCATTCTTTCTTCTTTTGTTGATGTGAGAGGAACATGTGTAATAGCTATCCACAAAAGCTACATTGAGGGTGACTGGGGAAATTCCCACAAAGAGCAGTGGAGTACACATCGGTCACCTGAGTAAAAACTGTAGTTCAGAGACCAAGTTTCCAGGTAGGACGTATATTCTCATTCCATATCTAATGGATGAGCTTATGTAATAACATGTACATTGCCCAGTTGTCTTCTGCCTCAGTTTCAGGAGTCCACAAATTCAGATTTACAATGGATTATTGCTGTATTGCCAAACTTTGACAGGTAAGGAACTCTCGAAGCTTAAATACAATGCCAACAAGATAAATTAAAGCCACCAATTAACAATTGGTTCTCTCAAAAGGAAATACCTATAAATTTGTTACTTTTTCTTACTTAAGAAAACCAAAGATAATTATGTAAGTAGAAAATGTACAAAAACCAGTGGGGGGTTCTTGTTGCTTCTATTGTGTATAGCAGTGACATTGAGAATTCAGTTAATTTTTCATGGTGTTTTTTTTAATCCTGTTTGTAAACACTGAACAACTTTTAAGTTATATCTTTTGCTATATATAAAAGGACACACATTCTGTTTAATATAAAAGCATCCTAACTAAAATCAAGGAATGTACTTTGAGTAGGCATGTCAGATTATTGCTAATTTTTATGAATTACACCTGTGATGATCAGAATGGTTTTATGAACTGGAGAAAAGTTTTGCTGTAGAGAAACCCAAGGATGTTCTGGATTGATTCTTCTTTTCACACTGTTCTCTTTTTGGAGAATAACAGCACAAGAGTATTTGTAATAAGAGCAAATAGTTATATAGCACAGCACATTTTCAGAGTGCTGCACACCCACTAACTAATCAATCACTGTCACCTCCATAAGGGAGGAAGTAGTTTATTATTATTATTATGCCTGTGATGGTAGGTTGGGGAGTGAATAGAAGGGCTGTGTCTAAGTTGGCAAATAGTGCAAACAGGAGAGTGGGTCTGTAGGGCAAAACAGTATATGTTGGCAACCTGATGTCCATGCTCCAGGCTTGTATGTTTTCTGGTTTTTATTTTTTAGCTTTAAACAAGAACTGCTCTGATTCCAGGAACTAAATGCCTGGTTGTGGCTAGCATTGGGTGTGGTCCTTAACTGTCATTTTTCCTGTTTCCATTCTGAAGGAATCCACCTTCTCACTTGGAGACATTTTGATGATAATGAAGGTAAGCACAGTGAGTAATGGAGATGAGATGGGTGTTTTTTTGTAAGTCTTCTGAACTTAGCTTGAACACTAATATGTGACTACCCAAAGGGATACTCTGGTGAGTGGTTTCATGTGAGACTGGGGAGATTTAGATTGATTATGAGGAAAAGTTTATTTACCAAAATGGTTGACGAGCATTGCAACAAGCTCTCCAGGAAAGTAATTGAGTCACTAACCCTGGAGGTATTTTAAAAGGCATGTAGAAGTGGTGGATAGGATGAGGTTTAGTGGTGGACTTAGAATCATAGAAATGCAAGGTTGGAAAGGACTACAAGATCATCTAGTCCAGCCATCGTCCTATCACCAATACTGCCCACTAAGCTGCTTAAATCATGTCTTGCAGCACCTCATCCAGACGCTTCTTGAACACCACCAGGGACAGTGACTCCACCACCTCCCTGGGCAGACCATTCCAGTGCCTGACCACTCTTTGGGAGAAACAGTTTTCCTGACATCTCATCTAAATCTCCCCTGGTGCAACTTGTGGCCATTCCCTTGAGTCCTATCATTAGTTCTCTGGGAGAAGAGGCCGACTCCCTTCCTCTTTACAACCTCCCTTCAGGAAGTTCTAGAGTGTGATGAGGGCAGCTTGGCAGTGTTAGGTTAATAGTTGCATTCAATGATCTTAAAGATCTTCAACCTGAATGATTATATGACTCTGTGATTTTTCAGAGCTGCTAAGCTGACCTGGAGAAAGGCTTGTATTTGCAGGTATCTCCAAATAAAATTGAATAAAAACTTGGTGGTTTGCTATTTCTCTGCACAGAAGTGATGGAACTGGCATTTCACAGCAAGAAGTTTTCTTCCCTGTTAGTGTTGAGAGATAACGAATCTCAGAGTCATAGAATGATTAAAGTTGGAAATGACCTTAAAGATGATTGAGTTCCAAGCCCCATATCACAGGCAGGTACACTTTCCACTAGACCAGGTTGCTCTAAGCCCCATCCAACCTGGCCTTGAACACTTCCAGAGATGATGTATCCACAGCTTCTCTGGGCAACTTCTTCCAGTGTCTCACTACCCTCATCATAAAGAACTTCTTCCTAGCACGTGATCTAAATCTGTCATCTTAAATTTAAAACCATTGCTACTTGTTCTATCACTCCAGTCTCTGATAAAGAGTCCCTCCCCATCTTTCCTGTATGCCCCCTTTAAATACTGGAAGGCTACTATAAGGTCTTCCTGGAATCTTATTTTCTCTAGGCTGAACAATCCCAACCCTCTCAGCCTGTTTTGATCATCTTTGTGTCCTTCCTCTGGACCTGCTCTAACAGGTCCATGTCATTCTTATGTTGGGGGCCTCAGAACTGGATGCGATGCAGCATGTGGGATCTTACCAGAGAGGAGCAGAGGGGTAGATTCGTCTCCCTCAACCTGCTGGCTACAACTTCTCTTGATGCAGCCCAGACTGCACTTGGCTTTCTGGGCTTCAAGCGCACATTGCCAACTCATATTGAGCCCTTCATCAACAAAGATCCTCAAGTCTGTCACAGAGCTGCTCTCAGTTCATTCACTGCCCAGACTGTATTTGTGCTTGTGATTGCTGTGACCCAGGTGCAGTATCTTGCACTTGGCATTGTTGAGCTTTATAAGGTTTGTATGGGCCCGCCTCTTAGGACTGTCCAGGTCTCTTTGCGTGGCGTCCCTTTCTTCCAACAGGTCAGCTGCATCACGCAGTTTGGTGTCATCAGCAAACTTGCAGGGTGCACTCAATCCCGTTGTCCATGTTGCTGACAGCACCAGTCCCAGTACGAGCCTCACAGGAATATCACTTGTCACTGGTTGCCACTTGGACAGCAAGCTGTTGACCACAACTCTTGAGTGCTGCCATTCAGCCAGTTCCTTACTCACCAAGTGGTCTCTGCATCAAATCCATGTCTCCCATTTAGAGACCACAATGTCATGCGGGACAGTGTCAAATGCTTTGCACAAGTCCAGGTAGATGATACCAGCTGATCTTTCCTTATCTACCAGTGCTGCAACCCCATTGTAGAAGGCCACCAGATTTGTCACGCATGACTTGCCCTTAGTGAAGGTGTGTTGGCTGTCACCAGTCACCTCCTAATTTCCCACATGCCTTAGCAGCAATTCCGGGAGGGTCTGCCCCATGATCTTGCTGGGCACAGAGGTGAGACTGACTGGCCTGTAGTTCTCTGGGTCTTTCTTTTCTCGCTTTTTAAAAATGAGGCATTTGTTTCTCCGTTTCTAGGCAGTGGCAACTTTGCTGGATTGCCACGGCTTCTCAAATATCATGAACAGTGGCATGGCAACTTGATGTGATGGTTCCCCCAGGACTCATGGATTTATCAGAACCCACAGATGAAATATTAATCCTTTGAAATAGGTTGATTTAGGTTTAGAAATACCTTTTAATTAAATTTGATTATTTTATGAAGAACATGAGCTATTTACTCTCTTCTTCTGTATATCAGTGCCAGTTGTAATTAAAAGTCAGCAGTCCATTATATGAAAGAACTTTGAATTGACTGTCCTCTTTATGGTATTTTTTTATTTTAAATTGTCTGAACCATTAGTACTATTTCACTTGTCCTTTGTTTTGCTTTCTGACTTGGATCCTGCAGAAAGTTTAAATTGCAGCATAACTGATTGATTAGAGAAGTGTTTATTCTTTGATTAGGCATTGTCAAAACTCTGGTTATGTTTTGTCTGCATTAACAACTAAATTACTAGTCTCTTTTTGATTTGACTTTTTCTTTCAGTTACAGCTACTGTGAATTCACATCAGTGTTCTTCAATGGAAGCATTAGGAAAACAGGAGATAATACTGTTGATACCAAAAATAAGGAATAGAGTTGGGAAGAATATAAACCAGCTTTTCAAGCTGCCCTTTTCTCAGGAAGAACTGAAAGATAGCTCTCATTCTGCCTCCCTTTGCCTGTGCAAGTATATTTATACAGCCTTTAAAATTTCTTTGACCTATGCAGTGTGGGTAGCTGCACAACAGAGTTGCTAGAATGAGATGTTTGATGCTGGGTTTCCCGTGTCTTAGTTCTACCAAAGTCACCCTGACTTAAAACGATAGAATCATTCTGGTTGGAAAAGACCCTTGGGATCATTGAGTCAAACCATCAGCCCTGCTCTACAAAGTTCTCNTATTGATCCAATCTATTTAAGTCCCTCTGCAGAGCTTCCCTGCCCACATGCAGGTCAATACTGCCCCCAACTTAGTGTCATCTGCAAACTTACTGATGGTGCTCTCTGTATCCTTGTTGAGATCATCAATAAAGACATTAAACAGAAATGGTGCCAATACTGAGCCCTGAGGAACACCACTTGTGACCGACCACTGGCTGGATTTAACTCCATTGAGCACAACTCATTGAGACTAGCCAGCCAGCGCTCGATCCAGCAGATTGTACACTCATCTGGGCCATGAAAATTTTCCATGAAAATTCTGTTGGGGACAGTGTCAAATGCTTTTTGAAAGTCCAGATATACAGTACCCGCAGTCTTCCCCTCATCCAATAATCAGGCCATCTTGTCATAGGAAGAGATCAAGTTTGTCAGGCAGGACCTGCCTTTCATAAAGTCATGCTGACTAGGCCTGATCCCCTGGTTGTCCATGACATGGCTTGTGATGACACTCAAAATGATCTGCTCTATAACCTTCCCTCATGTGGAGGTCACACTTGGCAGGTCTATAATTTCCTGGATCCTCCTTTTTGATGTTCTTGTAGATGGGTGTTAACGTTTGTTACCCTTTGGTCCATTGGGACCTCCCCAGTTAGTTATGACTTCAGGAAAATATTGGAAAGTGGCTTGGCACGCGTGTCTGTCAACTCTTTCAGCACTCTTGTAACCCATCTGGTCCCAGTCTTGAATTTTTTCATGCTTAAAGATGCCTTTAACTTGGTGCAAATTATCTTTTGCATGGTTTTCAGAAGGCTTTTTTCACTTGAGTTTGTAAGGGAGGAAGGTATTGCACTGCAATGTCACAGTAATCAACTTGTGTTCTAATAGTAGCTTTTAAATCTTGGTAGGTTTTAAAATGCTTTACACAGGGTTATTTATTGCGTAAATTACTGTAATAAATAAAGGTTGGAAACTGAAACAAAGACCGTATTTGTCAAAACCTACTTACCGAGTCAAAAAAGGTGCCAGAAGTAGAATGTATTACCTGGATCCTAGTCCAACTCCTTGTCCGGGGAGCCTTTGGTTCACAGATCAAAGAAAATAATTTATGGCTAGTTAGTAAATTGCAGGCTTGGTGCTTCATCCTGGCTCCACATTGTGCAATCTCTGGCTACAGCAAGGCTTCAGGCCATCTCCTTCCCTATGTATTTGATCTGTATGGCGTTTCCCAGCTACGAGAGACACATTACTGTTCAGTAGTTCACTGGCAAAAACTTAGGAAGCCCCTGTCCCTTCTGTTTGCTTTAACCTGTAGAGCTTCGGTAGCACTCATTGTTTCTACTAATCTGTTAGGCTTACTCAGAATACAAGTGCATTTCAGCAGTGGTACGTTTGCACCCAGGATTGCATCTGTAAGACACCCTTGGGTGAAGACCAGTGCCACAAAGAAACCTGCTGTTTTCTCAATGGTAATTCATAATACTTGTGCCTGGAATAACCCAAAGGGAACGTAGCTTAGAACAGCTCAGTGTATGCTGAATACAGTTTTCTTTTCAAAGAGTAGGTACTACATCATGTTAGGCCATATGAATCTGGACTCTTTCAGGGGCAGTCCAGGAATAATCAGTGGGCCCGTTAATTGTGAGGCAAGTGGTTGCAGCCTGCGAATGTTCTTACAGGGCCCACTCACATGCTCACAGTAGAAGTAGTACACGCACATACGCATACACGTACGTGAGCAAGTTCTTCCTTTACTGCTTATTTTCCATAGGTCTTTCCCTGCAGCGGGCCAACATCGTAGCCAGCAACCCTGTGCTACCAGGTAGTAGATGATGATTCAGGAAATACCTGTGCAAAGAAAGAGAAGAATCTGAAATTTTAGGCTTTAGACCCATATTAGTTAGGGCTACAAAAACATAGAGTTTTTTAAAATCAAGTGAGGTCATCCTCCCCCTCTATTTTGCCCTGGTGAGGCCTCACCTGGAGTACTGTGTCTACTTCTGGGCTTCCCAGTTCAAGAAGGACAAACTGCTGTAGAGGGTACAGCAGAGGGACTACGAAGATGATAAGGGGAATAGAATGTTTCTCTTAATGTAGAAAGGCTGAGGGACTTGGATCTTTCTACTCTGGAGAAGAAAAGACTGAGGGAGATCCGATCAACACCTGTAACTACTTAAAGGGCGGGTGTGAAGAGGAAGGGGCCAGTCTTTTTGATGGTGCCCAGTGAGAGGACGAGAGGAAATGGGCATAAACGTGAATATAAGAAGTTCCATCTAAACATGAGGAGGAACTTTGAGGGTGGCAGAGCACTGGGACAGGTTGCCTAGAGGGGTTGTGGAGTTTCCTTCACTGGAGACAAAATCCACCTGGACAAGTTCCTGTGCCACCTGCTCTTGGTGGACTTGCTTTGGCAGGAGGGTTGGATTAAATGATCTCCGGAGATCCCTTCCAACCCCATATCATTTTGTGATTTTGTCAAAATGTCAAATACCTTCCAGAGTTAATCAAATACTAGATTGTCTGTAATGTTCTATTGTTCAAGAAATAATTTGTGTAGTCGGAAGCTGGTATATGGTGCAAATCTCTGCACCTGTGGTTATTTTGTCCCAGATTGTTGTCACAGCATCTGTCTTTTACTGGAGACGGCTAAGGCACCTTCTAGTGAAGGGTATATAGTCAAAAGTGAGTATGTGTGGTTGTGGGGTGCTGGAAAGCAGGGTTTCAATTATATCCAGATGGCATTGTGTGGAGGTGTAGTTTGAATGAATAGCTTGTCTGACCAGATGCTGTTCTTGATAATCACTTCTGCTTCTGAAAATTGTAAAGACGCAGAGCAACAATGTAGGTAACATTTTAACTGTGATTTGAAAGGAATGGCTTATATAGAAAAATGTGTAATTTTTCTTTAATGTCAGTAAGACCTAGCATGCAGCTGATATCTATAGGGAAAAAAAAAAAAAAAAAGAAAAGAAAAATGGCCTTGAAATTGGTTCTACTTGGTAATTACTTAGTTGTTAAGGACCAATAGCTTTTAAAAATATTGCAGGAAAATGTCATTAACAACATGTTTCTAAATAAGAAAACCCAGGTGACATTTTGCTGTATTGAAAATTAACAACAATAACATAAGCACATTGGTGAGGAATTCTTCTGAGGAGTGGCAAATCACATACAATAACTGTAACTACACTGAGCTCAAATGTGTTCCTATTCAGGTAAATGTCTATTTCACCTTTTTTGAGAAGGAATGGGATCATGATGTGTACACTTAGTTTTGTGATGTAATGAAATGCTTTCAAAGAATTGTTTTTCAAATAGAAGTTAAAAAACACTAGAACAGGTTAATGGTAAACTTGTAACAATAGAGCTGCACTAAAGTAAATGTAGGGAATTAGCAGAAAGTGAACTGTTGTGCTGCTCTCATTTGATAGTTTGGTTTAGAAATACAACAGTTACTAGAAAATGGTAGACTGAACTCTAAATAAATTTGTCTTCATTTGCTAGTATCTGTAATATAGGTGAAGTTAGCTTTTAGGACACCATTTTAACATATTTAATCTTGTTATTAACCGAGTCCAGCAGGTTTTACTAAAATGGAAGAGGACTAATAAATTAGTTTGAAGCTTGACATCGCACATAACTGAAGCGACCTGAGCAAAAACCACTGCGGGGCAGTTGATGTGTGGTAACTGCTCACACCATAGGAACTATTTTTAGACTCCTTCCATGTTAAAAACTGTGTAGGTACTTGGGCTACTAAGTGATGGGCAGAGAATTCTTGAAAACATCTAATATTATTTTTCAAGAATTCCTCTAAAATGATTAAAATAGGCTTTGTAGTAAACTTTTTTTATGTCTAGCCTAAGTTTTTTACCTTCATGCATATTAATAAGGCTATAGTTTGCAGTAATCTGTTGGGACTACTTAAAGAGTAAGGATGGCAGAATAAAATCCTTAATAAGGATCACAGAAAAAAGGGTGTTATGATTAACCTTTCCTGAGGTCATTATCACTTTCTTTAAAATCTTTTTACAAGCTGTACTGCAACTTAAACGTTTGGAAGTGTGGCTGTGTTTTTTCTTTACTGCCGATACCAGTGGAATCGGTGTAGGAAGACAATTACACAGTTTTGTGGGTAGGTGTTGTTGTTTGTTTGTTTTTTCCCTGAAAATGGCCTTGGGTCTACTTAGCTGCAGTATGGCTAAAATTTTGTAGTAGTTCTAGTAGTGGAACTTTAGTGTTTTGATCCTAAATTGCATAGTGTAAAAATTCATTCTTTCTCAGCAAATTTGGTGTGAATTTTCTCTTGGAAGCTCAGATTGCAGAATTAACTTTGCACTTAAGACTCAGAAATTTATCTCAGTATTTTCACATTTTGGAAGTTTTCTATTAAACTGTAGTAAACTTGCTCCTATTTTCTAACTTTCCAAGTTATTTTGTTGGAAAAAAAGTACATGGCAGATTGAAGGAAAGCTGTGTGGTACTTGACAAAAATGCTGGTCTCTGAAAACTTGTGCAAAAGCTTTTAAAATGTGTTTTTAATTCGTCTTAAGAAAACAGATGAAAGTGTGAACTACAGAAAGCTGTGAAGATGGCATGAGAAAACTTGATCATCAGATTTTAAAGCTGATCCCAGACAAAAATCAAGAATTTTGATATTTATCTGACTAGAAGCATTCATTTTAAATTTTGTACCCAGGCATAACATAGGGCATCTGGGATTCAATTATCTGTTGTCTTTTTTTAACACATTTCTGCAGTCTTACTGCCTGTCTGCTGCAGTGAGTGGTCTTTAACTGCATAGTTCGGTTAACTTGGTTGTTTTGCCAGAGTTGACAAACCTACTATTGTTAACTAGATAACATTTTTCTTGAACAGCTACAAATTGAAGGCTATCCCCAAAACACTTCTCTTGTCTTTTACAGGACTGTTCCCATGCACCTGGAATTAGAAGACAAATCTCTGTCCTCTGGCCATAAGTGTCAGACTGCTTACATGTTTTTGTAGATCATGTTAGGAGAGAAAATCAACTGCAGCTTCTTCATGGCAAACGTTTTTGAGGGGAGGAAAAAAAAAGCATGGAATAGGGTTGGCCACTGCTGCTGCTGAGAGCAGTATCTTAATCTCTTTTCAGTCACCTCCTGGTGATGACCTTACCACTGTGGCAGCAGCCAAATGGCTCCATGTTCCTTATGCTTGAGGGCATTGGAGAGAGTTTAAAATGCTCCAGAAAAAAATTCATAGGGAGCTTCATATGGAACTGTGTGCCTGGTTTTGGTCTGTAACTGGAAGAGGGAGTGGAGGTCCTCGACGTCCCTCACCAAGGGCCAAAGCTGTGTCTGTCCTGTGGGGAACTGGTTGGCAGGTGATTTCTTCCACACCCAGATGTCCTCTCCTGCCTTGCATGGTGCAGAGACTTGCAGGGGGTGAGGCTGGGAGCTGTTGGTGGCTTTGTGAGGAGAAGTCTGGCACGAGGGGTGTGCACAGTCACTGGTGGTGACACATCTCTCTTTGGTGGTCATGTTGCAAATTCTGCAGAATGATAATGGAAGTTGTATGGAGGTATTTGTTGGTCAGAAATTGTATTGATAATAGGGAAAACAGTAGTTGTCTCAGTACTTCCCCTTAGGTGAGAAATGACAGCGTTTTCAACTTGTACTCTACATAAAATGAACTTTTATTATACAAGATTGGAGGCCTCTAGGGCAGTAGTGGTGTTACGCTGTTTTTTTTATACCTCTAAAATGTCTAGGCTTTTTTTTAGTCATTGTAAGCTATTACCTGTAATATTGTTCATTCTTTCTTCCTTTTTTCTTCATAAAGCAAGGCAGAGAATGAGAAAACATTTCTGATAACATCTGTGGTATTTCCCAGTTTTTCATATATGGTGCCTTTTCAGAGAGTCCAATCCTATATAAAAGGGAGTTAGAGACTACAGTTTGTGTTAAAACAAATAAACAAACCAACTTGAAAATGGATGGAATTTCAGATCAGCCATTTCTTTGACATGTTCACCCACAAGGGCCTCCTTACAATTGCAGGCCTCATGTATTTCAAAATAAGCTAGCTCTTTTTTCCTTTGTAGCTGTGCTTTTACTGCCAGGGTGTGAAAAGAGTCATGCAAAAGTAGAAATAAATATGGAGGTGCCAAATATAATCACCTTTCAACTTCATGCCATTGTGGTTGTAGGAAGTAAACCTTTGCTTAGCTTTGGATGTTTAACTCTGATTTGTGCCGGCAGCTGGATATGCGCTGAGTTGTTCAGTTGACTTATTTATTTATTTGTGAGCTGAACTGAAATAATAATGCAAAAACATTATAAAGAATCTTGACTCGTGTGGATAACATTTTAATAGTCTAAAGCAGAAAATAAAATTTGGGCTGGAACACGTTTCACCTGACTTGTGCAAAGGAATGACGTATAAAATAAATGTTTACTTCCTGGAAGTAAAAGTTTCCTCTAGAAGGAAAAAAAATAAAAGTAAAACCAAGAAAAAACCCCAGAAACTAGAAGTCGTTCCCCCCTGCCTTGCTCCTGTGTGGGATGCAATTACATTATGGGTCTTTGCCCTGACAGTTAAATTTGTATGTATTCTGGTTGTACAAAATCATAATAGGAACAGATTCTCAGCGTAAGTATGTTCCTGAGTGTCGTGCTGTGTAGCACTGAAAATGGCTAGCAGCATGTTCAGTGTAATCGCTGTGAAACTAGACAGAAGTATAACTGGTGAAAAGCAGAGTTATGTGAATGCCAGTAAAACAAAAACACAGCACCATAGAAAGCTTAATTACCTAGGGACTTAAGTGAATTTAGAACTTCCTCTCAGATGCAGAGAGAATTTATAATGCCGATAACTTACATAGCAATGAACAGCATGTGGACTTCTCATTAAACAGGAAGCCACATGTCATTTCAGGAGGAGTCGGCTCTGAAGAGACTCTAGGAGAGAAAGGACATGTCTTGTTCTAAGGTACATAACTGCATCTTGCCTGGCTAAAGTTGATGTTGTTCGAATGAAACAGTAGCTGTATCTCAAAATGCATGTACTTCATTAATTTCTTAAGATTTCTTCTAATACTGTAAAAGTATCCAGCAAATGGATACTTTTTCTGAGAGGCAACAAGGCACATTGCTTGTCCACAATTTCTCATGGTGTTCTAATTGTTATTATCTTACTTTTTTTTATTACCTTTATAAATAGGAAGCAGTTATTTATTAATCTAGCCATTCTTGGTTGATACTCTGGGTGTGGGTAAAGTAAACAAAAATGGAAAACAATTCTAAAAGTTTTCAGCAGCAATAATAATATGGTGTAAACAAGGCTGCATAACCAGGTCAAAATAAATATGTACCTTTTAGCCTATAACATAATTATGAGGAGGGTCAGCAATTTCTCTTGAAAGGAACAGAGTAGTCCTGTAAGTCATTGGTTTTGACTTGCCTGAGATGTGGCTGGAAGCTGTTTTTCTTGCTCTGCTGCAGTAGCTCAGCTGAGCAGCAGGTCAGTGGTGGTGGAGCCAGGCTCAGGCTAGTCAGCCTGAAGGGACACGAGTGGTCCCTGCCATCCATACAACAGTGTGGTGCTCCACTGCACTGCTTCCTGATGTTTTCTCTGCTGGTGAAGCAGAGTGTTAAAATGTGATCCTCTTCAGCCCTAGGAAAGCAGCGCTTTAAGTGGTATGGCATGCCAGCACACTGTGCTGCTGAAATGGTGTGACAGGATGCTTTGGCCGGTAAAATCTGCTCACTTGTCCACTGGTATCTTCTCATATACCCACTAGTAGCTTTCATCCTTCACTTTCCATACGTTTTTATTAATTATTATTATTTTTACCTATTTTCACAAGTAAATGTTGCATCTGAAAATAATACAGCATTTCTGTATCCAGGTACTAAGCATGAAAATAGCTATATGGTGTGGTGTATAAGGCTAGCAAGGATGTCCTCCCAGAAGTTAGCTACTCAATTTACTTTCTATTTTTTTCTTAATAAAAACAGGGATTTTTGTGTGTGAGTGTGTGTAGGATCTAATTATAATTTTTTAATTATAAAATTGTTCTTCAGTAATATTACCCTTGACCTGATTTCTTAAACTCTGAGGTTATATTTGTGTCTACAGAGTCTTCATCGCTCTGTGTGTGTGTACATAGAAGTATGCACATACGTATGCTTATGTTAAAATAAGCAAGGAATGTGATGAAGCATGAATTTGTTCAATCTCTTTTACTAATATTGCTGAGATCTTGCTGGATTTGAAATAGTTGAAAATGGACATAAGCTGCCTTTCTTAAAATACACGTTGCTCCTGGACAGCTAAAGATCTGGCTGGTCCCGGTCCCCAGTCCTTGCAGGATGAAAAGGTGTGCAGAAGGGCTAGCTATGTTTTGGAGGAGCTGCTTAATTAGTGTGCAGTTCCTTGCAGTGACTGAGAAGACATAAATTGTGAGAGGGTGGCAAAAAAACCCCAAACCCAAACCCAAAACGACACAGCTACTGTCTCTCTCCAGGGGAAGCAGCAGTTACAAAGCCCTCTCAAGTTAAGGATGGTCTGCCGTAAGATGCAGGGAATGTGCCACAGTGTCTGGCACTGTGCTTCCCTCCGGGCAGACTGACAGTGCGCTGGGCCTGGGCGCCAGCCGGGGTTTCACTCCCTGGGTGCGTGGGTGCTTGCAGGTGCCTGTGCCCCTCTGCTCAGGAACACACAGAGCCGGGAGCGACACTGAACATGTGGGAGGAAGGGGGACACCAGCTCTTCAGCCTCTTGGCTTTTTTGAGGGATGAAGATAAAAATGGAAAAACAGAGTGTTTTCATTGCATTGCTGCCGTGCCAGAGCTCATTATCATGGGCTCTTATCTTTATTAGCTCTGCCTCTGTCCTGGGGGAGAAGGGATGAAGGAACACTGCTGGTTGGAAGGGACAGAGCCTCCCTCAGAATTGCTTAATATCATCTGAGAAACACTTATGCAGACAGCGGCTCTCCAGGAAAATGGTCCTGGGCTGTGGGCAGCCCTGCATGGCTGTGGGTTGAAGGAGCCCTGACCTTGCAGGGGAAGGGGAAGGCACTTCCCTGGCCACCTCATGGCTGCTGATTTGCCAGTGGTATCTGTGCTGGCTTTGCCCTCCTACCCCCTGACTCACCTGCTTTTTGCTTCCCCCAGCAACAGTTATGTCTGCCCTGTTCTGTTTTCTGGTAGCATGCCCCTTCTTTGTTCCTTAAAAAAATACCCTATGCCACACCCCACCACTCACCAGGCCCCATGTTTAATGCTGTGATCATCTGTAATGGCACTGAGGCTAGACCCAGACAGGGTCTAGCCGTCTAGCCATCCACCAGGGTGATGGATGCATGAGGGTGAGATGGATGCTTGTTCAAGGAGTGGGTATGAGTGGGCCCGAAACCAGGTGGGTGGGAGTTTCGATTGACACCACCTTTTCAGTTGCCCTGTGGAAGAAGGAGGAATGTGGAGGCATCCCCTTCACACTAGCATGAGGAAAAAGAATTAAATAGGAGACAAAAAGTATTTACTGTAAGACTTCATGCTTAGCTTACACAAGTAGGGTAGTATTGCTTTTAATGGTAATCCCAAGATAAATTTTCTTTGGAAATCAGGGAAGCTACACAATGTGTAATACATGTTGCAAGATAAGTTATTTTAAAAATCACTTATTACCCTGGAAGATTCCTCACTGTGGTTGGTGCAGAGCTCTGCTTGCAAGCCTGGTGCTTTTTTTGTCCTTGTTTGTAGCTGGACTGAAGCAAAAATTACTTCACCATTTTAGTGCTAGGGGTGTATTTGAGGCTTGGAAGCATTCTTCTGTCTTGAGTCTGGTGCTAGCTGAGCAAAAGGACCAGGGAAGCTGTCTGACACGTATCTGCACACTGATAATGGATATATAGTTCCTTTGTTTCTAATGTAAGTTTGATAAGGACATTACTAAGTTGACTTTTGTCTAATTGTGTGTTTGAGAACAGCAGTTATGTTACCTTATTAGCACAGAAGTCCACAGAGCACTCTGAAAAGCATGAAAAGCAAAAGAGCATGAGTAGAAGAGGCCAAGGGGACAGCTTGAGTGTCTTCCTCAGCTCTATATACTTGACACAACGAGCCCTCAAATAGCTTTGTGGGAAAAAATACTTTTAACTTTTCATCTCCTAAAAGAACCAGCACAATCTGCTTATTTATTTATTTAACCTCTTAAATCCATATGAAAATGTTACTTCTTTGGCACGAATGAAGGCCATATAAGAAATCTGGAAAAAAGGGGGGTTTGGAGGTTTGTTTCCCCCCAAGACATATTCCTCGGTACCTAGGCTAAAGCCCAGATTTTGAGTGGATAGCTTTTCTGGAAGCAGTGGCCAGCTATTTTTGATGAAAAAGTGCACTAAGAAGCACTTGCTGTTCTGAGTCTTTAATGCACAATGGCGATGCTTAGTAATACCAGAAATGCTGCTTGACGTAATAATTGCATCGTAACGGAAGTGCTACTATTCCTGTGACTTATGTTTTCAGTAAAGATACAATTATACAGGTTTTAGTCGAGCAAAACAATTACTTTTGAAGCAATTTCACATTCTAAGGGACAAAAGGCTCTACTTTATCCTCTCAGATCCTGGATGGAGCCCTTTTGTATGAGTAGCAGGTCAAACATTTGAGAGGTCAGGCTTTCAAATAGAGCTCACAAACATAAAATAGGCTAATATTATATGTTTTCTTAAAAAACTCTTTGAAAAGTGTGTTTTCAAGCTTTTGCACATATTTATCTTTAACATTGTTAAAAAGTCACAAATGACATAAGCATAACCATAACCTTGGTTTTTACCAGCATTTTGATAAACACAAAGGCGCACCAGGTACACTGTCTGGGTATTACAGTACTTAAAACATAACTTAGAAAGTAGCAAAAATTCTAACTGCTTATGAGAGCAGAACATGCAAAGTATAAGGTACTGCGTGCATGATGAATACAGCTGCTGTTCTTTAGATATATTCATGTACGTGGTAAATATTTTTGATAATAGAAAATGTTAAGAGATACAGATTCTTGGTTTCCAGTTATAATGATGGCAGTTTCATTTTAGTAGAATAATGTTAGTCCACGGGGGTTGGGAAAATAATCAACAAAAAAAATGCTCTACCGTGGACATGAAGATCACTTTTTTTTTTTTAAGATGTAGGTATTTCTTGAAGTAGTAAAAGTATATTGTTCCCTCCCATGGTAAAAATAAAAGAAAAATGTTATGCTTTTGGTTGCTAGCAGTATTTGTCCTTGCTTTTGGTTAATCAAAGAAAAGCAGTTTATAATGTCCCTGAAATGGCGAGTTGAGTTCTTAGAGTTGCTAGGAATAGGAATTATGTCTGTCTGTTCATAATCCCTCTGAGTAATAGAAAATGAAAGAGGCTTGAAAGGAATTTCAACAATTAACTTCCTCATATGAAGTACTTAAAGCTGCCTGAAACATCAGCTTGAAGAGTAGATACAATTAGTTAAGTTTACAAATGTATGTAACAATAGAAAATGCAGCATTATTAAAATATGTAATTGCAGATTTTTATAATACACTGATAATATCTAAATTATTTACCATTAAATCATCTTGATGCTTTTGATAACGTTGCTTTGTAATAAGCCTTAGTCGTAAGTTAATCACACAGATTTCTCCTACTTCCTCTGCCCTGATTAAAGAAAATCTGTTTTGAAATACTAAATATTAACCAACTTGTAAACTTTTTTTAAAGATACTTGTATTTTTTCCCCAACTTTATTGGAAAACCTTTAAGATACGCTTACTTAA
>VZTM01011346.1:893-50743 GCA_013400555.1 Jacana jacana
TATGCTTTCATTTCGGGAGACGGCATTTACTTGGGCAAGGTGACATTCTACATCTTGTAAAGCATCCAGCTATTATGCTTTAGCTGGTCTCGTAAGAGCTCTAGGTAAACAAAATAATAAAATATAGTGTGGTGACAGATGTCAAGTATAATAAGACAGTCATCAATGTCTGTTGGTGTTCTATTTTTACTTGCTGAAAGCAGGGAAATGTGAACAAACATGTTAATCGCGCTGCATTCACGTACATAAAGAAGGCTCTGTGGAAGAGAAATTACCACAGAAAGGCTGTTATCAGAGCATAAAGAAACAAATAGCTAAATTCCCAAACCCTTAGGGCTGATTTATGTCTGCATTTATGGACAGCTTTTTTTTTTTAAAAAAATTGGTGGCGTTGTAAGGACTTCTTGTAGGGTGACTGACTTCTCCTTGGATTGCAGAGTTTGATGGGGGCCTTGAGGCAGCCGAGTCCATGGTACTGCCCCAGAGCAGATATTTTTGTTCTGTTTAACTTCAGATACTGTTGTCTTTCACAGCTGTATAGGCAGCCTAATCTATTCCATAACCATTAAACAGTTTTATGAGAAATCAATAATTATTCATTTACTCTCAAAGTGTTTGATACATTTCCTCTAGATGCATTCAGAATACAAAATTGCAAATACTTCTTACTGAAAAGCTAAAATCCTGTACTGACTGACTTCCAGGGATGTTAGGAGGTTGTCAGACAGTTTGGAGGAGTGTTGTCAAGTCTCAGCATGTGCAATGTGCGTGCTTATTTGCAAAGCAAGAGCATAAAAACTATACCTAAAGTAGCTAATTTTGGAGAACTGTGGCAAAAGCTAGTAGATTGACCTTCAAATGAATTAATCTGTGGCTAAGCAGAAAGCCTGAAGTTTTAAGAAAAAACCCCAACTATCCAGAACTGACCTCAGCAACTTAGACTCCACATGTGTTTGCTATTCTTCAGAAATGGTTGATAAGGAACATGCAGGAAAGGGAGGGAACTGTGCTGTAACCAGCCCTGGATATGCAGATTTGCTAATTGTATTCAGGTTCAGAAGAGAGGAAAACAGGAAGCATTAGCTGTGATAGAGGAGTTGACAGAGCTGCTGAGAACGTGAAAAGGGCTCAGAGTTCACAGCCACTGTTTATGGCTGTAGAATTATATGAAAAAGGAAACTTTAAAGACTTTTGCTTTTTTTAAGATGCCTTTTCTTGTATGCTGTGTTACAGAACATGGGAATTTGTAGTTGAAGAGACTGAACAAAAGCTTATATACCCAACACCTCATAGTCTGTTATGAATTTTTATGTAGTAGTGATCCATGTCTCTTTCCACCATCAGACCCTTCCCCCCTCCCCCTCCTTGAGGGCTTTAATGAAAGATGTTATATATGGGTTGGGTCTCGCTAATTTTGGTAGCAGGGAAAATAGTATTGAACACCTCCTTGGTTCTTCTATGCTTGCTGTGGCAGTGTGCTAGTGCTCCAGAAAATGAATTCATTTACTATCTATTTCCAAACGTGAAAGCAAAGAAGTTGTTTCTTATTTGTGATACCTAAATGGTGCATTACTCTGGGGAAAACTTCCCTCTTTAGAAAGAGCTCTGATATTCAGCATTAAGTGTGTATAATGACTAAAAAGACTATTTATTTTCTAGTGGAATTATATTGTGAAATTACTTTGCTTTTCCTTGGTTTTGGAGGTTCACACATGGTACAGATAAACTTCTAAGAAATTAAAGAGACCAGATCTCCTTTTATGCCTGCCCAGTTGCATGCATTTCATGTGTGGCAGTGAATCTGTGGAGCATGCAGTAGGGCCAAGGAAGCCAATCTCCAAAGGGATCCAACAATATCCCTCTCCTACTTGGAACTCCCCTACGAGTCCTGTGCATACTCTAATGCTGCTTTCATAGGCCTCTTCTCTCCTATGCTGCTGTATGACTGTCACTGGAAGAAAAGGTTTTGTAATTCAGATAGTGATTTCATTGATAATCATGTCATTCCTTCCATGACTGTTGAAACTAACAAACTTCAGAACTCACCCTTATCAAACCTGCTCTTCTCAACACCTTCTGGTTCTGTAGTTCCAAGCCCATAACTAATAAGCATTGTACTAAATGGAAATAAAGGGATTAAAGAAGGGAAAAAGGTGAGATGCTAATACTAAATAACTAACTTAAATCTCCCCCTTTTCTTCCTTTGGAAAGGCATAAAGATGACAAACTTATTAAATGTAGCCAGTATGATGGCCTTGTGGAACTTGCAACGATCTGTGCGCTCTGTAATGATTCCTCTTTGGATTACAATGAAGTAAGTACATATCCTGGAACAGAGGAGAGTGTGAGAATTGAGGATGAATGCTTGTTCTCATCTGTGTAATACCTTTCAGTGGTAAATCCCCCTCTAGTCAAGGAGGAGAGTATTCAGGTCCTCTTAAGTATTAACTCTGGGAATGACTTGTTTGTTGAACACTGAGAAAACTAAAGCCAGGCAGCAAGTGTAATCTGGAACCTGGATCTCTTACTGTGTAGATTGCACTGCTACTTTCTGGCTTTGCCTCCCCTCTTGAAGGTTGCTGCATCTCATCATGACGTAAATGCTTGATGATTTAAGTACTGACATCCTCATCCTTCACTGCTGGTCATGAGAGTAAAGGCTTGACACTTCCTACAAATTGTGCTCTTCAAAGTTGCTTTCCTAAATAGTTTTGCTTGTTTCATAAGACACAGTAAATCTTAAGATTATTTTTTTTTTCCCCATTGTGAAACTTGAGCTTTTCTCTAGTAGGTTCCAAGTGAGGTTTAAAATAAACTCCTGTGGTTTCTGTTTGTTTTGTGTTAACTAAAGGCTAAGGGAGTATATGAGAAAGTTGGTGAAGCCACAGAAACGGCGCTTACCTGTCTGGTTGAGAAGATGAACGTGTTTGACACAGACTTGAAAGGACTTTCTAGAATCGAACGTGCAAACGCTTGTAACTCGGTGAGTATGCTTTTACTGGGAATTCACTGGGGAGCGAGTTCTCTAGGATGTATTATCTAAATGCATTTTTATGGTTTGTTTGTTTCTTTTACAAGGTGATAAAACAACTCATGAAGAAAGAATTTACCCTGGAATTCTCAAGAGACAGAAAGTCTATGTCTGTCTATTGCACACCGAACAAACCGAGCCGCACATCCATGAGCAAGATGTTTGTTAAGGTCAGCTCCACACTTGAGAGGGGGTAGTTACAGAACGGCTGCAAAGGTGGCACAGTGCTGGACTATGGCACAGCCAACTGCAGCTTGAAGATGAAAGACCTTTGAACTTCAGCAAATGTTATAACGGAAGGGTTTTTCTTTTTGCCTCTGCAGGGTGCTCCTGAAGGTGTAATTGACAGGTGTACGCATGTGCGCGTTGGAAACGCTAAGATACCGTTAACCTCCGGAATCAAGCAGAAGATAATGTCTGTCATTAGAGAATGGGGAACTGGTAGAGACACGCTGCGGTGCTTGGCTCTGGCAACCCATGACAATCCACCCAGAAAAGAGGAAATGAATCTTGAGGACTCCTCAAATTTTATTAACTATGAGGTGAGTTTAGTAAAATACCCTTTTAATGCTTCTCCTTCTGCCAAACCGGAGAGTGGTGACTCCTTATGTTTGATTTTTCCTTGAGGAAGTTAGAACTGAGAATTTTCTTTTCTGAGTATCTTTGTCAGACACAATAGTTAGCGAGGTGTGGGGGGAAAGCTCAGTTTAAGAGACTACATGTATCTTTTCAGAAACTTAAGGGGTAAAACTTGATGTATTCTGTGGTTGTGATTCCTGTCCCTCCTGCTTCATTCCCCCAGCTTATTTTGGGTTTAAAAGAAACACACTTTGTGTGTGTTGGTGGTGGCTGTTCCATGTGCTGCTGCTTCGATCCAAGTGTAAGGAAAAGCCAGTTAAACAGCCATCTGCACAATGTATTTCGTGCATACACATCAGGTCCTCAGGGTCATAACACCTGAAACTATATTTTAAGAGACTGACTGAAAAATACTCCCAAAAATTGCATTGTGGTTTCAGCTTTAATGATTTTCAGTTTGACATTGCTCAGCTGCAAAATCTTTTTGGGGATTTTGTGATGAAACATGCCTGCCATTTTGTGTTCTGAGGGTCTGGTTCGCTTCCCTTCCTCCATGCTGTCAGCTGCAGGAGCTCTGTTCATGATGATCATCTTAACTACTCTGTAATTTTCCAATGAAATCTGTGTCTAGGATGTAGGGAGGGGGAGAAATGACAGCAGTTGCATTAAAGTTTTTTGGCTTGTGCACTGTGCTCCTGGCATTGATTACAAAAAAGAAAGACTTGAGTGCTTGCATGTTGAATTTGCGAGGCTGACAACTAAGAGCACATTTTAACTAATAAAATGAGTGCATTTGAGGCAAGATATGTTTGGAAAAGTAGGATCCTGTTTCAGAGTGCCCATTCCCAGCTCATAAACTGGGAATTAACTGTGTCCTCTCATAATCTCTCCATCTAGATGGTATCATGTAGCATTGTGATTCCTCAAGCATTAAAAATTCTCATTTACCTCCTCTTGTGAACATGCACGTGGATGTCCTTGTTAACGTGCATGTCGTTCTTCTCTAGTCTGAAATAAGTGCTGTGAAGACTTCATATGGTGAAACAAGTAATGCCTTCAGGAGAAAAAAAACAACTGACATAGGAGCAAGTATCTAACACAGCATTTCAGTGGGTTTGACCAAATGACAGGATGGAATAGGCCTTGGTGTCGTAATTGCTCTAAGTAGAACCACAGAATGTTGTGGACAGGAGCGAAAACAAATGTCACTACACTCAGACATATTTAACACACGAGTATAACAATTGTTTTGCTGATCTCAGCTGGGAAGTCTAGAGGATCTTGCACTAAAACTTGGTGCTGTCTTGTTTCAGACCAATTTGACCTTTGTTGGCTGTGTGGGTATGCTGGATCCCCCAAGAATTGAAGTAGCTTCATCTATAAAGCTGTGCAAACAGGCTGGCATCAGAGTTATTATGATCACTGGGGATAATAAAGGCACAGCAGTAGCAATTTGCCGTCGCATCGGTATCTTTGTGGAAGATGAAGATGTTTCTACAAAAGCCTTTACTGGTCGTGAATTTGATGAGCTCTCACTCGCTGCCCAGAGAGACGCTTGCCACCACGCTCGTTGCTTTGCTCGTGTAGAGCCTTCTCACAAATCCAAAATTGTTGAGTTTCTGCAGTCGTTTGATGAGATTACAGCTATGGTGAGTAATCCAACTTCTACTTGGTTTGAAAGGCAGACACTGTGTTTAAACCCAAATCGTCCTGTCAGACTAAGGCCTCATTCTGGAAAACATTTCTTCTGCATTTCCCTGAACTCAAAGCCTCAGGGTAGTTCTGCACCGAAGTGATTTTTAGAGATCCAAACCAGCACCCTTTCTGGTCCTGCATATAAGTGCCCACTTTAATTATATATTTTTTCCAACTTTAAATTCTTGTTTTAGACTGGTGATGGTGTCAATGATGCTCCTGCATTGAAGAAAGCAGAGATTGGAATAGCTATGGGATCCGGTACCGCAGTGGCTAAAACCGCTTCTGAAATGGTTTTAGCAGATGACAATTTCTCAACTATTGTGGCTGCTGTGGAAGAAGGACGTGCAATTTATAACAACATGAAACAGTTCATTCGTTACTTGATCTCTTCCAATGTTGGAGAAGTTGTTTGGTAGGTTTAAAATGTTTGGAGTTGGGTTTTTTTTCGTTGAACCACAGTAGTGATGATGGAATCTTGTTTGTTTGTTGTTAGCTAGTTATTTACTTCCAGTATATCTCACTAACACCAGAAAAACACCTTCTCCAGGTAACTGATCATGGGGACTGTGTGGAAGTCTGCACACTTCTAGCCTGGTTTTTACTGGAGAATTTCAGCATTCTGTGAAAGGTTCACATAGTTGCGTATGATATTCTAGCTCAGTAGGTGGCTAAATGCTTTACCATTATTTCTATTATTAGAGTAGTTCTCTAGAACACAAAAATAAAAACCTTAATCAAAAAGTGCAAGATCTGGTATTTCAGATAACTTAGCCAAAAATATAACCAAGATGTTTGTTTAACCTCAAGTTACAGAAGAATGTGTTCTGTGTCTGTGGAAGGAATGGTGACCCACTGCCACAGGATGCATTTCTGGTAACAGAATGTAAATATCCACCTCCTTAACAGTTGCTTATATCAAAGCTAACTTTCTCCCAGAGTGGAATATAACAGAGCAGAGGCCTTGCCTTGTTTCTTGTAATTTTAAAGCTGTCTTTCATGGGGCTCTTGCTGCAGCCCCTGTTTCTGCTCTGGTTATTCACACCAGCTTGGAGCCATGAAAGCTGCCTGTTCATTAAATGTTTTCAGGGGCTAGCAGTAATCTAGCTGAATGAAGCTTAGTCATTTCAGCTAAAATGCTGTTGTGTCTTCTAGAAAGTGTTAGTGTCTTTTAGAAAGTGTCTTGCAAGCCTTTATACGTGTATGTAAATATTTACCTGTACAGACAGATAGAGCTGGGGGAAAATAAGGCTAAAGCAGAAACTCCTCAGTTCCTGAAGCTACCAGGAGAAAGATAATGCTTCAAAACTTAAAGGCCAGTGTTTAGAAGTGTTCCCTCCTGGATATATTTCTGTGAATACATTTAGTTTTCTGAATGTGACTATTCAGCCTGTGATGTTCAACGGGTAACTCGGCACGAGAGAACACAAGTGATGCTACAGGCTTAGGCTCAGGTTTTAAAACAACTTATTTACATGCACAAGAATAAGTTCATACTTGGTGGTTTTTATTTTTTTTAATAGTATCTTCTTGACTGCTGCCCTGGGTTTTCCTGAAGCTCTAATTCCTGTCCAGCTGCTGTGGGTAAACCTTGTGACGGATGGTCTCCCTGCTACTGCTCTGGGCTTTAATCCTCCTGATCTTGATATCATGAATAAGCCACCGCGCAACCCTAAAGAGCCGCTGATCAGTGGGTGGCTCTTCTTCCGTTACCTTGCTATCGGATGTAAGTACTAATAGCTTGCTGCTTTCTAACTAAACGTAGGCAGATGATCTTTTATTTTTCTGAGATCCACTTGAAAGCACTTTGTCTGGTCTCCTTGTATGCTGCAATCTTGAAAGCTACCAATAGACGTTCTGTGGAACCGGTGTTCTGCCTTCGTTTTGTTTTGAGATTCACACCATTTTGCACGTTTGCAGGGGTGCTGTGATAGGAACAGTGAACCTGTGGGTGGTTTTTAATTTTCTTTTTATTGGTGGCAGCTGAGGCACCAGGAGCGTTGTGTAACGTGTGTGACGTCATTCACCACTTTGCCAGAACCTTTTGATTCTTAACAAGTAGGAAAGCATTAGAAATGTTAAATGCTGCCATACTGGATTAGGCCTTCTAAATTGTCTGGTAGTGGGTGGTGGTAGAGGTGAATTTAGGGCCGAATCTGACCTCTGTTCCCAAGAAGCCACCTACTTGCCTTTTCCTGTTTGACTCATTCCAGGCTGAGCCACTTTCAGCTCAAAGCATTGAGATGGCATATTTTAGCTCGCTCATGCAGTAGCTCAGCTTTTGGAAGATGAGCGTGTTGTGGGGTTGGGATTGAAGAACCAAGACCAGCAATTACTGAAGATGCACCTGCTTTAGCTGTTGAGGTTATGTGTAGAACTACTAAATCTGAAAATGGCAACTGTCAGGTATCTAACCCACCACTTTTGTGCTTAAGTAGAAGAACAGGTTTGCTGGCACAGCTGTAATCGGGGGAAATAAAGGAGTGGCCTTTTGCGAAATCACTGGACATAGATTTAAACCTTAAATATAGGTATATAGTGCTGGAATGCTAGAATAAACACCTACTTGGACACTTAAAGCATGTTGTCTCTATGCCAGAAGTTGTGACCTTTATTTTCCTAACTGACTTCATAGATCTGTCAAGTAAACCTCGGTATTAGTTAATGTAAGTACGGACACCTCGGGTTCTGAGAGGTGAGAAGAAAAATTGCAGGTTGATTACTCTTAAGTGATATTCTTGTTTGCCTTAAGTTCTAGCTGGGAGCTTCTGCAAGCAGATATTAGTAGAGTATTTAATTTTAAATCTTAACTGGTAGAGCAGCTGTCTTGCACGGGAGACAGATGAATGATGGTCTTTTATTATTACAGTACTGGAGGTTTGGAGGTAGAAGCTCAAACGTGGCAAGTTGAGATCTTGCCTACAGTTCACAGCACTGAAAAAACCCACTTTGTTTGCTTTCAGGTTACGTTGGTGCTGCCACAGTGGGTGCTGCTGCTTGGTGGTTTATCGCTGCTGACGGCGGTCCCAGAGTCACCTTCTATCAGCTGGTATTTGCTCAGTTTAATATCTCTGGGGGGAGAGGGGGTGGTATATGCTGCTTTCATACTTGTTATTTGAAATGACCCTACAAAAACAGTAGGTTATGAAAACTTATCTAACAAGATGTTTTCAGACTTGTTACTGTAAAACTTGATTCATCATGATTAGTCTTAATACTCAGAGATGGGATACCTGAGCTTCTCAACGGTTGGAAGAACTAATTCTTGTTCTGTAAACAAAAGACTAGAAGGGGATTTTTCTAGAACTGGCAAAAGTTTAAAACCAGTGCTTATAGGAGTCTTACTAGAAAGTTTTCTTCTCGTAATAGTCACTGCTGATTTCACAATTGCCTATTTCACATGTTAAAAGTTAACAAGCTGTGGAAGTGAGTTCACATTCTTCTGTTCCAGAGCCATTTTCTGCAGTGCAAAGAGGACAATCCAGACTTCTCTGGTGTTGACTGTGGGATCTTTGAGTCTCCATATCCAATGACGATGGCTCTTTCTGTGCTTGTCACCATAGAGATGTGCAACGCTCTCAACAGGTTTGTGTATCCAAACAGGAAAGCAAAGCTTCTGGGTAGCTTATCCAAAATCCTATCTTCTGTGCAATTTGTTTCTTAGTGTACAGACAGCTCAGCTAATGAAGAGTGACTCACATTTCCTCCCTGAATCCTGGGAGTGCAAACAAAAGGACTCTTAGATAATATTTGAGGTCTCTTATCATAAGGTATATTTTTAAGTCTGCCAATTCACTCTGGTATTTTACTAAGCACAAGCAACTGAAATATTTTCCATTATTTCTAATCTAAGCTTAATCAATCAGATTATCCCTCTTATATAAAGTTGGTATAAAGTGATATCAAGGAGAACTAAAATAAGAATGCTGAAGATATGGAAAATAGTTTTTCCTGCCCTAAGGGAGTGTGGGTTTAGCCAATTAATATTAGATTATAAATGGAAACTGCTAAATAGCACAATGTCAAGGGTATTTTTCTTCAAATAGCTTGGAGGTCAGTTAATTTAAAAACAAATAAACTTTAAATACAAGTGTACTGCTGTAGTCCTACATAATAAGATCCTGCTCTACATCTGATGTTCTGGATCTTCTGCAGCGTAGCCTAAATGCAGATGGAATCAGAAGAGCGGTGTTAAAGAAGCATTAAGAGGGTGCAAGTACTCGTTCCCTCTGTGTAGCAAATCTTTCAGTGAACTTCTGAAGGAGCAGGTGAACAGTCTGGGGAAGATTGTGCCTCGTGCTGCCATGGCTGTCTCTGCCTTTCCCCTCCCACCGAGAGGATGTTGAGGCCTTTGCAAAAAAGAGGGACTAGATCAGGACTGAGCAGAACACAAAAAGGTTTCCAAGATAAACGTGAGCTGATCTGAGTCTGCTTTACTAAACTGACTTCCAAGGTAGCTTAAAATTGCAACATAAGCCATATTTTGGTTTGGCATCTTTCTTTCCTTACTGGGATGATAGTGACCTGCCATGCTGCTCCTCTTTCCAGTTACTCTTCTGATTTACTGAATTTCCTACCGGTGTCTTACATACTCCTATGTCCCATATTTCTGTTGCAGTCTGTCAGAAAATCAGTCCTTGATGAGGATGCCCCCATGGGAAAACATCTGGCTGGTGGGCGCTATTTGCTTGTCCATGTCACTCCACTTCCTTATCCTTTATGTGGAACCGTTGCCAGTAAGTGACGACTCTTACACCCATCCTTGAACTTGGAGGTGGAGGAAAAACTGGGCTGGAGCTTAAGGCAAGAGATGGAGGGGGAGGAAAGGTGTAACGCTTGGCTTTCCTTTCAGATTATCTTCCAGATCACGCCCCTGAACGTGACGCAATGGCTGATGGTATTGAAGATCTCCCTGCCCGTCATTCTGCTGGATGAAACACTTAAATACGTGGCCCGTAACTACCTGGAACCTGGTAAAGATAGTGTGCGGCCTGCCACCAAACCCTGCTCTCTGTCAGCATGCACCGAAGGAGTTTCCTGGCCGTTTGTGTTCATTACTATGCCCTTGGTTATCTGGCTTTACAGCACAGACACTAACTTTAGTGATATGTTTTGGTCTTGACTGACATGGTGACAAAGTTTTACATTCAAAGAAAAAGTTTAACTTAATTTTTTTATTGTTTAGAGCAACTGTCTATTTCTGCTGAATTTTCACATGAACATATTTGCCGGTGATGGAGGTTTCATAATCTAGATTTTGGTTTTTTGCTTTTTCTGACTTCAGTGGGGGCAATATATTCCTCTTTTATACACAGTTAAAGTGTCCATTGACATGTACAGAGAACTAACACTATTTTATGCAAATATTTTTTTGTAGATGAAAAGCATGTACAGTGTTCTGTTCAATAGTCTATTCATCATGTAAAAAAAAAAAAAAAGAAAGTAAATTTGTTTTGAGCCAGCGGACACTATCAAACTAAATTGGCAGCAGATTTTAGGGAATGAATGTGTGTTGTCTAAAACTAAAAAAGCATGTAACTGTTTGTCTTCTGCATGATCATCCAAACTTAATTTGTCATAAAGTCAGGTTTTTATTCCATAAGCAGAACTGTCTGCTACCTCGGTCAGGATTTCTGCTCGGTTCTCGCCTGTTCTTGGTCCCTTGCTCTCTTGGTTCTTGACTGTCCTTGTTTACACCAGTTTCTGTATGAGGAATGCCTAATCTTGCTCGTGCAGAAAATATCATTCCAGGTGCGGCCTGCTGGGATTCTTCCATACTCTTAACACACATAGGGTGGTTGTTTGGGGTTTGGTTTTTTTTTTTAAAGATTATTTATTTGTCTATTGTATTTTATTGTAACAGACCTTATTTTGCCAGCTGCCCATCGAGCAGGGATAGGGAGGGCTACTTCTGTTTACTTAAATCTAAGCAAAGCCTTTTTAACAAACACAATCTGTTTTAATTCAAACGAGGGTTTAAGTTGGGTTTTAATACCTTATTTACATGTGTCAGATCTTTTCTTTCTTTTCTTTATTTTTTTTTTCTCCCCTCCCCCTTTAAGATCAAAACTTGTAACGAGACCTGGAAAAATAACTTGCACTGCATAGCTAGAAATTGGATTTCCTACACGTAGGGCACTAACGATGAGTTGTATCCGTGGAGTTACTCTGCTGGCCTGGTGTTAGCCTGACTTGAAGTAACAAGCTCGTGTGTGTGTTTTGTAAAATCTGTAAATAGCACATGACCAAATTGAACATATTGTATAGAACTATTTTTATTTTAATGTGGCACTAACCACCTTCATTATTACGGTAAATGTTAAAGCATGTTTTCAAATTCAGTCCTGTATCAACAACGTGTAAGTCATTAACAGTCCTAACTGTGGTGTTTTTCTCCAATGCCTTCCAACTTTCATCGACTAAAGTGAGTATTTCTCTTCCATTTCACCATGCCAGTGGTGACTTGCTGTAAAATAGCGTATGCTGTATACATGTTGAAGAATAAATAGTAATTTCTTTCATTCCCATGCTGTGTTTTGTCAAACTCTGCTGTGCTACATTATTATCACCACTTTAGACTCCTGTTTTGTGGTGTGAAGCTCAGATTACCGATTCCAAAGGCGAAGCACTTGCTTTTGGTGTAGTGTATTTTAGGGTCTTGTTTTATAGCACCCAGGAGCCTTAGTGCCCTAGGATCTTCCAGCTTTTGGGCTTAAGTTTGAGATAAAATTGGACAAATGTGTAACTTAAGACAGACAGCTGTTCCCATGAATGTTTAGTGGCCACAACACTATGGTACTTGAGGTCAGGTGCTGCTCCAGAGCTTTTTCCTGCTCTGAAACAGGGGATGCCCCCTGAGCTGACTACCCTTCCTTAGGTTCCGCTGTCTGCAGTGCTCAAAGTGCAGGTGCTTCTCTTTGCAAAACCAGCTGATTGTTTCCAGTGAGGGGGAACCACTTTGTACAGTGCTCATAGTCTGGGTTCAACAGGACAGTCTTTGAAAGCCACGCTGGGGTCATGGTGTCTTTGCAGAGTAGCAGGTGCTGTGTTATCTCGTCCCAGCTCAGTCTGCTTTAGTAACCAAATTGAGACAGCTTTCTAATTCCTCAGAGAGGAAAAGGGTAGTTAGAAGCCATGCTCTGGTGGTGCCAGCTGGAATCCAGCGGGCACAGATAATTCTCTAGGGTTTGAGCTTTCAAATATAGATGCTAGCAAAATACACAGGTGCTTTCTGAAGTTCCGCTGCCTTGTGACTACTCCCTCTTTATACAGGCTTTGACTTGCTTAGGCTGATGCTAAAGTGAGTCAGGTTAGGGCTGCTGGACCTGATGGTGATGTAGGTGTGCTGCTCAGCTAAGCATTTAAATCCTGTTGAAGGCCCTCTTTAGCGAGGAAGGACTTTCTTTGCCAAAGGAAGGTTTTTCTGTTCCATAAAACCCGCAGCCAGCACCAGCTGTTTGCTCTGTCAATAAATGAGCAATAGGAGACTTGTTCCTCTTACTTCAAACAGGAAACTAATAGGTCACATGATGTAGGATTCCTTGAGATCAAAATATGGACAAACATGTTACTCATTGGAGACAAATACTAGCAAGTTGTTTCTGTGTGTTCCCAACACAATGGACAAACTTTTTCCAGGGCAGAAACGCCACTGAACCTTCAAACATGGGTTCTGTGTGAACCTCCAGAGCACCGTGATCATGGCTTTCTTAAAACCATGAATGATGCTGCTTCTTGTCCCATTCCTGTCCATCCTGCTAAATAACCCTGCCATATGCCCCCCCTTTTCCCTGGCTCTAAGAAGCCAAAGGGGAAAATGACTGTTGATAAGTAGAATTCAGTCTTCAATGGCTTCTTTGTTGGATCTCTGTCTCTGCTGAAGATGAATCTCACTGCCTGTGTCATGGATTTCAATGTGCTGATATCTGAGAGCTTGTTCATCTGGATGTCTCGGGGCACTTGCGTTTAGGGCCTGGTGTTCTCAGAGTTTTGCCTTTGAAAGCTGGGTGACTGGCAGGGAAATGGAGGGGCATTCATCCCAGAGGTGGTGGGAACAGTCAGGGTTTGTAAGGTGCTCCTCAAGAGCCCAAGCAATCTTAACACATGCTGGTTTTCTCTTGCTTCTGGTCTTGCTGTCCAAATTTTTCCTGCAGCAATGGAGCGATAGGTTTCCCTGTGACCAGCTCTCACTTATCTGGGGTTTGCTGGCAGCTCTTGTGATGCTTTTAGTACTTCTGTTTTCCCATTACGTGGTAAACACCAGCCTTGTATGCTCTGGACTGGCCAAGTGTTAAGACCTACCACCAGGTTCCTCCTGGGCAGTGGAGAGCTGGGGGTCTCAATGCCAGGGCTGTGGGAGGTTGCAGGAGTGTGCTCTGGCATGAGAACAGCGTAAGGCTTGGGGTTTGGATGAGAGAGAGATACACAGCACAAGGTTAGTAATGCAAGAGAAGAGGTTAACTACAACTACTATCCTTAATTGCATAGATCCTGCTGCTCTTTAGCCATCAGCCCTGGCACTGAGGAAGGCCAAAAAGAGAGGACTTCTCAGTTTGGAACACTCTGACTTGCCAACATCTCCAAGCTGTGATTCTTGCTTAATTTCTTTGTTCCCTACATATTCCCTCTCCAACTTCTTTGCTGTATTAGGGTCATCTGGGGATAGAAATAGGTAACTCCTGTTACTGTGTTAGCCCTGTGAATGTATAAATGGAAGCACTAATTTAAGCAGAAATAACTCAAAGTTACCCAGGCTTTCTCTCCCACCCCATTTTTAGAAAATAGCTTTATCCTTTTTGTTTCCCTCTGTTCTCCTCTTACTGAGCAGTCTCGCCTCTGCTGTTCTCTGGATTCCTTAGTGTCCTCACATATCACTACCAGTAATTAGTGTGAGAGGGACATAAGGCCAGTATCAGCCACAACAGTGGCCCAGGTTGCCCAGAGAAGCTGTGGTTGCCCCATCCCTGGAGATGGTCAAGGCCAGGCTGGATGGGGCTCTGAGCAACCTGGTCTGGTGGGAGGTGTCCCTAGAACTAGATCTTAAGAAACTAGATGATCTTGAAGGTTCCTTCCAACCCAAACCATTCCATGCGATCAATGCTGCTCTATACTGGGGAAGGATAGCAGCTTATCCTCAGAAACCAGCAGGGCTTGGTGTGAGCGCAGCTCCTCCTCAATTCAGTCTTCTGTAGCCTGGTCCAAACCGGAGCGAAGCGGCTGGTCAGGCAGCCATGGTCGTACATCAGATACTTAAAACAGGAGCTTCTTTTGTCTTTGTGGTGCCTCAGGGCCTCTCTGCTTTCAAATGTGAGTGATCCAAAGCACAGGCTGGGAGCTACACACCGAGCTGCTCCTTTTTGCTGGCATCCAAGCAATAAAACCAGTCCACGCCTGGTCTCCCGAAGTCGTGTTGCGAATAACCAAGTCCGCTGTGTGTTCCTCTGCAGCCCCTTTCCGTCTGTCAGCACACTACCAGGGTTGTGCTTGTAGGGAGGCCATTGTGGAGAAGGCTAATGGTTAGAAAATGAGTGTTTAATCTGCTGATAAAATGCAGTACAGCAGTCCTGTCACTGTGCCCACAACACAGCTGATGCCCATGTTCATGGTAAACGACTTAGAGATGGTTTTGAATTCGCTGAGATGAAGGGAGGTAAAACTGCTCCGAGAAGCTGTCTGTCTCTTGCACTTGTCTTGTTTACTTCTTTGGCACTTCTAACCATTAACTGTTTCCCTAATCTCTGCTAATTACATCCTTAATTACATTAATATTGCATTTTCGAATCTCAGCAGGAGAGCCTAAATTTTATAGCCTTGAAGCTGTGTTTGGCAGAGCCACCATGGAGTTCTGGGGACTGGGAGCACACTGGTCTCCCCTCCCAGCCGCAAGGCTTAACCTTAGGCTGTGTTTTAGGGTAAAGTACAGTGGTGGCTTCAGTGCATTGTACTTTACCCTTTGCCTACGCATTAATCCCTGTAGTTTTAATGACTTCTTCAAAGCTTTCCTACTGCTTCCCAGAACAAGCTGCACAACTTGGAAAAGGGACATTGTTAGGTCACTTCGGGGCCAGACTTGAAATATAGTGCCTTGGTTAGAGAAACAGGCCCAAAGCCCTTCAAACCTGGAGCTCAGTCCCCAGTGTGGCACTGGCAAGTTAAAATGGCAAGTGAGTGGGACATGGCTGTTGCCAGTAGCCAGGCAGAGGAAGGCAAAAGCTCTCTAAGCACGTCTGAATTCTTTCCCACTGCCATCTCCTGTAGGAAGGGCTGGGCTTTGCTGGTAAAGGGAGCTCAGCTGCGCTCGGTGCCGAGCCACCGGCCGGGGGACTCGAGGCTTTAGGAACCAAGTAACCTGAGAGTGTCCCTTCGAATCCAGAGCAGCCCGTTAGCCAACCTACCACTCTCTATTCTCTCACTGGTGACCTTAGTCCTGCTTGTGTGACGGTTCTCAGCGTTCATCCTTCCATTAACTGATGCCTTTTCTCTCTTTCCTTTTCAGCAATACTGGAGTAATCGCTTCCTAAACAATTTTGCAGAAATGTAAGGTTGTTTTGTTGCGTGCATGTGTTTTTTAGCAACACATCTACCAAAACCTTCTGCATGTATCATGTGTAAAGATTCTTTGCTTTCCCTAAAACAAAACTCCTTGTGTTCTCTGTGGAAGAAACGTGTGGTACCATTAGGACTTCGTTCTAGAGCCGTACAAAGGCGCGCCGTAGCTCCCCGCGGGGGGAACTCTCTCCGGAGAAGCGCGGGCTCTGTGCTGCGGGGGAAGAGGTTCTTTCGCCTTGAACAAGAACCGTGGAGCTCTTGGCCAATTTTTTCTTTTCCATATTCCTGTATGTAAAATGTACAATATCCAGTTAATGCATGCCTTGGGTTGTAGACAAACCTCTTCTCTGTATCCTACCATCCCACCATACCACTCGAGACCAGCTTCTGTACAGTGCTACCCTATTTATAAAACCCATTGGCGAGATTACCGGTGAATGTTCAACCGTGAGCCTCCAGTCCCTAACTCTGGGGTTTGGTTTGGGGTTTTTTTTTCTCTTTTGTTTATTTTTTTTTTTTAAATCATGTGTGCAAATCAACCTCTTTTTTGCACTGTAATGTAACTTATTTAAACCTTTGGCAGTGAGACAGATGTTGGTGCAATACAGGAGAAAAAAAAACTATCTCGTGATGCATTTACCTAAAAAACAGCAGCAACCGCCGTAGCCAGTTCCCACGACTGCATGTGTGACCTTTAGAAGTTGTAAATAAGATGGGTTGTCTCTCTACATGCTGACAGTGAGAAGCATCACACCTAGTTTCATTTGTATCAGGTAAATAAATTTATTCTACGATCCGGCCCCGGCGTGTTATTTGATGCACTTTGTCTCCCGCAGGTCCCTGCGGCCGCGCCCTGGCGCGCTCTTACCTTAATGCCAGGATGACACTCGGTAGCACCAACACCAGTGCCATCTTTCCTCCTAGAACTATGCAGATGCCAGCTGCTCCTCCAGCAGCACTGACCTCCTCGCTGGCGTGATCTCCTCTCCCCAGGGGCTTTTGTGTGTGTTTGAGGGACACTGTCAAGTACTCTGAGCACTCAGTTTTGGTTTGTTTTTGTTTTGTTGTTTTTTTTTTTTTTTAAATGCTCTTTTGTTTGTAAAATCCCTCTGAGAAACTTAAAAATAAACATTTCTTTCCCAACTACATCTTTATTTTTTTTTTCTCCTTTCCTGCTGCTTCAGCCTGAAGTACCTGCTGGTCTCTTCCCCTTTGCCTGGGAAGGTTCACCAGGTGTAGCAGTAGCCTCACTTACTGGTTATTCCATTCCCCAAGCTCTCGCTCCCAGTGCTGGTGTCTGCGTTAGCGCTGGGCAGGGCTAAAGCATTCCAAGGGTAAAAGCTGGATTTTCCGAGTGTCCCGTGCCGCTCTGCTGCAAAGCCCATAAACCTGAGTTTTGTTTGGAGTAAGAGGAGGGGGAGCTGCTCTAAACACGCAGCTTCGGCCAACTTGGGTAACGTGGTTTGAATTAAATGTAGCGCCTCCTGACCTCCAGCCACCCTTACTGGCAACCAGCGTCACCCAAATGAGGTGCCACCTCTGAGACCCTTCAAACAACAGCCTAGGGTTTAAAAACACCGGGGTTGGATTCAGTCACCAGCGTTAACGCACGGGGCTGAGCTGCTGGTGGCTGCTTCCTACTATGGAAGTGTTGTTCTCCACTCCCGACCTCTGGGCTGTGGCCGTTGGGGCCCAGTTCAGCCCTTGCTGTTATCTGCATCCTCAGCTCTTCCCAAGGGATTATTTATAGCCCAGCCTCAGCTGGCACCAGCACCACTGTCACCAGCAGCCTGTCCCTGCTGCTCCCAAAGGCAGTGGCAGGTGGTCTCTTAACCCTTCACACCGACGTCTGAGCTCAATGATTGAAGTATTTGTCCCAAGCACAGTGGAAGACACTGCCCCTTAGCACCTCCTCCCTCGCCCTAACCTCTAGCCTTGCTTTAATTAGGAAGCAGGGAGAGGAGAAAGGAGGCCTCCTGCTGAAGGCTGGTTCCTCAGAGCTCTGTCCTGCTGTGTTGTACCCAGGGGGCTGTGACACTGACTCTGCTACCCCTGGGGTTTTTTTTTTTCCAACTTGCAGAAAGACGTCACCAGCCCCGGTCCTGACCCTAAGGGTTAGTGATGATGAGAAGTCGTTACTTCAGCAAACAAACAGCTCTGGCTCCATCTGCGTTGCTGCCCCGGGGAGTTACATTCCATCCTGCAGCAAGAGAGCAGCTCGCTGGTGAGCAAACCCAGACCAGACTCCTCTTATTTCTAAACATAGTTGTTGTGGGGTTGGTTTCTTTCTTATTCATGACCAGTCATCCAGCTGAACTGGTGCTTTGGAGTCGGGCTATATGAAGAAACCGTGCTGCTCGGTGGGTTGGTAGGTGCTTGAGTGCANGTGGAGCTTTGGAGTAGGGCTATATGAAGAAACTGCACTGCTCTGAAAAGCAGAAAAGAAACTGCACTGCTGGTGGGTTGGTAGGTGCTTGAGTGCAGGGGTACGTGGTAAGAGATGCTGAGACAAACAAGCAGCTTCATCTTCCTCCTCCTCCTCTCACTGCAAACCCCTGGCTCTAAAGCATTGCACGGACGGGACCACGCTGACAGCCACCGAGGAAGAAAACAGTTCCCCCAGCTCAAGTTATTAGGCTCTATAGATACACATCAACCACTAAAAACACAGGACAGAAAAGAGCCTTGGTTTCACTTTGAGGCGAATTTGTGCGTGATTAGAACCCACCTCCACCCGCAGGAGGGTGGGCAAGAAGGGAGAATGCCTCCTCTTCTGGAGGAAGAGATGGCAAATTGGCTTTGCACCCCCAGCTAGGAAAGAGCCAGGGGAGGCACAGGACTGCAGAAGACAGAGCAGCAGCCCCAGCTCTGCTCTCTCTGCAGAGCTCCGAGCACCTGAAGGGGACTTCTACATTATTTCAGCCCAACACTTTAACCACATGGAATTGCAGAGGAGCCTTCAGACTCCTGAGCTGTTTGCCTGATGAGGTCAAGTCCCTGCCCTTGGTTTAATTAGAGCCAGTGGGAGCTGAAGCCTTAAGGATTATTCCTTTAGAGCTGAATCCTTCTGCCTCCTGGAGCAGCTGGCAGGGAGTTCTCCCCGTGCGATGGGAACACCCAGGCACTGCCGTTTGAGTTGGCGCTCTCGGGGCAGCGCCATCGTGCACATCAGCCAGAGACGGGGTTCTGCTGATGTCACCACCATTAAGAGGTAAAATCCACCAGTCGGGCTCTCCAGGCGTGGCAAAGGAGAGCACCTGGTGGCTGACTTTACATGTGTAGGTTCAGGATCCCAAGGGAAGCGGGTGAGAGCAGGGAGCTTTCAGCACAGGCGGTGTGACCTGCCCTTCCCACAGCCCAAAGGGATTGTCCATGTCCCTGCAGATGCGGTGACAGCAGCGGTCAGCCCCCAAAAACCACCCAGTGCATCCCATTCAGCCTCCAAGACAGAGAGGCCACCCCCAGTAACCAATATAAAGCGAGAAACGCCACCCAACCCCCGATGAGCCCAGGCTGCTGCAAACCCTCTGCTGATTTATGCAGGTGGCAGAGTCAGTTTTTCCTACGAGGCCGGCGAGGAGCCCTTGCTGCCGGGCTAAGATAACATCAGCCCCTCACAGCAACCAAGCTGCAACCCGCTCCCGCCTCCGGAACCGAGTCACGCAGCTCCAGCGCAACCCCCATTGCAACACACCCAGCCCTTTGATCCTGCTCTTGCTGCGGCCCCGCACGCGGCCGGGCAGGACACCCCAGACTCGAGTCGTGACTTCAGAGGAGTTTCCCCTGTCACTGCCCCTCGCTAGGACCTAAGCGGGAAGGTGGACCTTCAGGTTAGGTACGAGGCTGATCCACAGCAGGCAAACCGGGAGCAGGAGAAGCTCCCACCCTCCTTCAACTCATCAAAAGCGTGTCCTCTCCCTTTCTGGAAGAACAATCTCACTGTCCACAGCTGGGCTGACTCGGGGCTGCCACGCCAACAACGATTCATGGTGGAGCTCCTCAGCTTCCAGGGATTCCTGCCAAATACTCATCATCACAGCACGCTGCAACCAGCAACTCCAGTCCTGTTTTGCTGTGGACACAGTTCACCTCTGGCTATGAGTTACGGGCACCAAATCCTGTACCATTATAAAATCTAAACCTCTGGTTTGTGGGCACTATCAACTTCTCGGGATGTCCCAACTGAGGGACCTCTGTACCTTCAGAGCAGGAGAACCCAAGGCACAGCCACCCACCCGGGCTCACACACCAGCCACTGGGTGTGGGAAATGTCAGCCTCAGGCAGAAAGTACTCGCGATGAGCTGCTCTCCAAACCCCAGGCTGCTCCTGCTCACAGCTCCCAAACCTTTTCTAGATTAAAAAATACAACAACCTGCAAAACAAACAATCAAACAGATAAAAAACCCAAACCAGAAGGAAATTGCTACAGCATTGACTCGATCAGAGTCAATCTGAATGCCTCCATCAGAGGAGGCACTCAAACCATAGGTGTCCTCTCAGAAACTGAAGCCAAGTTTCCAAAGCACCCAGAACCTGCTTTAACAAGTCCTCCCAGGGTTGCAGAACCTCCCCAAGCAGCACTGCCAGCATTTCTACCCCCATCCCGGCATTGTCTCAAACCGATTCCGCAATAAAACAGCAAAAAGCTCTACGTGACGTGCTGAAACGAGCCTGAGGAATGACTGTGCACGATGCACAGCACCAGATCTACATCAGCACTGGTAACGAAACCAGAGCAAGGCTTGCATTGCTGCTGGCTGGTTGCTGCAGCAGGGAACCAGTTAAGTTAGTTCCCTAAGTTCAGGTTGAAGGACAGAGTGAATAAAGATGTTGCAGTGACATTCAAGCACCTAAAAGTGAAGTCTGGAATTCCTTTCTCAAGCTGCTGCTGGCCCTGGAGCACACAGACTTCCAAGGTTACATTCCTCCCCTTCTTGGAAATCATTCTAACTCCTGAAGTTGCTTTTCTGCAACCACTCCAAGCTGCAAGGGTAGGACCAGCTCAGCACTTAGCTCTTCCCAACACCTTAATCAAGTGCCATGTGTTCATTAGGGAGGTCTCTACCTAGAACAGAAGGGCTTTTATCTGACAGATGTACTTTGAAAGACTAACAACATCCAACCTTCCACCAAATGGAGCTGCTGACGCTCTGATCTTAAAGCCTAATGGGATTCCCCTCACCAGCTGCATGCCAGGCGGGCTTTGAAGTCCTCACCAAGACACTTCCATCTGGGTGAAGGCCCCGTGGGCAGCATCCCACCGAGCTGCTCAGTTCCTCTTTAACCCATCACTAACCGCCTGGTGGGAAGGTGATTCCCACTGAGCTGGCACTGGGACTAGACTGGGGGACTTTGCCCTCCCTTCAGGCCAGGGCAGAGGAACGGCTGAGCCCTGCCTGGGACAGGCACCCCATGTGGTGGCTGCACGCCCAACAGNAGGATTAAGAGCTCCCCTCACCAGCTGCACGCCAGGCATCGGGCTTTGAAGTCCTCACCAAGACACTTCCATCTGGGTGAAGGCCCCGTGGGCAGCATCCCACCGAGCTGCTCAGTTCCTCTTTTACCCATCACTAACCGCCTGGTGGGAAGGTGATTCCCACTGAGCTGGCACTGGGACTAGACTGGGGGACTTTGCCCTCCCTTCAGGCCAGGGCAGAGGAACGGCTGAGCCCTGCCTGGGACAGGCACCCCATGTGGTGGCTGCACGCCCAACAGCACCATTTCCTACCCAAGGGATCCTCAGAGCAAGTTGTAAACCCCTCTACAGCTTTTTAAGGCCAGATGATGGATGTTCTTCCTTCCACCAAGCTGCTCGGTTCCTCTTTTACCCATCACTAACCGCCTGGTGGGAAGGTGATTCCCACTGAGCTGGCACTGGGACTAGACTGGGGGACTTTGCCCTCCCTTCAGGCCAGGGCAGAGGAACGGCTGAGCCCTGCCTGGGACAGGCACCCCATGTGGTGGCTGCACGCCCAACAGCACCGTTTCCTACCCAAGGGATCCTCAGAGCAAGTTGTAAACCCCTCTACAGCTTTTTAAGGCCAGATGATGGATGTTCTTCCTTCCACCAAGCTGCTCGGTTCCTCTTTTACCCATCACTAACCGCCTGGTGGGAAGGTGATCCCCACTGAGCTGCACTGGGACTAGACCGGGGGACTTTGCCCTCCCTCCGGGCCAGGGCAGAGGAACGTCTGAGTCCTGCCTGGGACAGGCACCCCGTGTGGTGGCTGCACGCCCAACAGCACCGTTTCCTACCCAAGGGATCCTCAGAGCAAGTTGTAAACCCCTCTACAGCTTCTTAAGGCCAGATGATGGATGTTTCTTCCTTCCACCGTGTAAAGCCTCTCAACTGACATCACGGATGGTAAATCACAGCACAAAAGGAGATGAAACCCATCTGTTCCCTAATCACCCAGTTCAGTAAGAACAACAGCAGGAATCAAAGCACAGCACAGGAAGGGTTAAATCCCTTTTGCAAATACTCAACTATTTCCAGGGCTGGAGCATTAATGGGTGGAAGGTCCTTAAAACTCCCCAGAGCCCAGTATTTCCCTAAGGGGCACAAACACTTGACACCTCCAGCCTTATCGAATTGGCTGAGTTTCAGCTGCGGGACAGACACGGAAGGTTGGCTGGAGCCCTCACCTCCTCTCCTACCCAGTACAAGTGGTCCTGGTGGGCCAAGGAAAGGCTCAAGCCCATCCCCATACCACCTTCCTCCTCTTGTACCAGCCAGCCACAACGCTGGAATCCAGCAGCTACCCCAGCCAGCCAGAACTGGGGCAAATACAAGAATTATTGGGGTTTGTTGGTTTTGTTGTCTTATTATTGTTTTTTTTTAAATTAGAGTAATGCCAAACTTTCCCTGTGTGTCAGATAAACACATCCCTGCACTCCAGGCCACGTGGGACAACCAGACCGACAGAGACAATTCAATCCATACAAACATCACCCTCAGCAGGAAAACGAGGCACTGTGGTTACGCCATCATCCGCTCCAGCACGGACTGACCGGGACCCCCTTGGGCTGCTTGGTCCCCATCGTAGCTTTTTACTGGCTTCCTGACAGACCAGTATTGACCTCGAGACCCACAGGGCCAGCAGCTCACAGGGAGCAGCCTGAGGAAGATGCATGTGCACAGATCGCTGCTCTCGCTCCGCCGATGGCATCACGCTGGAGTTTCCTGGAAAACTGCTCAGTATTCCAAGAGGATGAAGCCAAGTTACCAGCTTCAGCTCCTCAAACCATACTGCACGTCAGGGAATAGCACACTAGATTAAACAGTGAATGTCAGGAAAAAAGCAGGACCAACCAAAATTCCAGGAATTCTTAAATAGTTAAATAGTTCAGGGAAAGAGCTGGCATCTTAACGGCCTTTAGAGCCAAGCACGGGGCAACGCGCCGTCCCTCCAGCACGGCCCTTCTGTGCTGCCAGGCCAACCCCAGCTCTTGGCTCAGCTGCCAAGGAAAGCAGCTCACTGCTGCCAGCTGCTAAAGCTCTCCCAGCACAGGGAGCCTAACTGGGAGACGTTCCAAATCACCGAGCCCCTCATTAGCTGGGCAGCGTGCTGCTGCTGCTGCCTGTCCAGCCTCTTCCACGGAACTGGACTTTTTGCTCTCTGTCAATATTTAAGAAATTGATATCAAGTCCAAGCCTTGGATATGGGACGTGGGATCAAGTCCAAGCTCAGAATGTGGGATTTCTTTTCTCCCCTTTGTCCTCTAGACAAGGCTCTGGAGCCCACAGCTGGAAAAAACCCTCCAAACAAAACCAAAACAAGGTAGCTGAAGTGTCCACAGACAGATGCTCCAAATGTGAGGCCAAGTGGCCCCTGCCACACCATGCACTGGTCAAACACACTGTGGGCAGGACACGGTGCAGGGCAGGCAGCTCAGGAGATGGCATTTGCTGTCCTTTACTGCTATGACAATGACACTGTGAGGGGCCAGACACAGAAAATTCAGCCCCTTTTCAAATTCCTAAGTCAGGAACTGAACTGCTCTTGTTAGAGCCCCAAACCGTCGCTCATTTGCATGCGTCGGTGTTTTGGTGGGATGAGAATGAGAAAGAAGCAAAAGGAATCCGATCTCCAAACTTAAAGAGTCCTTGGCCTCCCAGGGGAAGCTATTTGAAACGGAGCCTTTTGCAGTGTAAACATCTGTCTGCGACCCACTGCAGCAGAGGCTTCCCCAGCACATTCCATACCCGGCATTACACAACCAGTACAGTGCACAAAGCGAGCACGAGGCTCAAGACAGTCAGAGAGAAGAGAGATTGCTCTCTCTGGTTTGTTGTCATCAACAGCAACAGGCACGAACTCGCCAAATGGTTTTACTTAATATATGACAGTGTTACACTGAAGTTCTCCCCATGAGCGTTTCACTTGTCCCTCAGTTGTGTTTGCACCAGAATCACTCATTTTTTACAGGTTTTTTTTCACCCAAATACCCAGCCCTAGGCATCTCCCTGCCTCCTCTTGACCAGCTTCCCAGTGACATCTTGGCCAGCCTCCTGGTCCCAGGAACGCAGCAGGAATTGCAGCAGGAGCCCCATTCTCCCCACTGCCACTTTCCAGGCCAGCGTCCCTCCCGCGCTGTTACCCTGCCCTCCGAGACCCGGTCACCGAACCGACACAAACACATTAAGCACCACCAAGGCCCCAGGCCAGAGCTGTGGGAATTCAACCACAGCTTTACAGCTCTTGCCTTCTCCTCCCTAAACCAGCCAAACTTTTACAGGGCTAGAAAAGTGACCAGATAAAGGATTTGAAACTCCTTTTGATGAAGAAACTGCAGCAAAACAACCGCAACGCACCCGAGGTTTGCTGGGTACTGCATAAAATCCTATCCATTTACTGAGGGCCAGTACTCAACACACATTATCCACAACCAGCTACTTCAAGCCCTGCCAAAGGCTATTTAGTTTGAAAGCACTGGTTTATACCGAGTTTAAGCCCAGGTAAGGCCCTGACAATTAAGACAGCTGGAGACTGCACTGATTTAGAGGTGGTTTTTAAGAGATGTTTGGTTAGGGCATGTTTGTGTAACTTGCATTTACAGTGGCAGACACAGCCCCAGAGATTTCTTACAGCCGAGATCTAAGCGAGGACGTAAGGTTTGCCGAGTAAGAAACACTCCCTGCTGCTTCTGCCCTGGATGGATCAGTTTCCACATCACTGAGCTCCTGAAAAGCAAGGAGGGAAGAATCAAGAGACAGACAAAGACAGGCTTAATGAGATAGACAGTTATTGAAAGAAAAAATAAAAGTTCTAGTAGTTAATAAAAACCTCTCTCTCTAATCAGTAACAGAAAAGCACCCCAGTTAGACAAAAACATTTATACTGGCCAGCAGTCCTCGGGCTCGTATTAGTCTTATAATAATCTCTCATGTAGTTCTCTTCTGTTATCTCTGCTTCACAATTCTCGGATGCTGGAAATCAGAATTAGAACTGCTGCCAATGTTTCAGGTGGTATCAGCACATCACAGAACGAAACAGGGGCAAATCACTTGCTCTGGACCACGCATTAGACCGGTAATTCCTTGCCACAGCATGAAGACGTGCTGCTCTTAGACTCTGGTACATCGAGTCTTTGTCTTTTAGCCCTTACCCAAACCTATGCAGGGCTTGAAGAAATTCTGTCCCTTTGTCTTTGTGTCACAAACCAGGAAGGAATTAAAACTTACTAATGACACTTGAGATTCCAAGCAAAGAGGGGTGCTCCATCCTTACCCAGCCCCAGAGACTTGCCCTTGCCAAGCTGCCAGCGCTGCGTGATACAACGGGATGGCAATGGCTTTCTGGCCTCACCCACCCACTGCTTTGCTCTGGGGGGTTCACATCACGGTCTGACACAGGCTGCACCCCAGGCTTTGGCTTATCACCGCTTCTTCTGGGGTGCACAGCACACAGTTCAAGGAGGGAATGAGGTCAGCTGCCTATTAGGCACTAATTGTTATATTCCCTGAACTAGAATGCCAGTAACTGAATTTGAGAGTACAAGATCTCTGCAAAACAAAAGAGATCACAGTCTAAAAATAGAGTGCTAATGAAGGCTCATTAATGGGCGAGAAGAATCCCTCCAGAATTCTGAAGCTAGTGCTATATATATATATAATCCCAAACACACTTGACAAGGATGGCATCTTCAAGTTCCTTACTCCGTACAACTAGTAGCAAAGACAATGCCCCCACTGTGTAACCCCAAGCCAGTGGGTACTTCCAGAGGTGGTATCTGATGGATCTGACTGAGCTTTTCACTCTCAATAAGGAGGCAAGCTCTCAGAAAAACAAACCACCGAGGACACAACTCTACTGACAGCTGCCTTAAGATGTTCTCAGGTGTACCTGGACTTGTTTGCTAAAGCAACACATGGCATTCTGGTGTCTTCTTTATAGCACACTCCTCTTGAAGTGGTTTTAGTTTTCCATCTGCTCTAAAAGGAGAGGTTATCAGGTTATCTACAAACACACTGCAGAATGGCTTTACTGAAACTGCGGTTCCCCGATTTCCTGTTCTCTGTGAATGTTTCAGAGAAACATGTAAGACCAGTGGTTTCCATCTGTGATAACGACCTGCTTAGAGGAATCATTAGAATAAAATGGCTGAGCAGCTCACAACACATACCTCACGTAGCTCATTACTTATCAACAGCAATCCTTTCTTTAGTAACACCAACAACTCCATTCTGTCATCCACAACTGGAAAGGTAACGAAGGGGCCCAAGCTTCAGACACAGAATGCATCTGATGAACTGTCCTGGTCTGAGGGTCAAACCCAGGACATGAACGCTCAAGCGCGAGGAGAAAACAAAGCAGGTTCCTCTGAAAAAGGGAGATACTTTGAAGTGATTCCTGAAGTACAAGCGTATTTCCTTCTGTTAAGAAAGACATGCAAGATTCCCTGCATCACACACTACTGGTATAAACAGGTTCTCCAGAAGAACAGGATTCAGGCCCCTCACCCACCAGAATGCAATTAACAAAACGTTTATCCCAATGGAAACACAGCCACTGGGGGGATTTGCCTAATGAGAGAGCAGTAATGGCCTCTGCCACTTCACCCACCAAGACAGCAGCACGTGCTTTTCTGTTCTTCCCAAATACTTTCCAAATAACCATAACTCAAGTTGATGTTTTGGAAAGTCCAAAGCCCACAAAATTCCAGAGAGAACAGATACTCAGCTGTTGTCTTTTTTAAAATAGATAAACTATCAGACTCCTCCTTTGTGAGATGTCACACACCGAAGTATTTCCAAAATAAGACTCCTGCCTGTTCTTTTTTGTTGTGTGTTTTTCTAATTGATGTAACACACGTCACAGAGGGAGAGATATTCCACCCATACCTCCATTACACACCTACTGCTGGGGGAAGCTGGTTTTCCACGTCATGTATTTCTATGGAACAGCCATCTTCCCTCCAAGTCATACTCCAACCTTGTTTAGCTTTGTAGAAAAAGCCTGTGTGCTCCAGCATACTTGTGGTAACAGAATAAATATAAAAGGAATTCAATTGCCAATATAAAGATAAAAATGCACGGTTTAGTAAAAAGCGTAAGGAAACCAGAACTGCAAGAAAAATAAGAGGGAGTGGTAATTCCTCCTCCCACACATCAGGCCCACAGAACTGCAGTGGTTTCTGGCTTACACAAAGAACCCCAGCCTTGAAATGCTGATGTTGAGAATTTGTACACGAAGCTCCACTTCAAAAGGTGAGGGAAGAAATTAATTCAAGTATTACTCGATGAACCATAAAGTCTATAAACATGGCAAAAGCAAGACAATATGTCTATTTGCATAATTTAACATTTCTGGAGCAATGCAAGTGAAGAGGGATGAATTCTATCGTTTGAAATGTCAGTGCTCTATACAGAGTGTGAAGTGCTTTGAGTCACCACTGTAAAACCTTTTAGTAATGTACTGAAATAGAAATAAACTGCATTTAAAAATAAATGCTCATGTACCAACCAAGAGATTACAGGGTTTAGTAAGGGCTGGGGAAATGACTGTAATTCTCCAACACTGGCTCAACTCTGTGCATATAGAAATCAGTCAGCTACAAAAGTGTCCGTAAGTCCAAGCTGCCCAGCGTGCCAAACTTCTCCTTTTCAGCACATGTAACGCTCTTACAGAAAAGCCCAAATTAATTCAATCAGCCCAACCAGAGAAAAGCGCCGCTTTCAGCCGCAGCCGAGCGGCTCCGCCAGACTTCAACGGGAGCGGGAGCCCAAACGGCAGCGCACAAACAGGAGAGCGAGACCTTTCCCACAAAGGAGTACAAACCGCCGTGTTTACAAATCCATCAAGCACACTCAGCCCTGGAGAGGATTTAGACATTGTTTCCATCATAAACAACAGGCTTATCACACACTTCAGATTCTAAGGCTTTTAGTTTTAGTGGGAATTCTTTGAAAGGAAAGTTGCGAATAACCTCCGATACAGTTAGTCCCTTACAACTTAATAAATAAGAAGCATCAAGAATCTTCACGGTATTGAGATGCATAGAACTAGTAAATGGTTTCAGAGTCTATTTAAGGAAAAAAAATATCAAAAAGAGGAAAAAAAAAAAGGCCTTTGTTACCGCAGAAATCCGAGTTTATGTTCTTCAAAGGACGGCCCTAGCGGTACGTTCAAGTGCCAAAGGAAGCAGCGGGACGAGAGGCCGTTATTGCATGCCAAACCACTGCTCCTGGTCTGCCCACTGAGCTGCTTCACTGTCACTGCCCTCCAGGTCCCCCTCCTCTCCACTTCCCTCCATATCGTCCACATCTTCTTCCTGGGTTGCATCGGTCGGACTTTCCTCTTTTTCCATCTTCTGCATTCCCTCTAGCGACTTCTGGTCATTTGGATCCAAACTGAGGAAAAGTTAAAAAAAAATAAAAAGGAAAAGAAAGAGTTGTCCTAAGACATTTTTTTTTTTCCTTGTGACATGACTGTAAAAAGAAGTCAATACATTTTTAAACCCCTCCTTCGTTGCCTGCGCTTCCTGTTGTATCCTCATCAGGAAGTTCAGTTCAGCAGATGATGCAACTTCACCTCAGGCAGACCGTAACACCGAGTATTAAACCTGAATATAAACCAATTTTGCTGCCCAAGAATGCCCTTATCACCCTCTTCTGGAAGATACTAATTACAGAGTAACATGAAACCAGTAAAAACTTCAATGACTGTGATGAAATATATGCAAGGAAAAACCCACTGACCCACTTACACCATATACCTTTAGAGTGGGCACAATGGGCTGGATTTCAGGTAAATTTAACTTGTTGAAATCAAAACACATTAACGCCCCAAAAAATAGCATTTAGTCTACATTAAATTGAATCAACACTCTGAAAATTTACTTAATGGCTCACTGCTACCTTCTAGTCTGAAGGAATGGATTTTCAGATGTCCAACCATGTAATAATTAATAAATACAGAAGAAATCTGAGCCTTAATCCTTTCCTTAGTCAAAGAACTGCACACCCAGTGACATGCTCTGCATTAACACCATCCCTAAGCTTTGCACTTCTCAGTTCAAAGCCTCATGAGCAACAAATTCATCAACAGGACGACACGCATTTCTGTTTCTTTTAAGGGACAATGACTGGCTGCTCATGGCCTGGATGAGCGTAGGATCTGCTGGATCCAGCACTGGCTGGAAGGACGATCCCAAAGGGTGGTGCTCAATGGAGTTCAATCCAGCTGGTGCCGGTCACAAGTGGTTCCTCAGGGCTCAGAACTGGGGCCTTTCCTTTTTAATATCTTCATTGATGATGTCGATAGGGACACAGAAAACACCATCAGTAAGTTTGCAGATGACACCAAGTTGGGTGGGAGTGTTGATCTGATTGAGGGCAGGGATGCTCTACAGAGGGACTTGGACAGACTGGATAGATGGGCCAATGTTAATGGCATGGCCTTCAANGAGGGAGTTGGGGTTGTTTAGTTTGAAGAAGAGGAGGCTGAGGGGAGACCTCATCCCTCTCTACAACTGCTTGAAAGGGCATTGCAGAGAGGTTGGTGCTGGTCTCTTCTCACGGGCAATGAGCGACAGGACAAGAGGGAATGGCTGCAAGCTGCAGCAGGGTAGGGTTAGGCTGGACATTAGGGAAAAGTTTTTCACAGAGAGAGTGGTCAGTCACTGGAATGGGCTGCCCAGGGAGGTGGTGGAGTCCCCATCCCTGACTGTGTTTCAGAGTAGATTGGATGTGGTGTTGAGGGATCTGGTGTAGGGGAGAACTTGTAGAGTAGGGCTGATGGTTGGACTTGATGATCCCAAGGGTCTCTTCCAACCTGAATGATTCTATGATTCTATATAAAGCTCTTTCTGATGCTTCTCCCAATCAATTAGCAGCTCAACTTTTTACTTAGTCAAGTTGGTTACTGGTTCTTATAAACACACTGCCATCTCAGAGTCTCTGCTTTACCTCAGGGCGATGCTGTACTGGTCCATTGCTTCCTGATACTCATTGACAGCTACAAGGAAGTCTCCCAGTATTCGGTGCAGAACGCAGTCACTCTGATTAGCCAGCGCGTTCCTCAGCAAAGCGATTCCGTCTTCATACTTCTGTTCTCTACCTGTTTGTAGGCAAAGCTACAGTTTTAATTAATAGTTTAGATAAATCAATAAAAAGTCAGAGTGTACACAAAGAGCCATCACAGCACTACACTATTGCAGGGGACAGGGGATAACGGGGACAGACTTTTTGCAAGATTAACTCCAGACAGTAAGTGCACTGTGATAACTGCTACACCCAGAATTTCACATGCTTTGAAGTCAAATCATTTTGTTTGCAATTGTTTTGAGTGCTGGTGTAACATCAGTTGCTAACTGTAGTGAGCTCCTGTGATCCTCCTTCAGGACAGAACTGAAAAATGCCCCTGCTGGAATACCAACTGTTCCATTCTTCACGTTGCTGAGGCTGCAGAACACTCTACTGTAAAGCAGGATGCTTGAAATAAATTGACATGAGAAAAACAAAACACAAAAAAAAAAGGAACTTACTAAGAAGTTCTGCTTTCTTTACCACAGCTTTAATGTAATCAGGTCTCTGTGTTAGCGCTTTGTCCAGTAGCGTTTTTGCTTTTTCCTGCGTGACTGGGTCTTCGAGACAGACCGTTGCCAAGAGAGTGAGTGTCTGTGCGTTTGCTCCCAGGGTTTTATACACATTATTTGCCATAACCATGGCCTCACGGATACTGCTGGATGCCAGGTAACATTCAATGAGACCTGATGATACACAAAAAGGAAAACATTTCAGTTTGAGCCAGCACATTTGCACCTTCTCAGTTCTGTGCACTTGCCAGCACTCAGACTCCACACACTTGGCACCCCAACAAGCAAATAAATACAAATTGAGAAAGCGACCCTATAGCCAGCAGTTAAAGATCTCAAAAAACTTGCAGATAAGGAAACTCAGACACAAAAATTAAAAGAGGACACAGTTCTGCAGAGAGGGTTCACTTCACTCACCTTCATAGCAATCCAGCCGGCAAGGTGCGAGACGTATCGCTTCACGGAAGTGAATAATTGCTTCCTGCACGCGACCCATGTTCCTAAGAGCAGCTCCTTTCAGCAGGAGAGCTTGAACACTGTTACTGTTAAGCTGGATTGCTTTGGCTCCTAAATATAAGGCACGAGAGTATCGTTTACTGTAGAAACTATGACACCTACGGAAAGACAAGACGGATTGTAAACAGGTACTGCCTGTGCACACTGACAGGTTTAAAAGCAGAAAGAAGAAGATGATGCAGGCAGCCATTGAACTTCTCATGTTTCAGATTAAGAATATACATTCAGGAAAAAACTCTTCAGGAGTTTAAAGAAAAAAAAAAGGCATTATGAATATTAATTGTAATAGCTATTCAATGTATCATTAGTGCACAGGTGTGGTAGCACAAATAGCTTTAAACATACAGAAAATAGCCAAACTAGACATTTATGGATAGCCAATTTAAGTTACCCCAAGAACAGAACAGACAGGCTAGAAAAGGATCTTCTTAAGAAAAAAAGCTGAATCCACTGCATCAACTGGAATGCACTGCATGCAGCAAGTCAAGACTTGAGGTAAGAAAGGAAAGAAAACAACTTACCCAGATACCACCCAGGGTTCTGCATGCTGATCAGAAATATTGAAGAGACGGCAGCCCAAGTTCTCCACATCTTCTAGTCGACCTTCACGTGCCAGTAAATAACCATACACATCCATTCCTGAAGTGAAACGTTTGAAGATCAACCATCAAGAAACGGAAAGTTCATTTGCAACAAGAAGAAATAAAACCCAACCCCCCCCAACACCTGTTTTAAACTGCACAACTCCCAGTAACTGCTCCAGACACTCAGCTTCTGAATGTAAATTCTGACTTGAAAGTCAGGTACAACAATACACAACGCCCCGCTGCACGCTTGATCACACGTAGCTGCTACTCTGAAGTTCCTCATCAGATCATTGCACCAGGTAAACTTGCCTTTAGGATTTACTCACCTTTTATAAGGTAAGGATCCAGCATTTGTGCTTGTTCAAATTTTAGAATAGAGTTTTTATTATCTCCAGCTCTGAAATACAGGTCTGCTAAGCTCCCCAGCAAGTCTACATTGTCTCTCAGCAAGGACTTTTTCTCTAAAGAGCTGTAAGAGGGGAAAGAAAACCCAACTGTTATTTCTATAATGCCATTTTTAATGTAACTCTATAAAAATATTATTTGATTACGTCATGCTCTTTGAACTCTTACCAAATGGTATTTATTGCTCTTGTGTTATCTCCAGTATGCACAAAAGCATATGCCTTGATCCACACTGAAAGCCAATCCAAGTTTGGAATACTCTGAATGACATTGATGGTCATAGAGGCCACTTCCGCACCTTTCACCGACAGCGAGAGCAAACCTGTTCAGGACGGTACATACATCAGCTTCAGCTTCAGACACTGCTTTTAATACAAATTAATTGTCTGAAGACCACAAACTCCATCCCTGGACAAGCATAAACAAGCAGCTGATTACAATGCCTTTTATAATTTGCATTACATATTCCATGCAAACCAAAGAGTTACCTCGTGTCAAGCATAATTCAAATCATAATAGGGTTTATACTCAAATAGCCACAGTGTGCAGGCACCTACCTAGAATGGCATCAAGTGCTAAAGGGCACTGTCTCAGCACTTCTTTGTAGCTTGTAACAGAGGAGCGTTCTTGACCTGCCTTCTTGTACAGATTTGCCAACATCATATTGATCTACAAGCAAGAGAAAGGGCAGAGTCATGTACGAGAAAGGAGAAAGCCTCACTAAGGTCACAACTGCATCTCCAAGCACACCTGCCTGCCTGCCTCCCATCCTGGGCAGGAGACAAAACTACTTGCTCTTCTTCTGAGCCCATGGTAACCTTCCATGGAGGATAAAATCAGAAGTGTTTCTTCTATCTGACTCGTACCTAAGATGCATTTGCCCAGTGCATCTTGAAGTCCCAGTGTTTAGCGTATACAAGGGCAAAAGACAGGCAAGTGTTTACATATTTATATGTGATGCCAAGAAGGACCTGTATCTATCCTTTACATCAGCCTTTGAGTTGATCTCTCCATATCAACGGAAGTCTTTGAGAGTTAGCTTAGGAAGGCAGAGAAAGTTTCCATTTAGCTTCCAAGTGAAGCCATGACTGATGAAAGAACAGAAATGATTTGAGCTCTACACAATCAGCTGCTTTCTGCTACAATATTTTACTATTGTGTATAGGTAAAAAGTTTGCTTTTCTTAACATTTTCTTCTTTTTCCTCTTCCTTAAGTTGGTCTTTAAACTTTGACGTTACCAGAGTTCTTAGCACAATACAGAAATACTGCTAGCATGAAACACAGCTGACTGACTTGATGTGTTAACCTTTTAAGCCCTTAGAATCATAGAATCATTCAGGTTGGAAGAGACCCTTGGGATCATCAAGTCCAACCATCAGCCCTACTCTACAAGTTCTCCCCTACACCAGATCCCTCAACACCACATCCAATCTACTCTTAAACACAGTCAGGGATGGGGACTCCACCACCTCCCTGGGCAGCTGATTCCACTGACTGACCACTCTCTCTGTGAAAAACTTTTTCCTAATGTCCAGCCTAACCCTACCCTGCTGCAGCTTATAAGATAACAGAGCCAGCAAGAAAGGACTCAACATATTTGGCACTGCAGACCACTAATATCTAAATATGTAACATTAGCTAAACTGGTATTAAAAGGAATGAAAATATTTTAAAAGATGGAGCACTGGCATTCCTTCTACTTGCCAAAGTCTTCAGCCTTTCATGGATTTTACATCGCTCAAACTATACAGTAAGACATCAAGTGTCACCCCTTACGTATCCTGGGTTGAAGAATATATCACAATACTTGCTCAGTCTGAGCAATCACAATTTAGCAAGTTATGTTGAGCAGCTAAGAGTGAAAACACCACAGAACAGTCAGCTCTGTGAAACAGCTAGGCTGCAAGTCTCTCATGCAGCTCTAGCAGGTGACATCGTGCCTTTCCTGTCCAGTGACACACAGAGACTAGGACTCCACTTTGCAGTCACAGCCAGGCAAAGTACATTCATTTAAACAATGGCTTTGGCTCTCATGTTTACATCTTTGACTCAGAACTGCAGAAAATTATTCAGTGAGGTGCTTGGCAATTGTTGGCTAACTTACAGTAGCTCAGCTCTTTGCAACTGTTTACATTTTACTTCTGGTTGATGCTTTTGTTCACATCAGCCATGTTAGTCTTTGCTCTCTGAAAAGTCTTCATGATAACACACAAAGAACAACCGAGTGGATGATACAGACCCCGAACCTTATGTGTGGATGTACAAATACTTTATAAACTTTTAGAACTAAAGAAGTAGTGTTTCTTCATCCTTGTATGCAAGCAAAATTCTGTACCTTCTGTGTGCTGTACTGAAGAGTTAACCAGGTAATTCACACAAATTAATAAAGACGTACACAAACATTTAACTGAGCTAATTTAAACATTAGGAAGTGTTTCCAAACAACATTTAACTAACACAAAAGCAAATACCAAGACACAATGCCATTAGAANTCAGCCTCCTCTTCCTCAGACTAAACAACCCCAACTCCCTCAATTGATCTTCATAAGCCTTGTTCTCCAGGCCTCTCACCAGTTTCGTGTCCCTCCTCTGTACTCGCTCCAGCACCTCGATATCTCTCTTGTGCTGAGGTGCCCAGAACTGGACACAATACTCAAGGTGCGGTCTCACCAGTGCTGAGTACAGGGGGACAATCACCTCCCTACTTCTGCTGGTCACACTATTCTTTATGCAAGCCAGAAATATACCATTATACCTACAGGCTATAACCTATAGGTTCTTTTTGACCACATACTGGCCTACAGATTCAAGGTGTGCTGATCAAAGACCCGTGACAAAAGTCTGCCCGGACTGACCTTTGGGGTCCTCTGTCTGGAGGGAATCCCATCAAGAATAGCGATGGCATCTTTATCTTGCTTCAGCATCGTGTAACATTCAGCCATTTTATATTTCACTTCAATTTCAGATGGTAAGCACTGAAATAAAAACCAAACTTTAAAGCACAATGCTTTTAGTCATTTCACTTTTTAGTCACATAGAAAATTCAAATCAGGTTCTCTCATTAAATGTTTACACTATGTTGAAAAAAAAGCATGAGCTACACATACAAAACCATCTCATGTTCTAAGTTTTGCATTAGAAAGCACCACAGTGAAATTTTCAAAATGAAGTAGCCTTAAATGTCAGGTTAATTTGATATGATAAATCCACAACCTAATGCCACAATATTGAACCAGCAACGTTAACTGCAAGGAGGAACAGGATTATTTTACAGATGTCAATTTCAATTTTTAAATACCTGGCTTTGGGGAGTGGAAGCAGCATTCCCAGTAGAAGGTCTTACTTTAGAAGTTTTACTTAATGCTTTTTTCTGCTGCAAGGCCATTGTATACTTACTTACAGCATTTCTATACTCTTTATCATGGAAGAGAGAGTCTGCATGATATACAAGGAGCTGGTATTTCTGAGATGGTGAAAACAGTTCCCTAGAAGAAATGCAAACAGAAAGGCTGAGATAAACTAACTGCAGACCCTTATGGATCCAAAGTACTTGCAGCTTTAGATTGTCTGGCTTCAACTTCCAACTGCTGTTACCTCTTCACTGCATTGGAAGGACCTTTGAGTAACACCTACTATCTCCTCACCAATTATCTTGCCAATTTCTTTTATCTCTACGCAAACAAACCTAATAGCCATTCCTGACACCTCCTCAGCAGCTTGGCCACTCTTTTCCTAACAGAGCAGCCCGATCCTCCTCGTAACAATCCACATCTTGTCAACGTCCAAAAAAGCACATTTCATTTGAATGGACTCGAGTTTACAAGGAAACTCAGCTCCTTGTACCGCTATCCTGGTCCTAATCAACATGTTCGTACGGTTACAACCTCCCTTCGTGACACTTGCAGGATGTCTGCAGGAGCGCTGGAGAGTTACCGTTACAGAATGGAATTCTGGCTTTCATTAGTTCCTCAAAACTAATCTAAAATGTAAAATGATACCTTAGAGAGAAGTCTTACAAAATAAAAAGGAATCACTTGAGTCAGGGGGAAAGCCATGACCTACACAGGGAACCCTTGCTCGGCGTTTGCTAGGACACTCTTGCTGTAGCGGGTAAAGGGTCCCGGCTGCGCTGCCCAGGGCGAACCCCGGACAGAGCCGGGGACAGGAGCCCGGAGCGAAAGACAGCTCGAAATACGAGCCTGTCTCCTTCCCAGCTCGTAACTCAACGCCCACCACCCTCCGAGCTCCCGCCGGGCCCCTCTCTCCCTCAGCACCACCGGCCCGCTCGGCCCGCCGCGCCCTCTGGCGGGAGGGCCACTCACGGGTTATTGCCGCTCATCGTGAGGAGAAGTCCGCTAAGGAGCCGCACATTAGAGTGGAGCCCGGCGGCCGCCATCTCTCGTACGTGCTCCACCACACTCATGCCGGCGGCGGGAAGGCGCAGAACGGAGAGGACGGACGGCAAAGAAGGAGACAACGCCGCCACCCGCCGGCACTCCAAAATGGCGCCACCCAGGGGTCCTCGCAAGCCGCCGCCGCTTGCAGGCGCCTTCGCTACTGCCTTCACAGCGGATGCTCGGTCCGGCAGGCGTGCAAATAGGCAACCCCGAGTAATGCGCGCCGCGCCAGGCCCCCGGCAGCCCCGCGCCTGCGCAGTGGCGGGGCGGGAAGGGCGGTGTCAGTGCTGAGGGGTGTTGTTCGCTCTAGAGGGGCTGACGGCTCTTACAGAGGAGAGGAAGGGTCCGTTCTGGTCCAGTGCCATTTTATGGAAGAGACATACACTCCGTGTCTGCACAGCTCTTGAGTCTTGCCCTTTTTCTACTTAGGCTTTATTATCTGCTGGTTGTGGCAGCTAAATGTGATGGAGGTATTCGAGGTAACGAAACTCCTGCCGATATAAGTGGTAACTGAGGAGAAAGACCCTTCAAAACCTAGCTTGCTTCTGGGCCACAACCAGGAGAAATGCCTCACTAGGGCTACCCTTTACAAGGCACAGGCTGAAAGGAGGGCAGAATCAAACTTTTCCCTCCCCCTTTATTACAAAAAGAATGCAAACTATCCTCCTATTACTACTACAAATCATAGCAGTGGGAGCTTTCGGTTTGAACATGCCATTGCTGCAGCCTGGGAGTGGAATACACCTCTCAATAAACCCACCGACGGCAGAGCATGACTGGTGCTGGGCTTCAGGTAACACAAGGAGTGCGTTGGTGCTGTAGAGCAAGAGCGAAACAAGTATTGCCACAAAGGAAAGAGACAACTTGGCATAAAATGAACTTGGATTTGGTGTTCTTCAAGAAGCCACCTCGCTGATAGAACAGTCACAGGTTTTGCCAGCGTTGTGTGATGCTGTGTTGGACTGAACCTGCTGTTGCAAAGGCAGCCTCAAACGAAGCTGTTACCTGCCTATGTTACCCACTGGAGGCATTTTAGTAGGATGGAGCACTGCTCTGCAGCAAAGCAGCCCCACTAAACAACCAGGTACATTGCCACAAATCACAGCCCCCGCATTAACCCCCAGTTTTCAGTGGGAATGCTTCACTTCCTAGTGATTATCATTCCACAGTAACAACGGGCTTTTCACAAACAAACAAAACTGCTTTCTTTGCAGGCTACCCACAAGACGTAAAGGAGTTACCACATTAATTACAAGCTAAATTTATTGAAAACAAGGTAAAAATCACTGCACTGGACAACACAGCGTGAGAGGTACATTTTCTGTGGACGTTTGATACCGAAACTCTAGCCAGTAGAGCAATTACACAGCTCCCCCCGCCCCAGAGGCATGCCCATTACTCTTTAAATACAAGCCCTGTTTTAAATGCTAGCTGTAGCCACTGATAATAAAGCAGCTTGCATCTGAAACAGCATGTTAGAAATCACTTATTAAGCACCAGCTTAATAATATTTTGTTACCCTATTCAAATTACCTATTTTGCTCTCCCTCCCTTATCCCTCATTGACTGGATTGTGATTGTGGTTTTTTTCTTCTTAAGCATTTAATTCTTCCTTGGTACAAAATGTAGCCAAAACAAAGGTAAAATACTTTATACACCTTGCTGTGGAAACATTTAATGCTGTTGCTGCTTTGCTTCTTCACTGCCCAGGACCTGACAGACTCTTGTTCATGAACTGTCTCTTCACGAAGCAGATCCACCACTGCAAAAGGAAATAAAGTCAGAAAACATACAAAAGCAGTTTCCATGCAATAAGCAAAAGAGTGACTTCAAATTATTGAACCTCTGACAAATAACAAATGTCAAGGCTCCAATTTTGCACATATAGTTATCCACACTGGTTTCTACTGGAATCTAGGCAAACAAGAGGACAGGAATGGACCCCATGATTTTATGACATAGGACTCTGAATTAAAGCAGGACATTCTACTTTCTCTTCTTTCTATTGTTTTATTTTTGCTGTTTATTCCAATGTAATTATAATCAAGTGATGCATCAGAAAGCTCTGCCTTTGAAACTAACTTAGTCTAAATAATTTCAGTGTTAAATGCAGTCACATTGGCACATGAAACACACGAACAGGCACCAGGCAACTCATGCATTGATAAACCTTTTTTTTTTTAACCCGGATATGAGGCAAAATGGTCTACTTCAAAGAAGCTATCAAATGACAACTGGCTGGGAAGATAAACAGCATCTCTCATGCCTGTGAATTTCCATTTGAAAAGCTAGCAAAGAGCAGAAGTGCAGTACTTTTAAGAGATGAACCAGACACCACTTATTACTGCCCTGCTTTTTAAAGCAACCCACACTGGTGTCTGCTGTCTTAGCACATTACAGATTAAATGTATTGATACCTTGCAGCCTCCTACTGCACTAGCCTTGTAAAACCAGGGCAGGTTGTGCTGAACTTCTGCATGCTTGATCCCTCACCCCATCACCTCACTTCTCTCTGCATGTTTCTCCAAAACCACACCAAGCCTCTCGCACTCCATCTGTGCTGATGGCACTGAACTCTTACCTTACTGGGCTTGTCACTTTGAGGATCAAATACTTTTTCACAAAGGCGAAGACCGGTTTCTTGCCTCAGCTGCTGCAGGTAGGCCCTCATTACCTCTGAAACACAGCCCAGGAAAAAACACTGTAAACTGCAGCAGCACCAAGTCAAACTGAATGTAACACTTAAGTTCATCACTGATTAAAGCAGCAAGTGAGCTGTGACATAGAATCATAGAATCATTCAGGTTGGAAGAGACCCTTGGGATCATCGAGTCCGACCATCTGCCCTACTCTACAAGTTCTCCCCTACACCAGATCCCTCAACACCACATCTAATCTACTCTTAAACACAGTCAGGGATGGTGACTCCACCACTTCCCTGGGCAGCCGATTCCANCCTCATAGAAAAAAATCAGGTTTGTCAGGCAGGACCTGCCTTTCATAAACCCGTGCTGGCTAGGTCTGATCCCCTGGTTGCCCATCACATGTTTGGTGACATCTGCAGGTACTCCTTGGCCGGTGGAGTTGGTTTGCTCTATTTACAGCCATACTTGGGATTTTTGTGATATCTGTACCAGTGAAAGGAATCATCCAAACTATTTCCTTCTCTCAGTTAACTTTGCTCATTATTGTGGGCTTCCTATTGTGCCAAAGCAGCACTTGGCTTGGGCTCCATTACAGGGTTTAGCTAGTGATTATGTTGATGCAAAAGGCAGACTCAGACCCCTATTCATTTGTTCTGTTGGATCTAAAGATCCAGGGAAGTCACTGGGCCCCCAAGATCTGCTGCTGCCCTCAGAAGACAGAACTGCAAATTTAGAAGATGCAGTTTTAACAGTCATTTTGCAGTCACAAAAATGCAGCTATTAAAGTATGAGCCCAAGGAAGCCTTCAGAGGTTCTGGATTAGCCTTACCTTCCTCTTGCTTGTTGGCAGGTTTGGCATAAATGGCGTTAAGTGGAAAGCCAGGCTCCCCGGGGATCGGGAAGTTAGTGATTCCTAGTGTGTACATTTCTTTCTCTCCTTGGCCTTTGGAGTTACACTGGAAGAACCAAGCAAACAATGGATTAATGGTTATAAACACAAGCTGGTGGAGTGTTATTCCCAAATATTTCACTGATCTCTAACACATCAAGACTCATCAAGAATCCAGAGCCTTGAAGTAGATCCACAGCTTTGAACTATCTGTGGCTCTGACAGCTGGGACTGGGGTGAACAGGATTATTTGTGCCATTGGGAGGAGAACATCAGCAAACCTTTTCCCAAGTACATCCCCCAGAATGGACTCACTTTCCCTCCTGCACAGAAATTCACTTTTCTTACCTTTTGCAGCTTTTTCAAGCACTCAGAAATGTAGAGGGTGATGTAGATCAGTGTTCTGTCAGCCTCGTTCTGCAAAACAAAAGCAAGCCCAGAGCCCAGTCACTCTGAGGTCAAGGGAGTTTGTATAGAACTGGAAAAAGTTTTAAACAAGAATGAGTTCAAGCCCTTTTGGCCTTCAATTTCCCCATGAGAGAGGGACTTGCAATTCATCATATTTACCCAACCATAAAAATTAAGGAAGGGGAGAATTATTTCATTGAAACTAAATTTATATATTCAAAGCACCAGCCCTCCAAAGAGCTACAATATGCACAGCATCTCAAAAAATTACCTTAATTTCATAATTTTTGAAGAAGACATTAGCTTTGAAGTAGTAGATGGCTTCATCTATAATATCTGTGTCCTTAGCTACCAAGAAAGAAATACAGAGTTAAACAGTGCACCATTATACTACATTTGGCCATAACTTTTACCCACTGAAATACACGAATAAGGATTATTGCAAAGGCAAAACCTTGGTATTTACAAAAAGCAGAAGACAGAACTTTGCAACAGAAAACACCCGCTGCCCTGTGAAACACTGGTGAGCTCAGACCGTAATATTTAAGGTTCCTGCTCTTAGCAGGAGCTTTATCTCCCTTCTTCCCCTCCCCACACGATTTCTCACTTCATAAATGGCAACAATTCAGCAGTTTCCCACTTTTCTACCAGTTGAGTACCTCACCAGGATTTTAATAGTGTTACCGTCTTCTCAGGACACAAAAACGTTTTTGGAGAAAGCATAACACCACAGTGACACAAATTTCATTATCCTCTTCCAAAAAAAAAAAAGTGGAGAGCAGAAAACATAGTGGCAAGCTTACTTGTGACTTCCACCTGCTTTGCCACAATCCAAGACTGCTTAAATCCAGAAAGATTTCCTTTCTACTTCCTTTCTCACACCGAGCCACCACACTGCTGGGGGACACCATCCTTGGGAAGTGCTACCTCGTGTGCTGAAGGGGAACCCGTCCCAGGCTGCCTGTGGACTCTGTTGGGGTGCCTGTAACTTTTCTTCAATTTCTGAAGCCTTCTACCCTAAAATGGTGCCTGCCCTACTCCTCATCCTCCACAGCAGCCAAGTGTCTTCAGCCACAGCCCCAAAGCGCAAGTTCTCTGTAGCAAAACCTCCACTTCCTCTGAGAGCAGAGGGTTCGCAGCACCGCGTCTTCCTCAAAACCCACTGAAGAGCACAGCGAGAGAGGAGGAAGCACGAGAACAGCAACCAGAGGCTTTAATTACTCAAACAGCTGATTTCAGTTCAGCACGGTGCTTAGTTGTTTTCTATGATTTGCACAACTTAAGTGTTTGAAAACTTTTTTCCCTCCTCTGTAAATTGCAAGGCACTCCGTTTCCAGCCTTTGGCTCCTCTCCTCGCTCTCGCTAGGGCTGGATGGAGCAAACCCCGGGGTGGTGGTAAGCTGTACGCAGGCAGGTTTTCAGAGGTTGTTAGAAACTTACTTTCCCGAGGCGCTGGGCCTTTGAACTGGCTCCTGATGGGTAACAGCGCCATGTTCCCAATCAGCTTGGTGTCGGAGTCCATTAAAGTCGAGTGGTAAGCCTACGGACCAGGGGGGAAAGCTGGTCATTAATGCTACTGAAAACAGACATATTCGTGTCCGATCGCACGTCCTCATCATACAGGAGTCCCAGTCTCGCTCATTAGCGACGCTTCCCGCAATCTTTCCTTGCACAAACGATTGCTATTTTCTAACCAGGCCCAGATCTCAGCACCATGAGGACCATGAACGTGTCACCACTGGCACCACTTCTGAGTAAAATCAGAGCAGCTGGTCTGCAACAGGTCGCTTCAGCCCCAGGTTGCCGTTGTGGTTTGGGATGAATGGTTTGGGGACGGTTTTCGGCCACCAAGACAAAGTGACAGACGTCGTCCCCCACCTCTCTCTCTCCAAGGAGAGGAGGAAGAAGAGAGATGACCCAACCCCATTCTGCACAGCACCAACAGAACGGCCCCACTCTCCCACCTCATACGGGCACGGCACAGGTCATGGGAAGCTACCCAGTGATTAAAAAAAAGATTATGTTTTATTTCCATGTCTGGCCAATAATATTAGATAACAATAAATAAAGCCACATACCCACACAACTGAAAAAAAAAATAATTCTAAAACTGACCTTAAAAAAATGATAAATAAATCTCTCTGCATTTGAAAGATTCTTCCCGGGAAGGTGATTTAGGAACGGATGGGTTTAGGTTTACACCTTCCCAGAGATTCCCACCCTGCCGTGCCAGGCTGCCGGGAAGCCTTCGCCTCCTCACAGCCCAGGTTTCGCGGGGGGCAGAGGAAAGCATCCCCTGGCACTAATGCTCTTTATTCCGACCAGAGGAAGGTTGGCGTGAACAAAACCAGAGCAAAGCGCAGCCTTCAGCAGCCTCTCCCTCCCTCCCCGGAGCCGGGGGCTGCCACCCTCCCCGCAGGGCAGGAGGAAGAGGAAGAGGAGGGCGCTGGCCTTGCAACAGCCTGCCATAAGCGGCGACTCCCTGCTCTCAGCGGGGCTCTCCGTAGCTGCAGACCCTTTTTACCCCCACAAAGGTGCGGGGCGGGGGCCGGTAGAGCCCCTCTCCCCTAGCCCAGGCTGGCAGCCTCCCCGGCCCCCTCCCGGGCCCGGCCCGGCGCCTCGGTTCCAGCCCTCCCGCCCTCTCCCCCCGCCACCGGGGTCTGGCCGAATCCCGGGTGCCGACGCCCTCACCGGCATCCTGAAGGGCAGGAGGGAATTCGGCGGGGCCGGGCTGGAGGGGAGCTGAGGACCTTGCAGCCAACCTTCCGCCTCCGCCGGCGCCGCAGGANTGATGTGGCCAGCAGGGCTAGGGCAGCGATCGCCTCGATGTCCTCGGCATTGGTGGATCGCCGAGGTCTCAATCCGCCCCGACCGCCCCATCTCAATCCTGCGTTCAGTTTCGGGTCCCTCATAGAAAGACATTGAGGTGGTGCAGCGTGTCCTGGGAAGGGCGACGGAGCTGGTGAGGGGTCTGGAGAACAAGGAGGGGAGACTGAGGGAGTTGGGGGTCTTCAGCCTGGAGAAAAGGAGGCTGAGGGGAGACCTCACTCTCTACAACTCCCTGATGGAGGTTGTAAAGAGGTGGGGGTCAGTCTCTTCTCCCAAAGTATAAGGGAGGAAATGTCCTCAAGTTGCACCAGGCCAAGTTTAGGATGGGTATGAGGAAAAATAGGCAGTGGTGGAGTCACTATCCCTGGAGGTATTTAAATGATGGGTAGATGTGGTGCTGAAGAACATGGTTTAGTGGTGGTTTTTGTCAGTGTGAGGTCAATGGTTGGATTCAATGATCTGAAAGGTCCTTTCCAATTTAGACCATTCTGTTTTGAAACACTCAAGATACCCCGGAACAGTCTGTATATATAAAAGGACTATATACAGTGAGAGGTAAATGCAGCAGTATGCTTTCCCATAGGGCCTGAATTATTTTATTTGAACAGTCTGTTATCAACTACACCCAATCCCAGAACTGATGCTACTTGCCTGAAAAATTCCTAAGACCATTTTTACATGTATTTAGTTACTTAAGTATGTTCTTTGGAGATAATGTGCTAAAGTTTTGCTTCTCTGAAAGCACCACACATTGTATTATAGAGTTAACATGTCCAGAGTAGAAGTATGAGTTCTTTATTGGAGGGGGGGGAGGAAAGGAGCTTGTTTATTTGTTGCTGAATTCTTCATTAACTAACAGTTTCTAACATGACTGCACAAGACCATCACCAAGTGCTATTTAAGCTGATTTTCTTTCTTTAAAGTGTTGTGCTGTGCTTCAGATGTTATCAATGTATAAAGCACTTAAAGCCGTGTGCAAGTTGTAACAAAACCAGCCTTAAAAAGGTTTCAAATCTGGGCTCTTCCAAAGTGAATGTAAAACACTCATGTTCCTCAAGGGTGAGACCACCCAGTGACCTGATGTCCCTTTGAAATTGCCACTCATCTCTCTGCCTAATTCATGTTCAGTTCATGAATTCTAAGTTTCACCCTTTATAACAATTCTTTCTCTCATCTAATAATGAAACTAACTACTCAGTACTGGGCATAAACATTTATTACAACATGCTTATATTTGGCTTTGCCTCTTCTGCAAATCATTAGGATTTTTTTTTCAAGCATTCCTCTGCTTAATTGAGATGCATCTATATATGGGGAACTTTTATATGTACTAACACTAGCCTAAGTATTTCATAACACACACACATAAGAATAAAAATAGTTTATTAAAATAGTTATGAAGTCATATAGCTTACTCTTCACTAATAAATATTAGTTATCTTACAGATAAAACACCAAATATGTTTGGATGGGGTGGATTGGTTTTGTTTTTTAACACAAGCAATGCATTTTCCTCCCATTTCTGAATGTCCGTTTTTCACTCATCCACATGATCTTGAAAGTATTCATCCACAAGAGCAGATTTATCTTCTTCACATTCCTGCCAAAAAGGACACAAAACCCCCATGAAACCTGACTTTTCTCTAGTGGCTGTTGTACATTGTCTGTTCTGTGATGTTTTATTTTAGAAACCACAACAGGAACAATGTCTCATATTTCCATAAAACACGTAGCAAAACTTTCTGAAAAGCAATTTGTTCCTAGAGCTATTGAAGCCATACAGGTCAAAATCTAGATCCAGGAAAAGAGTAGAAAACTTAATTAAAAATGGCATAAAAGCACTGGACTTGTTCCTTGGGATTTATGAGCTGAATAATAAAACTAGACAGGGCTTGGAACAGATTTTAATGCAGCAGTCTTCTATTTATATAGCTGATTTTGAAGCATACTAGGGCAATCATTTATTAGCAAGGCAAAGAACATATTTATACAACAACTTATATTATGGATCCTTTTTAAGTTTTCATCTTGTCCTCAGAAGTACCTTACCTTTGGTTCCTTAAATTCAAGATCTTCTCCATACTGAATGGTGAAGTCTATGTGCTGCAGAACTATGTTTATACTTTCCTCATCAGAGCGATCAAAGGGTAGAAACCGAACCATACCGTAGTCATCAATCTAGAGGAAGGATTCAAAGGGATGTTAGTAAGAAAATGCAGGAAGTTAGTTCTCAATCACAGCACCCAAAGCCACCTCCTTAAACCACACTTTTCCTTGTCTGGACTGCTAAAATACCATTTAAAGCCACACTGCAAACCAATGGCAATGCCCCACGCAGAACAGCTGGTCATTGTCCTTAGTTTTACACAGCAGAAAAAGGCATTTTCCAAAATTGCTGACAGAACAGGATTCACAGAGAATGCACTGCCTACAATCCAAATGCCACTATCAAGAATCTTATGCTAATCTGAAAAAAAACCTCAAAAACAGGGTTAAAAGAGGCACGAAGTAAAATACTCAAGTGCCTGAGAATCTTTTAGATCCTGGCTTTGTTCTTAAGTCTGGCAGGCAAACAGACAGTTTTGGAGTGAGGGGTTGAGAATTGTTATAGTACATACGGCATCTATATCGGCAATGAAGTCAGCAACCACACAGCATGGGTTATAAGTACAGGAGTGAATTTAAGGTTACCAGTTAAAAAGCAATATACCTACCAATCCACATATGGATTTAGTCAATTTTTTAAACATTTTGCTTTTCAATATATTTGTAGAATCTTCAATCATAGAATACATATCTGGATCTAAGTACCTGGGAGAAACAAAGTCATCGTTAAACACTGAAAGAATCCTTGGCTTTTATGTAGCTACCAAACCCATCTATCATTCTGTGTTCTGAATGAGACCAATTCATACCAGGGGAACTTAAAAACAGTGTAAAAATAGGGGTTTTTAAAGTATTTGAATGTCACAGATTAAGATTACTAGTACGGGAACGATGCATGTTCTCCTATTCGAGAAGAGTATGTTTTAGTTGTGGGAAACATTAGACTCAATTTTGAGTGAAGTTTACCTCACGATGTAACACTACAGAGTGCATAAGTTTTTGGAACTTACTTTTCTATTTCCTTCTTGGCTTTCTTGCTAAGCAAATCCATTTTGGTCATGATGTTAATCTGTGGAATCTCTAAAGATATCATTGCGCTGAGTGCTGCCAGAATTCCAGAGATAAACTTAAGGAATACGAAAAATGATGTAATTAAGTACAGAAAAACAACAACACAAACATGCAGGACTCTACCACAGACCAAAGTTAGCTCATGACTGTATGAAACGTGGACGTGAGGCCAAGTGGAGAGTCTTTATCTCTATTGAAAAGGGAGGTGCAGACCTTCCCATCTGCCACCTTATTTCCAGAATCTTTTTCAAATCTGGGTCTGCCACTGGAACGGCCATTACAAAACTCAAAGCCCATCTCAGGATTCTTACTGCTACATGGGGAAAGTCTCCAGATCTGAGGAAGTTCTCAGAGAATCATTGAAGAATTTAGGTTGGAAAGGGCTTTTTGAGGTTATCTGGTTTATAGAATCATGGAATGGTTAGAGTTGGAAGGGACCTTGAAGATCATCAAGCTCCAACCCCCCTGCCCTGAGCAGGGACACCTCCCACCAGAGCAGGTTGCTCAAAGCCCCATCCAGCCTGGCCTTATACAACTGCTCTAACCAGAGCCAGCTGCAAAGCCAGATCAGGTTGCTCATGGTTTATGGCCAGTCAAGTTTTGAGTAACACCATGAACGTACACTACACTACTCTCTGCTCTCCTCTTCCGTTCTGACTGCTCTTGTAGCGAGTGCAGGATTTTCTTCTTTACATCCAACTGGAATTTTCTTTGCTGCAACCTGAGCCTGAGGCAGCTGAAGACACCAATTGGATCTCCCCCTGTTTAGCATTCTTTTCTCTGGGCTAAGCAAACTGCCTTCCTAAATTGCTCAGAATTCTTTTTCTTTAACCATAGGAAGTTTTTTACAACTGATTTCAAATGGATACCTTAAAAGATTCCACCATAAACTGAGAGTCCACAAGGAAAACTCCACAGACGCGGAACTCCCACTGCTGAAGCTGCTCCACCAGCTGTTTCATCACTGGCAGATGTGTGTAGAGTTCGATCTGACCTAGGGCACACTTAGGATGTTAATGTGCAGAAATGTGAAGCTAAGAGCAACAGTTATCAGTTATATAAATATGGGCATTGCCCTTAATGTGAATAAAAGCTGATATAGAAAGCATCTTGCTTGTCAGGCAACTCTGTATTTGGATGAAGTTATATGGGAGAAGTGGAAAGGAAATAGAAGGGTTTTTTCATCCCTTGACCTCCAATTAGTGTTAGTTTGCAGTTGCCACAGTGCTCCCACACCATATGATTCTATTAGAAGTCAGTGTAGTCACCCAGATTCACCTGGGACCAAGCTCACTTCCCAAACAGTTGAAAGTGACTCTAACAACTGTTCATAACGTGAAAAAAATGTGTAAATAATTACAACCCAAACCAAAAGTACCGCAAATTTTATATTGCATATAAAGAACAATACTAAAACATAGACATTTGTTTACCTGGGCAGTCAAACAATATATAGTCATCCTCCACATGCCCAAGGCTTTCCTCCAGCCAGTTAAAGTTATTGGCAAAGTATTCCATGCAAAACACCAAGCCGCCATTGGGACCAAACCTTAAGGATTCATCTTCCATGACGTCGTCCACTTCAATTAACTCCCGGATGTCTGGAACAACAGACACACCAGCTGGTTTCAGCCCCTGTGCTGACAGCAGTGCCCAAGGGTCGCTGCCGGACGCTCCCGCCGCTCACCTGCCATCACCGGGTAGCTGAAGAGCTCCGCCGCAGGGTCCAGGTTCACCACCTGCACCGAGCGGCCCAGCGCCTCGCAGTGCTGCACCATGGTGGCACAGTACGTGCTCTGCAAGGGACACACACACCGTCAGAGACTGCCCACGCTGCTGCCATAGAACAGTCTTGTCTGGAAGGAGCCTTTCAGATCATGAAGTCCAACCACAGATCTCACACTGACACAAAACAACACTAATCCATAACTCTCAGCGTCACCTCTACCCGTCTTTCGAATACCTCCAGGGATGGCAATGTCACCACTGCCATAGGCAGCCTGTTCCAATGTTTGATAACCCTTTTGGTGAAGAAATTTTGCCTAATACCCATCCTAAACCTCCCCTGGCACAATTTGAGGCTGTTTCCTTTTGTCCTATTGCCTGTCACTTGGGAGAAGAGACTTTCAGGGAGTTGTAGAGAGCAATAAGGTCTCCCCTCAGCCTCCTTTTCTCCAGGCTGAACCACCCCAGGTCCCTCAGCCACTCCTAATAAGACTTGTTCTCCAGGCCCCTCACCAGCTTTGTTGCCTTTCCCTGGATGTGCTCCAGCACCTCAATGTTTTGGGTTTTTTTTCTGGTGAAGGGCCCAAAACTGAACACAGTATTTGAGGTGGGGCCTCACCGGTGCCGAGGACAGTGGGGCGACCACTGCCCTAGCCCTGCTGGCCACACCGTTCCTGAGGCAAGCCAGGATGTAGTGGCCTTCTTGGCCACCCGGGCACACTGCTGGCTCTCATTCAGCCGGCTGCCGACCAACACCCTCACGTCTTTTTAAGCTTTTCAGCTACTCTTCCCCAAGCGCTGTCGCGTTTATGGGGTTGCTGTGACCCAAGTGCGGGACCCGGTATTTGCCTTATTGACCCTCACACCACTGGCCTCATCCAGCCTGTCCCGCTCCCTCTGTGGAGCCTCCTACCCTCCGACAGATCGACACCCCTGCCCAACTCGGTGTCGTCTGCGAACTTACTAAGGGTACACTCAACCTCCCCCGTCGCTCCCTCGCCTCACCTTCCCGCTTCCCGCTGGACCCATCACCAGCTGTGCGTAGCGGGGCATGGCGGCGGCGAAGCGGCACCAGCTGGCCGCTCCAGCGCTCCGTAGCCCTCCTGGTCACGTGCCGCGGGTAAGCCAATGGCGCGCAGGCTGGAGCTCTTCCCAGTACGGAGAGTCGGCGGGCTCAAATCCCCGCCTTGCTCGGTTACGCGCGGCTCTCGCGAGAGGGCGGCGGGGCGGGTGGGCGCACGCACGTGCCGTGCGGTGTGTGAGGGGAGGCGCCGCCGCCGCCGCTGGATCAGAAACAGGAGCAGCAGCCGCCGCCGCCGCGGCCTGAGGGGCCTCCCGGGTAACGCCACGCTACTGCCGTCCCCGGGCTTCCCTGCT
>VZTM01011346.1:59770-77036 GCA_013400555.1 Jacana jacana
CGGGGGCGGAGGGGACGAGGGGAAGGGGAAGGCCCCTGAGGCGGGGGCGGAGGCCCTAACGTGAGGGGAAGGCCCCTGAGGCGAGGGTGGTGGCCTCGACGTGATGGAGGGCACCGGGCATCAGGGCGTTGCTCGCCCGAGCTGGTGGTGGCACCCGAGGGCTCTTCTGGGGCCTCGGCGGCTGTGGGAGAACCTCGGTGGGTTCTCATCGGCTGGCGTTTGTCGTTCCTGCAGGGTTGCCAGGTGAGCAGCAGTCTCGGCGGGTAGCCATGTGGTGCTTAAATCGGAGGCAGCCTCCGTGCGGAAGGTTACAGTCATAATTGCTTACCAGTGTCCACTAATGCCTGGTAGCGCTCTGGTCCCCGGTCCCCTATGAATTCATCAGTGCCGCGTTCTGCTTCACCACAGGTAAAACACAGAAGTGCAGCTGGCAACTCAAGAGTGCTCTGGTTTTGACAGGAAAGTACTCCTACCACTAACCGTTTCAGTCAGGGACCACAGGTGGTACCACAAGTCTGAGGAACTTTTTGGAACTGCCTCTGTTTAATTTTGGTTAAAATATTTTTATATTATAAACCCTTGAGTTTATTACTGGAGAATATGTCGCCTTTCCTCTATGTTGAAGTGTGTTCTGTGTGTTACCTTTTCTAGAAACTTAGCCTTGAGAACAGCACCATTGAGAAACAGAGGCAAGAGCTCCAGCTTCTAATTGCGGAACTGAAGGATCGTGATAAGGAACTCAATGACATGGTTGCAGTGCATCAGAGAGAGCTGCTAGCCTGGGAAAACGATCGGCAAAAAAGACTGACTTTAGCAGAACGATGCAACTTATTAGACAGTAAGCGTTGCGTGTATAAAGAATAAGCCCTGGTCTCCCTAGTATGTTCAGGTGCTTAAACCCTTCAATAACAGTTTTGCATCACACAAGGTAAAATTTCATACCCTTCAGCCTTAAATTTGATCGATGTTTTCTGAGATGAAAACTTCTACAATGGCCCTAAAGTCATCTTGAAGGGGATATGATAATCAGATAGCTCTTTCTTGTCTGAGTATGTGAATTGCTTCTGTGGATTCTTTAAAAACATAAATAAACAAATGTGGGGGAAGAGAGAGCAATTTGCAAACCTGCTGGTGTACTGCGGAGCCCCACGCCCTGAGGTGCTGCACAGCTCTGACATCATCTGCAGGCCGTATGGCTCATAGCTTGTCGGCTCTGAAAGGGCTTCTTCGACAGCTGTAGAACAGAGGTGCCACAGAGTTGGTATCCCGTCTGATCTGGGTGGCTAAGGAACCCTTCTTCAGAGTATTCCCATTTCTGAATCACGTGATTTTAAAACACTGGATTTAAGATTGGATTTAAGACTGGATTCTGAGATTTGAAAAAAAATTACATGACGGTATCTCAGCTCTTTTCTCGCCTTTGTCTCTCTCCTTTTCAGATGAGCTGAACAAGAGGAATGACATCATAAAATCACTCACCCAAAGGTTAAAGTTCTTCGAATCTCAGCAGAATGACAGCAGGGCAACATTTGAATATACACAACAGAAGTTTCAAGAGCTGTCTCAAAAAGTAACCGATGCAACCGTTCGCTGTCATGCTGTGGAGGTAGGAGTTGAGTGATGGTCTGATTTTGCAGTCCATGCAGGTACAGAATGCTGGTGGCACTTGTGAGTCTCACTACTGAATCAATATTTGACATTAAGACCCTTGAGTTGCGTTTGTCGTTTAGTACAGTAATGTTAGGTTAAGCTATAGGTTTGATTTATTGGGGAGGAAACAAACAAAAAAAAGGGGGCAAAAAAGCATTCCTAAATTAGGATTTGGAGTTTGCTGTTTGTTTGTTTAGGTTTGGAGAGAACACTGCTGAGAGCCAACCTGCCTCCAGAAGTGTCAGGCACTGAGATGCCAAAAGGCAGTGCTGGCCCCCAGCACTGATACTTGATCGAGAAGCTCCCGAAAGTTTTATTTGCAGCTTCAATTATTATGATGAACTGTAATGTCCTAAAAACAGTTTAAAGGTATAAAAGTAATTGCTATTCAAGAGTTCTAGATTTTTCAAAAAGTTATTTGGCAATAGTATGTTTATTGGGGTAATTTTTCTCCCTGTGCACAATGCAGTGAAGCAGTATTCTGTGTTTTCATCTGTCTAATTGGCTTGACTTAAGACATGCAGGACATTAAGTCCCTTGAATGGAAGCAAGTTTAAGAAAAATTTTTACTCCAGTTCTCTTTTCTCCAGATCCTCACAGCTTGCTCAGAACCCCAGAGTGCCATTCATGATGCTTAAATAAAGCTGTGCAAGCGTATACTGGAAAAATACTAACTTTGAATCACTGAAGTAGGAGCTGATGCTCTTTATTTCTGCTCACTAGGAGAAAAATCGAAGTCTCCACTGCTCAGTTTTGGAACTGTCTGCTAAAACAGGCCAGCTGCAAGCGAGAGAGCAGGAGCTCCTTACTATGCTTAAGCTGAAGGTAACATCTGTTGTCTCATCAGCAGTCAATGTGGTCAAACTGCAGTGCAGTTACTGTGACTGTGCTGCAGTGGTGTGGTCACTGTGGATCTCACTGATGTTTAATTCTTAGGCTTGTTGGAGAAACAAACAATAAACTGGTTTATTTTCATAAACAAGCTTGTTTCCTGGCTTTGATTTTTTTGGGGGGGTTTTTTCCTCGATCTTGGAAGAAAAACTGTGTAGTATCTATAACTGCTGCAGGAAGATGTACTAGTGTTTTGTCAGAATGCTTACTTGAAGACAAAACAATAACCAAGAATTCTGCTTCATATTTCAGGACGAGGTTATACTTGAAACAACTGATCACATCACTGAGTTTACAGCTAAGTTCAGAAAGCTGGAGAGCGCGCTGCGTGCGGCAAGGACGGAGGAATTAACTCTCAGTGAAGAAAATCAAGACCTCAGGCTGAGACTGAAAGAGCTAACACTTGAAATAAATAAACTGAAAGGTAAGTATTTGTACTGGGCATCTAATTCAGTGCAGACCAGCAGGATTTCTTTTCATTCTGGGAAATACTGTGTTTTGTTTTAAAGATGACCTGTGTGAGAAGATAAAGGAAAATAATAAACAGCAGGAAGAAATCATTCAACTCAGACAAGAAAATGGCTGCTTGAGGAATGAGCTTGCACTGATTGGTAAGTGTGGGCAGTTGGCTTCTCATACCTGAGCTTTCAACTGCACAGAGACTTCTAGACAGCAAAGGTTCACTAATATCTGTAGAAGGAGGCAGCTGCTTACCTGCCTTTCGTGTAGTTTAATAAGGGATATGCCTTTGTTTGTGTCATTCTTCTATGAAAGCAGTAACTGAGGCTTCTGCAGGAGCAGTTTATAAAGTCTTGTAGTTCAGCAATGTGATTATGCATGGAGGAATGGCTCAGAAGATTCTCTCTTGAAAATTTTGAGACTTTTATGTCTCCTGTGGTATTGATGCAATAAATGGGGGTGCCATTCTCCCTTCTGACATAGGTTGTGTAGAAAATGGCGACCTACTGAAGAGAAACCATGTGCAAAACCTAAAGCTTAAGCCCTATGAAATTACCAGCCTGTTCCCTCTCTCCAGTTTTGTATGGAAGTATGTTTACAAATTCACCTTTTCTCTTGCTTTTTCTTTAACCAGCGGGTTTGGTTTAGACAGTTGAATATGCAGGACGTGGTCAACTGCAACTTGTGATGTGTTGATAGCTTCATTTTGGTTTTGGGTAGAGAAGTGCTTCTGTACCACAGTGGATAAGAAAAGCGGGCTAGTTGTTGCTGCAGTGTTTGTACAGACAGGGAGTATACCCTAAAAGATTAGGTGACCAAAGATGTTCTCTTCTTTGGGATTATTTTCTTGCCTGTGGTGTTTCATCTGCTATTAGCTTTGCCAAATATTGACACTGTGTCTCATTATTTTAAAACCAGTAGTAATGAACAGTATTTCCCAGCCCTTCCTGGTACAAGGCATGAATTAGAATTAATGATTTACTTTCCTTTCCATGGAAGAACGTTAACATGAAAAAGCAAAATAAGTCAGTCAATGAAGCAGAATGTCACTGCTAGTAAAATTAAGCTTGTTGCTGGTGAAAAGTCCTAGGAATATAATGGATGTATTTCATTGTCATGTGGGTTTTGTGCTGGTTTTATTTGGAGAGGAAACATCCCATTGATCTTAAAATCTTTTTAGTTAAGTACCTGCTTCTCCTGCAGCGTAGGCGTTAACAAATGTGCTTGCTTGGTGTCTATTCTCTTTAAGTAATTAAAAAATGGTATGTTTTGAAATTAGTTGAGAAATCAAAGAGAAAGGACCAACTTCTTCAGTTTGCCAGGTCTAAACAAGCACGGACTGACACAGAACTATCCAGTTTACGACAGGTACAATCCTAATTATGTTTCTGCTAAGAGATAATGAAAATAGTTTCCAATAACATCAGATCTGCATGGAACAGTATTAAAAAAAAAAAGTTAGATCTAGCTATTCTTAATTAAGAAACAAAAAAAAATCAGATTTGCTGTTTCCCATGAGCTGAGATCTCTACAGAATGGCGGGGGGGTGGTGGTTAATATTGTGGTACAAATCCTTATATTTACATGTGCTTTTAGTCTTCTTTGTATAATTGTATTTACTGAGTCCTCCAATGAGTAAACACCACCTTCAGAGCAGGGAAGTGGGGGAACCCCGTTTAGATAACAGTCTGTTCCTACGTGAGAGAGGGTGCATGGCTCCAGAAGTCAGGTGAAAGGCAGCGAGAGTTGGACAGGCCCAAGGTGAATTCGGGCAGGATAAAGGGCAATGGTGTATTGAAAGATGTGGTTTTTGAGAGAGACTTAAACACAGCATTTTCACTGCACTAATTTGATGGTCTCAAGGCATGTTCAATTTTTTTTTTAATTGCAAATAATTGAACAGCAGGTTATCTTTTACATCAGCTTTACAAAAAAATCCCATCCAGTGAAAGCTAAATACCATGATCATCACTGCATGCCCTGTCATGGTGCATAACTTTGGACAATGCAATAACAACCTGTATTAACTACTGGATAACAATAACAGTATTTATGGTCCAGTGTGGTTCTGTTTCAGGAGACCACTGCAGTCTTCTAAGAGAAATATTGTTTATTGCTGTAAAACATTATTTTCCTAAATAAGTGCAGAGATGGCTGCTTAGATTTGGAAGGCTTTGACAAGTTTGACTACAAGTACTGGTTTATAAAAATGTTTGGCAGATATTTTTGGAAGAGAGGCAATGTGTTAGGACTTGATGACAATGTTCCTGCACTCCAGACCTGCACTAATGTGCATTACTATCTTTAAACAGATCTACGTAAAACAGCAGCGTGACTTGCAATTTCTTCATGTCAATTTGGAGAGCTCTCAGGAATTAAGGCAAAAGCATGAAAAGACATCACAGGAAAGGAGGTGATTTATTTTGTTTGTTTGTTTTTAGTAGTTTATTCTCCAAGAGAGACTTCACTGTTCACAACTATCACCCTGAAAGAGATGTGTGCTGTGTCAAGATGGCTTTGCTGGACTCAACCACAAACCATCAGGGAAGTTGTCACATACCTCTTTCTCACTTGGTCAAGAGATACCTTGAGTATGAGTCACAGAATAAAGCATTGTATACAGGCCAGACAGTTCATTAATTTAAAAAAAAATGGAATAGGCTGGTGGTAGGGGTGTTAATCTGACCTGCTATTACTTTTGTTTAAAAATCAAAGTTTATTTTGCTTTCAGAGTAAGAAATTGGTGCACAGCCAAGGGGTTCAGGCAGAATCACCACGCTGTATAAAACATGAGGGAACTCACAGACTGGTTTTGGGAAGTAAAAGCCAACTCTGGGCAGGATTCTGTTGGGTTTTGGCAGGACACAGCTGCCTGTTGGTGTATGTACTGTGGCAGAACCATGAGTAACCTCTGGTTAATGGAGAACTTTAACCTTGAGTTGCAGTTATGTATGCTCTTTAAATGCAGTATTCCTGACTGTTCTCTTTATCGTGCCATTGTAGCATAGGTGTGGCATTCTCTGCCCCTGAAAGTAACAGCGAGACAGACACGGTTAGGACTGAGGGCACCCACAAGATATGCGAGGAGCATGGAACTGCACAAGTTCCGAGAAGTAGGGTAAAAATCACCTCTGAGATGTGTGAAGTAGATAAAAGACTGTTACGGAATGCATCAGAGTTGGAGGAAGCTACCTCAGCGCACTTAAAGCAGCGTCAAAAAGTTGTGAAAGTCTTGGCAGTCCTTATGGAAGAAGAAAAAAGGCAGGATGTTGCATCAAGCTCTGATGAGGCAGGCAGCGAAGTATTTTGTGAGGCAAACAACACAAGGCCATTGAGAAACAGCGACGTTTCTGAGAATGAAGGGGAGAGCAGAGACCAACCAACCTTTGAGTCATCTTTACCTGAATATGAGCGTTGGCTTGATGCCAGTTCTTGCGTAGATTTGCCGAGTGCTTTGGTCCAGGACACCGTCACATCCGACAAAACTGATAATGAGAATAAAACCCTGGAAGAGAGAACTGGAATTCTGTTTTGCCAAAAAAGCAGAGGGGCTCCCACTGCAGTTCACGAGCCTGAAGCAGATTCCTGTAGTAGTAACAGCTTCTTCATAAAAAACGATGCCTGGTGGGAGCCAGTATCAGATCAAGAATGGTTGAAGATTTTCAAACCCGTGAAAGGAGGTGGAAGTATATGGGATGGAATAGATTGCAGCTGTCTCAAGACTGCACAAGAGACAAAATGTGCCAGCTCAAAAAGGTTATGTGCTTGTTACGTTTAAGAAATAGATAGCTACAAACTGGAGTTGGGTAGAAACTTGAGTATACAAGCTTTCAATAATTCATTGATATCTTGCACTGCTGTTTTAAAATTAGTCTGCCAACTTGAAAAGTAGTAAATTTTAAATAAGTTAAAATAGCTCTAAGGTATCATGTTCCTATTTTTAAGCTTTTTTTTTCCCCTCTTATCCCCAAGAGCTGCGTGGGCAGGAGAAGCTGCAATACTACATATCTTGCCAAATAAACTAATTGAGAAAAATGCAGATTCAAAGAATCCTATGATTTTTTGAAATCCCACATGTTGTTTATAAATCTGGAGGGTAAAATACGTTCTTACCAGAGCTGGACTTCTACAGTGGTGTATCTGTAAGGCAGGAACCAAGCCTAGATTTTGTGTGGTGCTTCAGTGGCTGTGTTTATTTCTGTTGAGAAATCACACAGTGGCTGGGCAAGAATGTAGGACACGGCTCTTCCGCACAGGCTGCTTTCCTCACTCAGGGCAAGAAAATGAAATGGCAAGATTTAAAGGACAGCAATCTGTCCACTCTCTAGTGCATCTTCCTTCGTGGGACTCTATCCCTGTGTCTGTGTTGAGGGGGGGGAAAGGACATGTGGTTGGGGATGAGCAGGATGAGGTTTCTAGTGCTGAGAAGTGTCGAAAAAATATGCAGGTGTCTTAGTATTATGGAAAGGTATCTGAGATCTAAATGCTGCTTTGCATTTATAGAGGTGGTTTTATGCCTGGACAAGCAAGGGCTTTCAGAGTGTTGGATTTGTTGTGTTGGTTCCTCTATTTCCTTTCCCAAAATTGACTGACTTGCCAGCTCTATTTTAGAAGGATTTCTGAAGTTTTACAGAAATCTCACAGCTGCCTTTTAGACAGAGCAGAGAAGGGGGAGTAGCTCTTTAGCTGGTGGTTTGACAAGTACAGTTAAATGAGCAGCTGTTTAAACCTGCTAAGAATTTTAGCCAGCAAGTCTGCCCCACGTCCAGACAAATTGAGGTTATGGAATGGAAATATCTGATCTATGGATGCTTTCATTCTGGGTTGCTTTAAAAAAAAAATTAAAAAAAAATAGAAATTGATATTGCAGTGGGAGAGACCTGCTCAGAAACAAGGTGAATGGACAGCCATTGAAAAAGAACGCTGCCCCAGCAGATTGCCACACAGCTTAGCTGAGCTGCACGCTGTGTATGGTTTCCACTGTGTATGGTTTCTCTAGTTTCCACTGTCCATAAATCATTAAAAAGACTCAATTCCCCTTAGCATCTACCTTGAACTCTCTTACCTACTCCCCCAGCAGCGCAGATGACACACTGCCATCCCTCCAAATCTCTTTCGAGGCTCAATAGTGAAAACTGGTTTAACTGTTTTGTTTTCTCCTTAAGGGGATTTTAGGAGTAAATTCATCCCTATGCAGATAGAGCCGATATCCCTCAGTGCAGGAGAGCTGCTCTACCCATTTTGGATTTACTGCTGAGCTATAGGGTTTTCTTGATGCCCACATTTGGTGCTAAGGCCCTGCTAACTGGGGCTGACTGACTCAGTGCAAATCCCAGACTGTCTGCTGGCTCTGCTTTGCCACCGAGTGAATTCTCTCCCCATAAATGAGAGAGAGGCCACAGTATCACAGCCTTCAGTGTGGGCATTAACAGCAGAGACCAAACACAGCATTCCTTCTGGGACTTGAATCTGGATCCTCCAGTTTTCCATTGCTGGCTCTGTACTGTAGTGCTGATGATGTATTTTGTGTGTAGGGAAGGGTGCTGGCACCTCCCTGTCAGCCCAGCAAATAGTTTTGACATGAGTTCTTGAATTCTGGAACCGCCAACAAGAAGGCTATTAATGCAGTCAAATACCTTCTCCCAACTGCAAGAGTGATTGTGAAATACTGTAGCACAGGAATCATTTCTGTGTGCTCTCATTTAGTGACTTCATTTATGTTGGACCAACGTTTGCTGCCTTTTGGATTTTTATCTCAGTTCTGGTTTTAAAGATGGAGCATCAGCAGTTAATTGCTTAATTGTGTTGCTGCTGGACTAAGCCACCAATCCTCGAGCCTTTGAGTCTCCCTGCCTCAAAATCAAAGGGTTTGCTTTCCCCTCTCCCTTCCAACCTGTGTGTTCTTCCAAACTGTCTGTGCTCGTTGCATCTCCTCACACCCCCTGTTCTAGGGGGCTGGAGCCTGTTCCCTCACATCTCCCCAGGGCCTTCCCGTGTCAGAAGCTCACAAACACGGGCTTTTCTCTCTTAAAAAAGCCTGTTGTATCCCAGGGTTTTTACAAGAGAAGTGAAATGAGAGGGAGATGCTTCTGAGCTGGCATCTCTCACGAGGGCTTTTTTTTCTTAGATTGAATATCACTTAAAAATAAACCTTTTGGTAACAGTCTTGCCACGTAGGGAAAGAGTAGCATCTAAAGAATATTTAATGAAATGTAAATTTGAAGATAGTATTTTCTTTAAAATATAGGTGGTTTTTGATTTTATTTTTTTTTTACCCAATTCAGGCAGTGCTAGCACTGGGCTTCTGTTCAGTTCAAAAATGTGATGAATACAGAAACATATTTTGTGATGGAATACAGAAATGTTTTATTTTGAGGAGATCCTAAAATCATAGAATCATTTTGGTTGGAAGAGACCCTTGGGATCATTGAGTCCAACCATAATGGTTACTACTCTATTTACTTCTAAAAAGAAGTGTATGAAGTAGAAATTATCAGTTGAAAATCAACACTGTGTAGCTGGAAATGGCTTGCAGAAACCAGGACATGCCTTTGCACGAGCCACAGAGAGCACAGGGGGCAGAGGGCTGAGGTAGGGTGCTGCTGGGTTCCTGTCCTGCTCCAGTAGACGATCAAGATAATGTCAAAGGTGCTGCAGCTCTTATTTCTAGTCTTCATTTGTGATTAGTTGGTGCTGGAGCTGAGGGAGGGATTTGGTGCATTTTGGTAAAATGGTGATTGAAGGGCTTGAAATTGAGAGCTGTTTCTCTCTGGGTTAGGCTGTAATAAAGTTACCTTTTACTGTGGGAAAGGTGAAAAGTTTCAATCATTTGACATGGATATTGAGGGCTAAAGAGCTTCTGTAGCAGGACGAGCCCCTGATGGCTCTGAGTTACTCTTTGGTCAGTAATAATGTACAAGGTATGATTTGTTACTTTGTCATTTAAATTGCTTTTCAGATATTCCTAAATACACTCAGATCTATACCCAGTGATAAATTGTTTTAGTTTCCCTTTAAAACCCCGGGAGGGTGTATGCCAATAGATCTTAGGCTTCAACTCCATGTTGAAATGATAGACCAGCTGAGTTTTGGGTTTAATCACAGTTTGCCCAAACAGCACTTTAGTGTTTGCTGCTGTATTTAAAAAATAAATAAAATAAAGCCTCTTTGGGAAAGCTCTCCTGTGATCTCTGAAGTGAGATGATGACTTTAAAAGACTGTGAAATTCCCTTGAAAGGTACACCTGCAAATATTAGATTGCCTAATGTTTGATTAAAGAAAAAATAAAAGGAGTAGAGTATGAGAGAAGAAAGAGTACCAGAGCATTGGGAGGAACTAGATACTGCCTTTTGTGTGCTCTCTACAAGGTTAAATAGATACTGAAGCACATGGTTGGTATAGCTGTTCTTGAAGCTGGTTGAATGTCAAGCTGTTGTCCTCAGAAGTTGAAGCCAATCTAATGAAGCTGTTAACCATGGGAGCTGCTCTGAGGAACAGAGTAGTCTCACATGCTTGGTGGTTTTCTTGGCTCGGGGCCTATAATCATATATGTTGTCCCATGATTTTCCTTTGAAAGTTTAAAAAGAATGGTGGTACTGTTTCTGGCAATGTCTTGGTTTTTTTAATAGTGAAGAAAATGTGGATCTGAATACTTTTTACGTGGATTCTCCCTGTTTGACATCCACCCAGAGAGGAGACAGACCTCCAAGATGTGAGAAATTCTCTGATGAAGACTTCCCTCTGGAGATCAATGACCTTTCAGCGACTAAACCAACCCATAGATGCTGCAGTGCTACCGTGGACCAAGTCAGTATTGTATTGCAGAATGTATTTCGTTAATTTTTAAGGAGAATTGTGAGTGATGGTAGGAAAGCAAATGTCTGTCTGCATGGAAGGACTAGTGACTTGAATGATGAGACAGCAGGTTTATAGCAGAGGTGGTAAATTATTTTCTTCAAAATAATTCCTTCTTGTCTCAATATGTCTGGGTCAGCGTAAGTGAGTTAAAAACAGTGAAAGACATTAGGGTAACTGGTAGAAATATGTTAATTCCAGTAAGGCAGAATATCTGAGTACGCTTGGACAGTTATTAGAGGCTATAGACACCGTTTCTTTCTTGTCCTGCCTGCTTTTTTTCTCTTTGTCGTGCCTTTTTTCCTTCTCCCTTTTCTCACTGAAGTACTGCTGTTGTGTGCACAACGTGCACGTGAAGACCTGCTAAAAAGCTGAGATCAGGAGAGGCCTCTGTGTTTATCAGAAATAGCAGCAGAGTCCGGGCCAATGTTACCTCGTATTGTTTTGCACTGAGACCTTTCAAAATGAAAGTGATGCTTCTCGGTATGCTCTAATCCTATGACATATTTCAAAAAGATCATTTTGTAACTTTAATTCTCTTTCTTTCTGTCCCCTCCAGGGCAGGGGTTCCCCCATGAGTAAGCTGCAGCACGCGTTGGCCGAGTCTCGACAGATGGTTGCTGATCTGGAGCTTAGCACTCTCCTCCACGCGAGCCCCCGCTGCAGCCCCAGCAGCAGCAGCAGCATTAATATGGTATATATTACTGCCCTACAACTAGATCTAGGTGGCTGGGAAGAGCAATTGGTGACAGTCTTTCCTTTATGCTCGACTTGCACTACAACATTATAAATATCCTCCTCATGCTTTGGCAAAGAGAAAATTCCCACATACCTTAGTGTGAAGGACTTGGAATTTTTTAGAAGAGTCTTTATGGCTCTTCAGGGTCGTGACAGGATTTGACTTTTGCATGTGCCTAAACAGATGGAAGGAAGAAGTCATTTTGGAGCAAGCTGTGGGAGGTCTAGAGAAAAGCAAACATGAGTATGACTTACATTCAGAACTGGTTTATTACCCCAAGTGTAGTTGTAGAAAGGAGGTCAGTGTAGGAGATGGGTGATATATAGAATAGTTTTGTATATGAATTTAAACCACAGTCTCAGCTTAAATAACGTAGAGGTTTTGTGAGTTAATAGTTTTAGTTTCTCCATTGAAAAGGGTCAAAGAACATACTCAATGGTTAAGGAAAATAATCTGTACGTAGCTGTCGTGGCAATGTATTGTATGAGCACAAACACTGATAAGGAGCTTCTGCCCTGACTGTGGGCAGTAGGAATAATTGGAGAACAGACACTTGTTTGTTTTCATAAATATCCTTAAGAGTTTCTACCTTGTCTGACAAGGAGATTATACCACTCGTCACTAGAAATGAGTAAACTTGTGCTGGTACGTATCACAAAGGCAGAATTTAGACTTTTGGTGTTAAAGCAGACTCCGAATGAGACTGCGTGTCAAAACTCAGCTTTTTCCTGGAAGGTATTACCTCTCTACAAAGTGTTACATTCCTTATATCCTTGGATGAACTTGACCAGAACAGTGGTGCTGTAAGGAACAGACAAAGCAATTTTGATAACATTCAGAGCCGTGGAACCTTAGCTGTGCTGAGACTGACTGACTGAGTGTAAAGGTTGTGTGCCAGCATTTGCATAAACTGAAAGGATATTTTGTTCAGAAACTCATCTGCAGGATTTCATTCAGGGTGAAAGACAGCAGCAGTGTAGTCTTTTGCAAAGACTGGCTTGTAGGAGGGATTCCTGAAAAGCTCTCTACAAAACAGTGGCTGCTTGTGGCTCCTGCCCAGCTCCATCAGCTGTCTGGCTCCTGCTTACTGGTTGGCATGTCACAGCTCGGCTGAACCGGCCGGCCTTTAGTAGCGGGCATGACTCTGCTTTATAACCTGAAACTGCGTTCTTGAGCTTGGAAACTGCCTTCTCATTCTAAACACTTGCTTTAGTGGGAAGAAAATAAAGTAGGCTCCTGTTTCTGAACCACATCTGTAGGGCTTTGATCCGCTTTCAGAGCGGTTCTGGGCAAAAACTTGTCAGGCACGTTTTAGTTGATCTGTGCAGGCCGACCAATCCGTGCTTAAAACCAGGTTTACCTGAGGCTGTTTTAAATTGTGCTTTAAAACACAACACATAATCAGGTATAACCCTTAGAATTTAATCAGTTTTTGTACCTGTTGGATTCTGTGCCCTGCCTGGGGGAGGGAGGAGGAGAGGGAATTACACAGTGTACCCCTGCTGCTCACCACTTTGAACCTGGCAGCTCTGGAGTTTTTATTATGCGAGTTCTTTGATTTCCATGTAGTGTTTTTGTGTTATGATGCAGGCAGCAGAACTCACAGAAGCTCTTCACAGAACCCAGTTATCTGCTACAGAAGAAAGAAATGCTAAGCTTACCTTCTCTTCTCTATGATGTTGTGTGAGTATGAAGGCGTTTTCAACTTGATTTGTTGTTGCTGTGTTTTGGTTTGGTGGGTTGTTTTGTTTCCTTCCCTCCTCATAAATGCACCTGGGTTATTAATACAAGCTGTGGACTTCTGAGCTACGTCTGGCACAAGATTCTCAGTGTGCTGCTCAGAATGCATTTCCAATAAAGCTCTTGTGAGTGCTGTAACGACAAGCAGGTATTAAGGCAGCAAGTAATTGCTTTAGTCAAATAATTAAACCTTTTCCAAGCGTGTTCCCCATGCTTTGGGCAGTCAGATCTTGCAGCTCCGTTCCTGAGTACCTGCCCAACGCTTATTGTAGTTAAAACCCTTCTGTGTGTTACAGATAACAGGATCAAGGAAAATAAGAGACTGGGAAGTATTTTTCAGAGCTGCAGCCAAGGGCTGTGGTAGGGTATTGTTTCTGGGCTTGGAGCTCCAAAAGTATAATCTATTAAATAAAGCTGTTTCAGACAATGAAAAAGCAGCCTTGCCCATAGCAGATTGTTTTTTCTTTTGAAACCAGGAAATTTCTCACTCTCTGATTATTTATTCTTCTGACGTGAACGGGAGGCTTGCAGTAGGCACCATGTTGTGTGGTTCTGAGGACAAGAGAGTGACCAGATCTGGTTAAAACAGCCATCAGTCCATGGAACTGAAAAAGAACTAACAACAACAGGGGGGAAATTGACAAACAAATTCTGTAGCTGCCACCACCCACATGCATGTCTGCAAAAGGAGGTTATTACACAACAACCTGTGAGGAACTGGATTTCTCATATGGATCACCTTTGATCCAGCAGGGGACGGATGCTCACTGCTCTCTGGGTGCTGGACAGGGTCTTCCCTCTGGATTTTACACCCACTGTGTCCCTGGGGAGTGGTGGTGGTTTGTAGCCTCCTCGTGTTCTGCTGTTTCTGCAGTAGGGATGGAGACACCAAGTCTCTCCAAATAAATTGGATCTGCTCCGTGCACGCTAATGGGGCTCCCGTGGGAAAGGAGTGCAGAGAGAATGCCGTACCTTCCTCTGCTCTAGTGCTCCTATGGAGAGAGCTCTTCAGTTCCTAAAAAGAGCCCTAAGGTAAAAGAAGCTGGAAGTTTGCTAGATCGAAGCCAGCACCGTGACTTGCATCCTGAAACTACTGATGTTAAAAAGTTTCCGAGGCAAATCCCCAAAATTGCTGAGCGCCGCGCTGCTGCCGCAGAGCGCTGAGCCAACGCTTCGCCTACAGAAACAGCCTCGTTTGCTGCAAGTGAGGGAGAGCTGGTGAAACAAAGGTGCCCGTAGTTCACTGTAGATCCGTGACTCTGCAAGTCACTGGCAGCTGCTGAATTTTTATTTTCTTTCCCTAAATCGCTGTGATGGGTTAAATCCAAAGCAGCTTTTGCAGATTTGGTAGCAGGTCCCAGAAATAACTAAAGGTTTGTGCAATTTCATATAGAGAAGTGATTGAATTGCTCTGGGTTGGCTTTGTGTTTGTTTTAAATTGCTTTGGAATGATTTGAGGGCACGGATAAACATCAAGTTAATTTCCTAACGAGCTGAGGGTGATTTAGGCACTTTCATCAGTCGGTTGTTTTTCCTTTAGAGGGACTGGGTGGGGGAGAGCTGAAGAGCAAGGCAGGAAGGCGATGAGTAAAAGGATATATTCGGTTTTGGACACCGTAGCGTGTGCCACTGCTCATAACCTGTGAGTCAGTGGCTGGCCCAGGGCACAAAGATCCCTCCTTTTGGCAAAACAAACGGGTCACATTTTGTTTCCTAGCACTGTCCCCCAGAGTGTTGTCCTTCTGTGCTATGTTTGCCTTTCCCCCCTTTCTATCTGTACTCTCCTTTCATGCTCTGCAGCCTGAACGTGTATATAGCCAATTGACATACCTGGGGTTGCTTCATACATTTTAAAGGAAACCTTCCTGCGTTTTAATAAAAATCCTTACTTTCTCTGCAGTGGATGAAGAAGTTTCCAACGCAGAATTAACTGTGGGAAGTGAAGAGCATCAACCCACCAGCTACAACAAAGTTACCTCGGTTTTTTCCCCTTGTGGTTCTGTGAGTGTTTGAGAGAAACTCTCGAGTGGCAAAAAGGTGTGACTGTGCAGGAATATATTTTATCTTGAAATAAACCACACAATTATGTCAAGAATAACAAAACTATTTTTATAGCTGAGAGCTCAGGTTAAACACTGGCTTGTTTTTTAAGGATCTTAAGTGTGTAATTGTTAGGAGGTAGGAACTATTTTTCTTACTTTTTTTTTTTTCTGGTGGCTCAGACATATTTATAGAGTATGACACAGCTGAGCATTCTTGCCTTGTTTTGTTTTGTTAGTTTCTTGTTTTTGTTCTGGAAGAGATGAATAATGTTTGTAGGAAGTCCCCAATTAGTGCTGGAACCAGGAGCTGCTTCCTAGGCTGGGGGAGCCGGAGGGCTGTCCCCCGCTGGGTGGGCGAAACAGCTCTGCCCCAGCGGGAGCTGCTTGCTCTGAGGAAAGCTCCTGAGGAGGTTGGGTGTGGGTACGGGCTCTCAAACCCAATGGGACTGGCTTTTTACCATTTAAACCGGTTTTATCTTTGACTGTTGAGCGAGACAGATTCCGCTATCACAATTTGAACTTAGTAGTTTATTTGGCCTCTTGGTTAAAAAAAATAAAGATCGTCTCTTTGCTGTATCTTTCTTGCCTATTTAACACACCGTCCAACACCTTTAGTCTTTGATTTATGATGGTTCTCTGGGATGAGTGAGCCACTGGGTCGCCTGCAGTTTGTGCTGGTTTGGGCCACCAGGGCCAGTTCCACCTCTGGGCCTTGTGTGGGGGCGGTGAAGGGGTGGGAGTCTCTGGCTCTGCCCACCACCACCAGTTAATTGCAGTGAAACACCAGACTCACACCATGGTTTCCCCTTGTTTTAACTCTTTCCTAGAATTTCCCACTTTAATTACCTCGATAGCAGCCTGCTCTTTCCTTCATCTAGGAACAGCTTCTAAACTAGTTGACCATTTCTGATCATAGCTGCTGTCCTCCAGGCTCTCCCCCTCCCTGCAAGCGTTGCCTGCAGAGGGAACCGCTGTTGCTCAGGAGGTTGGTTTTTCCAAGCCTTTAAAGCCCATTTGATTCCTCTACTTACAGAGGAACTTTCCTCATCTTTTCTGGGCTCCATCTGTCCTGTGGCTATGACAAAAATTCCACCCCTACTCCCCACTCCCCCCTCACCTCCCCAAAAAGCCCCCCATAGCAATAAGCAAAACCTGATGCTCGCCCCAAAGCTGTCCCCTGCCTCTGCCCTCTGTCAAACCCCGGGGCAATCGGCGCTGCTTCCCCGCGGGAGCTCTGCTTTCCCCTTTAAATGTGTTTGGCGTTAACAGATGAACGCACCGAATCCCCCCACCCCCCACCCCGTGTGAACTTCAGAGTCGACATGGAAAACGGCTCCAGCGGTGGAACCAGGAGCCACAGAAACACCCCGGCTTTTGCCTCAGGGCTGTCCTGGATTTGTGGAATGGGAAGAAGAGGAATATTGGGATGGATTTATTCGGGTGGTGAGTTACAAACCAGCTGTACTCTCTGCCGTGCTCCGAGGCTCCTATGGAAACTCGGGACACATGGAAGTTGGCTGCCGTGTTTCTGGAAGCACTGGGAATAACCTTTGCTGTTGTGTTCCCGCACGGAGGTATTGTTACAGAGAAGGGGGCTGCTGTTGAGGCCCGGGGTGGGTGCTCTGCTAAAGGAGAGACCGGGAGAGGAGTGGGAATGGGGCCCCGAGTCTCTTAAAGGTGCGTGTGTGTGCGGGGTTTGCCGGGAGGAGGCTGGAGAAGGGCGCTGCGGTGCTTTGGGAAGGGCGACAGTGTGGCAGAGGGGAAGGAACAAGGCCGTGTTGTCACCTTTCCCGGTGGCGAGGCTCTCGGTGCTCATGGGCTGGGCGAGACCCCCGGTGCCCGTTGCGGTGGGGACCGCCGGGCCGTTCCCCGGGGGTGGGTGGCTGCTCTC
>VZTM01011346.1:77503-115880 GCA_013400555.1 Jacana jacana
GGCCTTATCGGCAGGTAAACACGGCTGTGAGCAAACGGAAAGTTTTATGGCCGCGGCTGTGCCGGCGGCAGCGCGGCCGGACCCGAGGCCACGGCAGACAGGAGCTTCCCCCCCGGGTGCCCACCGCATCGGTACCACGCATCTCTGCATCCCTCCCGTGACCACCGGTCCCAGCCCCGTGGCGGCGTGGGCTGTCCCGGCAAACCCGGGGGCTGTTCGGATGCGTCACCCCACCCCGCGGCTCTGGGTCACAAGTGGGGTCTCCCCTCGGAGGACCGGGGTGCCCGCTCCAGGAGAGGGCATCAGAGGGGAAAGGAAGCCCAACTGTATTCGTGCCCTGTGGTGTCTGGCTGGGACCGGGGTGTCCACAGCCCCTTCCTGTGTGCCCCCCCCCCAGAGTGGGTGATGCTCGGGCTCCACGGGGCCGGCGTGTGGCTCATGGGAAGTTAATGACTCCAACAGTGTGGGCAGGGATGGACGGAGGGACAGGCTCACCCGCTCCCCCAGTAAAAATAATAGTGCCCTCCCAGTACGCGTCCTCCAGCCGCTCCGATTTCATGGGCTACGAGTTCATGGCAGATGTTTTTCCCCTTTGCTCCACTGCTTTGCTGGTCCTTCCCCAGCACCTGGGCTGGTTTGGTCCCGGAGAGTGCCAGGGAGGGCAGGTGACAGTTTCAGGCCTTGTGGGGTCACCGTGCTGCTTGGCTGCGCTGGGTCGGAAGTGGAGCTCGTTGGGTTTGGGGAGCAACACGAGAAAACCGGCAATTCCGGTTCCTTCTGGACATGTCTCCTTGAATCGTTCCCGCTGGGCACTGCTGATAATCACGGCAGCCGTGCTGCCTCGTGCCAAAGGGCAGCCACCCACCCACCCACCCACCCACCCTGCCAGGGCATTTTGGACTTTTTGGTGGGATCTGTGCCCCACACGGGTGCGACTTTGCTCATGGCCCCAGGGATGCCTTGGGCAGAGCCATGTGTGGGGCGAGCGGGTGGTCGCTCTCTACTGGAGCGAAACCTGGGGCTCGCTGACGGTCACCTCCACCACCTAGAAGGGATCTTTTTTTTTTCCAGCAGCTGCTGAAAACCATCCTAAAGGAGCTTTATCCTGTTGTGGTTTCCCAGAGCAGGGCCTTGGGTGAAAGCAGAACAGATCCAATGTCAGTACTTGCGTATTGATTTGGCTTTTATGTCTAATTATAGCAGCTGTGGAGATGGCTGCTGGTTGCCTTTGTATCGTGGGGACACTGGGGGCATGTCCCCTCCCTGTGCCTTCGCTGGCCGAGGACTTCATACCACCTGGAGAAGGATGCTGCCAAAACCCAAGAGCCCCATCTCTTTTCCACCTGTGGAGGCCGGGGCGATGCCCATGGGTGTGGAGAGGGGTTGCTGGTGCTGGTGTGATCCCAGGTGCTTGCGACTTGACGTGAAGGTCACCTCCTTTCCCTGAAAAAGCTTTTTGAGGGCTGCATCGGGGTGACACAGATGTCCCCCCAGAGTGGCCATGCGTGGGAGGTGGGAAGCCACCATACTGCAGAAAAGGTGCTCGCTCTGCAAGGAAGCAAAACCATGCCCTTTTCTGCAGCCAGTTTTTGCTTTTCTTAAGCAAGAAGGTTAAAAATCCAGCGAGCTCTGGAGCTGCCAGGAATCCAGCGTGTGTGACTGCCCCAGTGGTGCTTTGTTGGTGTAATTTGGGAAGGAGAAGCCTTAGGAAGGGAACTCCAGAGCAGTCATTTGCAGTTCAGCTGATGCAGCAGCCCTCGTGTTGCCTGGCTGGGGAGATTTGCAGCTCCTCCTGCCAAAAAATGCTTCCCTGCCGTGGCGTTGTGCTGGGACCCAGCATCCACCTGCCAGTGGGGATTGCGGCCCCGCGGGACGCCCGGGCTTCGGGGAGCCGTGGGCGGGGAGGATCACACTGTAATTAAGAGCAGCCCGGAAAGAAAGGGTGGATATAAACTGTGCTCCTTCATTTGGGTGCTTTGATCCCAGCTTTAGTCACCGGCTTGGTACGTGAGGGCTGTGAGTAAGGCGTTTGGGCCGTACCCATGTGGGCTCCCACAGCCGGGTGGGTTTTGGGGTTCAGACCCTTCCTCCAACCAGTGGGGCTGGAGCTGCGCTGCTCCCCAGCAGTGATGATGGGGAACCATCCTCAGGTGGCATGAAGGTTTTGGCCAGGCTGGTTGTGTGTCTGCAGCAACAACCAGGATCTGCCCATCTCAGACATACTGATGATGCCCAAAAGGTCAGGTCAAGGGTCAATCTCCCCGTTTCAGAGCCATCCTCCATGGCTCAGCTTTGCCAGGAAGCCATCAGGGACACCCTAAAGGCATGCACCACCCAGGCTGCGAGATCTCCCTGTGCTCATCTCTGGTCCCACCGTCCCCTTTTTGGGGACCTCCTGGCCAGCCCAGGGTTTGGAGCCAGTGAAAGCACACCCAAACTGGCAACCCCAAGGGATTGGCATCATTTTGGGCCCACCATGGCTTATTTGGAACCACACTGGACATGGCTTCTCCATCATGGCAGCATGTGGGTAGGCTGAGAGCTGCCCCTGCCCAGGGCCACTCCTCTGTGCCTGGCATAAAATGCTCAGGTGAAACCTCTGTGCTGAATCACCAAGGATGAAACTGGCCTCTCCAGCAGCTCCTGGGCTGAATTTTGGCTGACCAGGCTGGAAAAGAGATTATGGGCAATAAACGCAATAAAACCATGAGCCCCAGTGGGAATTATGGCCTGGTTTTGGGATGGGCCAGCTGGATCCCAGCCCTGTCCTTTTCCTGCCAGGCAGCACCAAGCGGCTGAGTTCCTGTCCCCAGGGACATGGGATGGTGTTTCCTTTCTGGGGATCTGCCCTGATCTCAACACCTCCTCCTGACCCCTTGGGGTTTGAGGCTGAGCCTGGCTCCCACCAATGGGTTGGGACCAGGTGGTGGGTTGGGATGAGGACATCATGCCACTCTCGCACAGGGTTGGCGGTGAAAATCCAGATTTGGGATCTGTGTCCGCCCTACTGCCCCCAACACAAAGCGCCTCCATAAGATGCAATAACCCCTTTAGCAGCTCTTTGCTGCAAGATGCATTTCCAAGCCCTGCCTTGTGAAAACATCGGCTTCTCACGCTCCGGCACACGATAAACCTCAATAAACCATCCCTTTGGTGTCACACCAGTAGATGCCTGCAGCCCTGACGCCCCCGACACTTCTCCTCACCAGCCAAGCTGCGGTCAGGGGTGCAGCCTCTTTGGCAGCTCCAGCCTTTCGGGGGGCTGCAGAGGTGCTGGGGCCTTTGGGAGAGGCGGCTGCGCTGTTCCCGGGCGCTTCAGGCTCATTAACCTTCGGGGATAAGAGGATTACAGCAAGTCACCGGCTTAACCCTGCTGCTGCTTTACGGCCCCACATGGCGGGGTGACGCCGGGGCTTCCCCGCTGCTGGGAAGGCAAAAGCAGCACATCTTTTCCCAGCAAATAGGCTCAATGTTTCAGGACTGTCTGACTTTTTGGGATGCACTCGTGGTGTTTTTGCTGTTACAGTGCCTGGCTCATGGGCACAGCTGTTTAGGGCTCATTTTGGGGTGGATTTGGTGCGTTGCCACCTTTGGTGTCACCCCTTTGGCAGGGCATCAGGTTCCTCCTGCATAAGTCAGGAGCACTCGATAACCCGGCGTTGGGTTCCTCCTCCTCAGGAAAGCGCCTGGATTCGGGGGTGTCCCCTGGACCAGCAGCCGTGTCGAAGCAGGTGCTTTCCCTGGGAGAGGAGATAAGAATTTTTATAAGGTTTCACAGCTTGTGGGGCCGCAGGGAGGGACCAGGTTTCTCTTCCGGCACAAGTGCAGGTGGTGGGGCCGCTTCCTGTCTTCCCAGCTGGGACCTTTTTCCTCTGCCACTGACTGAGAGCTGAAACACACGGGCGCAGCCTGAGTGCTTGGTGAGGGCAAAGCGTCTCAGTTGAGTCTGCAAGGACCTGGTGAGGCAGAGGGAGATCCTCATCGATCACAGCTGCTCAGTTGTACAGCCTGTCAGCGTGCAAAGCATGTAACTGACCTCTTTCTGGGGGCATCTTTTGGAAGGAACCCCTAGTGTGCTGTGATCAAACGCGTTCAAATATAGATAATCCTCCTCTGATAATCACGTTGCTCTGGGTTTTCACTCCGTTGAAACGGGCATCGCGGCCACCCCTGCCTCCGTGCTCGGGGGCTGTGTTTTCCCCACACGCTGGTTGCACACAGCAACGCCGCCAAAAAAAGCCAACCCACCACCCCCTGGTTCAAAGGCTCTTTGTGCTTAGACAAACAACCCTGGAATTTGGCATCTCGCTGCCGTGCGTTAACGTTCCCCGGGCACGCTGCTGAGTTCAGGCTGCAAAAATGTGTTTCCTGGGGCCAGTGGTGTGGTTGGTAGTGCCCAGCTCTGGCTGATCAGGCCACTTTGCAGATAAAAAAGTCTGGTTTGATGTGTCACAAATATCTTGAGGAGTGTGTTACAAAATTCAGGGTATTCCCCAAAAGCATCAGCACTTCACTTGGGGGGGGGAACACAGGGTAGCCGTGAGGGTCACGCTGCTTCTGACAGCCACTCTCTCCATCTCTTGCAGGCCATCAGCATCAGCAAAGCCATAAATACACAAGAAGCACCAGTGAAGGAGAAACATGCCCGACGTATCCTTTCTCTCGGCTTGCCTGGATAGCACAGAGGGAATCCACTGCCAAGGCAGCTCCTCGGGGCTGGAGCTATGGAGGTTTGAGAGATGGGAGACCCATGCAGAGCTTGGTTTGGGGGATGTAGGTTCTTCTGTTGGTGAAAATACAAAGAAGGGCAGTGCCAAAAAGTTGCAGTTCTTCCAATAAAACGCAAAGGGCCCCACTGTGCCTTGTTGAAAGGGAAGGTGCACCAGAAAAAAATAAACAGGGGCTTTAGCCCTGGGTGCAGCATTGTGCCAGTCATCTCTTGCCTGCAGTAGACTTGATGCATGTCCCCTTTTTAATGAAAGTTGAACAGGAACAGTCCCCAGCCCCGCCTGTCCCCTGCTCCCGTGTGTGTCTGGTTGGCCTTGACTACAGGGAAGGGATCATCCTAGGGACGCACCACGAGAAGGGAGCATTCACCTTCTGGTCCTATGCCATCGGGCTGCCCCTGCCCAGCAGTGCCATCCTCAGCTGGAAGTTCTGCCATGTCCTGCACAAGGTCCTGCGTGATGGCCACCCCAACGTGAGTGTCCCCTCCAAAATATCCCTCCCTTGTTGTTGGCAGGGGGAATTTTTTTGCTCTTGCTGATGTCCATCTGTACAGAGGTTGAGTTTCTTTCCCTGTCCTGGCAACCCTTCCCAGGCCATGGGGCTGTCTCTCATCTCTGAAACCTTCTTGTGCAAAGCCCTGACCTCTGGTCACTGTGGAAGGGCTTGAACTTCTCCTAAAGCTGGAGTGCTTTAAGTGCATGGATCTGTCCCCCTCAGGGCATGCAGGTGGGCACTCACCCAGCTCTTTGCTGGCCCCACCATGCTGCATCCCTCCCACTTTTGTCCCCAGGTCCTCCAGGACTGCCAGAGGTACCGCAGCAATATCCGAGAAACGGGGGACCTGTGGGTGAGTGAAGTAGAGATTTACACCTTCCTGGGGGCTTTGGGGTGGGCACTGAAAGGCATTGTGGGCACAGGGAGGGCAAAGCACCCCCTGAAATAACTCATATCCTCTGACTCCACTGGGTGGTGGTTGTGGACACAGTGAAAGGTGAGAGCCATAGGGCTGGTGCACGTTCACTGGTGTGTGCAGGTTCTGCCAGGTTCCGTCACATTGCTCTGGATTTATCACTTTTCCCCTCATGTCTCTGGCAGGGCCATTTGCATGACAGGTACGGGCAGCTGGTGAGCATCTACACGAGGCTCCTTCTCATCAAGATTTCCTTCCATGTCAAGGTGAGAGACTCTGCCACCTCCGCACCCTGCCATGCCAGGGTAGAGGGCTTCCCCAGGGGTGGTGTTACATCAGCACAAACATCAGCAGCAACGTCTGTTTCTTCTTTTTTTCCTTTTGCAAAGCATCCCGAGTTTCCCCCGGGCCTTGAAGTGTCAGATGAGGTGCTGGAAAAGACCGCAGGGACGGACGTCAACAACATGTGAGTGCCCTGGCAGGAGCAAAGCACCCGGTGCGTGGTCGCTGGCTCTGGGCCCACCCTCCCCAGGGTGGGAGCAGCCTGTGAACGACATGGCTGCTGTTCAGGGCAGCCATCGGTGGTTTATAAACTGGTTGGATGGTGCCCCATTCCTCCTGCCCCCCCTAGAGTGGTGAGGGGCATAAATGCAGGCAGCAAACCCACCAAGTTGTTGTCGATCCGAGCCACTGCTGAGGCAGGCAGCTGTGGTAAACACAAGCAGCCAGAGAAAGGGTGTCTCTGCTGTCGGGTGACAGGGTTTTGGTTTTTTTTGGCAGCTTCCAGCTGACGGTCGAGCTGTTTGACTACCTGGACTGGGAGCTGAAGCTGTCAGAGTCAGGTGAGGAGGTGGCACGTCCCTCACGCTCGTCCCAGGGCCCTTGAGCAATAGTTTCGCTCTTTGGTCAGGAATGGAGTTCCGCCTCGGGAGGCTGAGGTCAGAGGCTCAGGTTCTTCCTCCTCTTCTGATGAGATTTCTGATGTCATTTCTCAACCAGATTCCCCTGTTGGTGCTCTGTAGAGGCAGTTGTAGGAAAATATTTCAGGAATGAGGCTGGTTTTAGCCCACCTGAGCACTGCAGAGTGTTGTTTTCAAAGCAGTGCTGCTCTGAAATATGTCTTTATTTCCTTTTGGTACAACCACGTTAATCATGTGTTACCCAAATCCAGTCTACCCGCCCACCAGAGCAGAGGATGGGGCTGTACCTCTTGTCTAAATACTCATTTCCCCTGTTGAAATACCTCCAGGGAAGGCTGGAGGCCCCTGCCCATGTTTGCTTCTCTCAGCTCCTTCTCCAGGAATTTTTAGATGGCTTAAAAATGTGGTGGTTTCTTCTTCTGGGGCAACTCAGGAACATGGAGCTGCCCTGGAAAACAGGGCACAGCAGGAGAGACCGTGCTCCCGGCTCCTGTCAGCTTCCTGTTTCTCCTCCTGACCCAGTTATACAGAGAATTTATATTCATAAATACTTTAAAGCTGAGTGGGGAAGAAGGCAGCATGGATATGCTGGCTGGATTTCTGCCAAGGGAAGGGATCTGTTTCCGAGCCGGGGCAGGCGAGGCTGGGGTGCCAGAGGGCCTGTCCCCTGCCCTGGGATCCTCCCCCAGCTCCTTGCACGATTAAAGAGAGCAGAGCAAAGCCCCTCGACTTCCCCTGTGTCGTGCAGCAGCAGCTCCCAAGGGCAGCTATCTCACCTTTGCATCATCCTGGGGTTAAATCCCTCTTTTTTGGGGTCAGGGTATCGGGGGCAGAGCTGAGCACCCCTTCCCTCTGCTGCCATGCTCTCTTTGGGTGTTATTCTTGCGCGGAGGGTGGTTGTTCTCAGCACAAGCGGGACAGGACGGGCAGCAGCCCCAGCGGTTGCCCCGAGTCCTGGCAAAGCCACGTCCGCCATAGTTAATGATCAAGCCGAGTCTCCTGGAGCAGGAGAGCTCTGCAAACATGGCACCGGCACCTCACCACGCTCAACCCTTCAGTTTTCAGGCAGCTCAACACCTCGATGGCAGTCTCACAGATGTCGGCAGTGCAGTGCCGCTTGGCCCCCCTCATCCAGGTCATCCAGGACTGCAGCCACCTCTATCACTACACCGTCAAGTTAATGTTCAAGCTGCATTCCTGTGAGTCCCTGGGGATGTGCCCTGCACTGGTCTTTTCCTGGGTCAGACTTTTGGCTGGATTTAGGGATCAGGCTTGCGTGGATGGAGGCATCTATCGCCATGTTGCTGTATCCCAGGACCAACTCCATCCCACATAGACATCCCAGATGAGGAATTAGAAGGACTTGTCCCGGATGAATTCAAACTAATGTGTCTTGGCCCCTCTTGTCCCCTGCATGGGACTGCTAGGCAGTGCAGCACCAGGGGCCTTGGGGTATTTTGGGGTTCCCACACCTGCCCCTCCCTGTGTGGCATCCCTATTCCCTATGCCAGGAGTGGGAATAACCCACTCCCATCCTGTTCCAACCTGCCCTTTCCCTGCTGGCTTTTGCAGCTGGAGGGATCTGGGTGTGTGTGAATAAATTTGCAGCCCCGGGTCAGTCATGGCTGTCCCCTCCATCACTGCAGGTCTGCCGGCTGACACGCTGCAGGGCCACCGAGACCGTTTCGGCGAGCAGTTTCGCAGGTAACCCAGGGCCAAGGTGGGGCATGGGTGCCCTCCCTGCCTCCCCTGCGAGCAGCTTTTCTTTCCCTTCTCTCCAGCCTCAAAAACTTCTTTAAGAAAGCATCTGACATGCTGTATTTCAAGCGGCTCATCCAGATCCCCCGGCTGCCGGAGGTATGGTGGGATTTTGGTCATATATCATCCTTAAAAGACCCTATGGGCTCAAGGTGCATGGAGGTGTCCTCACAGAAGGGTTCAAGGTCTGGGGACACCGTGGAGGAGCCCACTGGCCCATCTCAGCAGCACAGGGATGGCTGCCTCCCTCCCCTTGGTGGTCAGCCTGTGGTGGTCCCCAAAACCCCAGGCGATGCCACTACGACTTCTTGTCCCCACAGAGCCCCCCAAATTTCTTGCGGGCATCTGCACTGGCTGAGCACGTGAAACCAGTAGTTGTCATCCCCGAGGAAGCCCCAGAGGATGAGGAGCCAGAGAACCTCATTGAGATCAGCACAACTTCCACCACCGAGCCGCAGGTGGGGTCAGAGGGCTGGGATGGGGACCCTGGGACTGGGAGGTGGGGACAGGCACCCACAGCCTGACTCAGCTCAGCACCCTCTCTTTTCCCCAGATCACCTCGGATATATTTGAGCAAACGTTCGGGCCACCTAATGGCATTCGGGATGACAGGTACTGGGGGTCCATGGTGGCAGACTGGGGGCAGCCACTGCTGCATTGGCCCAACCTGCCTCTCTCTGCAGGGACGCACAGATTGAGAGCCTGAAAAAGGAGGTGGACACACTCCGTGCAGAGATGGAGAAGATTAAACTGGAGGTAAAGTCTGGCTGGGGAGCAGCTGGTATCTAGGAGCGGGATGGTTTTTGGTGCTATAGTGTGGAAACCCTGATGGGATGCAGCAGGGAATGGGGTCCTGCACCCTGTGCAGTGTTTTGGAGCCTCTCCCAGTGTCAGGGCTTGACTGCTGATGGAGATGGGGTGGGGACAGGTAAGACCTGTCCCTTTCTGTCCCAACCTGCTTGCAGCAGGGACAGAGCAGCTGCAGGGGTTGAAGGGAGAGTGTTCCTGTGCATCTTGTTGCTGCTTGGCCCGAAGCTGGGCAGCTGGGGAGGGCAGTCATTGCTGGCATCAGTGTGGGCAGTGCCCGAGTGCCTGGTGGTGTCCCGCAGGCGCAGCGGTACATCACGCAGCTCAAGGCTCAGGTGAACAGCCTGGAGGGCGAGGTGGAGGAGCAGCGCAAGCAGAAGCAGAAAGCGCTGGTGGACAACGAGCAGCTGCGGGACGAGCTGGAGAGGCTGCAGAGGGCGAAACAGGACAGTGACCGGTCCCAGCGGCTCTGTGCCGAAGCAGAAAGTAAGTGCCCTGCAGCATTCGTCAGCTGCGAGACACCCGCACTGAGGTTGCTGATGCTTGCTCACCCCATCCAGAGAAAGCCAATGCCACCGAGATCCGCTACACGAAGCTGAAGGAGAAGCACAGCGAGCTCATCAACATACACGCCGAGCTCCTGAGGAAGGTAATGCTGCTGCCTGCACCAGGCAGGGACCAACCACTGCCTTCATTCCTCTGCCAACACCAGAGTGGCTTGTTCATGCCCAGCCCCACCCCATACCCATCCCATTGTCCTATACCCAGGGATCTCTAATCACCAGGTGTGGTGCATCCCTTAAATCTATGCCCACTGATGGTCAGTGTTTCAGATGCTGTGAAAAAGGCATTTCTGACCTCCCCCCAAGCCAGAATTTGGGGAGAACGAGCATGATGGTGGTGAGGGTCTGCCCTCTGAACACCTGGTAAGCACCATGTCCCCACACAGAACGCCGACACAGCCAAGCAGCTGACGGTCACGCAGCAGAGCCAGGAGGAGGTGGCACGCGTGAAAGAGCAGTTGGCATTTCAGGTGGAGCAAGTCAAGCGGGAGGCCGAGATGAAGGTAAGCCAGCGCAGCTGTGTGTCCAGTCCCACCAGTCCTGCACTAGGTCCTTCCCAGCCTGGGAATCTGGTGGCTGTACACAATTTGGGCACAGGGGGTAGTGGTGGAAAGAGAGAGTTGCCCTCACTCCTTAGGAGGGTGTTATTTAATGCGTGCTTCATTCCCTCTTGTCCAAATCTGCTGTTTCTTCCCCCAAGAAAATGCTACATTGCAAACTGGTGGGTTTGGGTGCTTTCATTCTCCGGGGCCCAAGCTGGGGGCTGCTCCCAAAATTCCTGCCTTGGTAAAGGAGCACTTTCAGGAGACCAATCCTGAGACCCTAAAATCCCCTCTTGCAAAACGTGGCTGGACTGGTCCCTGCTGTGCCCTGAGCGGGGCCAGAGCGTGTTTGCAGCAGCTGAGTCCCGGCACGGGCATGTGGTTGCAGCTGGAGGACCAGAGCGTGCAGATGGAGCAGCTGCGGCAGGAGCTGGACGCCCGGCGGGACGAGTTGGAGCAGGCACAGCGCTCACTCAGCCACGCCAAGCAGGTACGAAGCCGTGGGCACAGGACAACCCCAAATCCCCATCACAAATCCCTGTCATACAAGGTGGCATGTCTGCCACCACTGCTGAGCCAGCAGCGCAGACAGCAGTCCAGGAAACTATTATGGGGCTTAATGTGGGTCCACCCCATTAGTGTCATGAGCTGGGCATGTCCTCAGCTCCCCCTTGTGTTGGGCTCATGACATAGTGACTAGTGGGTGACAATGGTGTGGCCCCACTGGCAGGCAGGAGCGGAGCTCAGCGCCCAGGTGGAGGCCCTGCATACTGAGAAGGAGGTGCTGCGGCGGTCAGTGAGCGAGAAGGAGTGTGAGCTGCTCTCCACCCGTGGCCTCATCGAGGAGAAGGAGCTGCAGCTGAACCAGGAGGCGGACAAGGCCACGAGGGAGATCCGTGAGCTGCAGGGCAGGCTCCTGGAGAAGGTATGGGGCTCTATGGAGAATCCAGTGATCCTCTACTCACCAGGGTGAGACATGTTTGGGGGGTGCTGAGCAGTCAGGAGGCTCAGCTGAGCCATCACTAGTGTGGCTGTTGGGATATGACCTGCGTCAGCAATAATGGGAAGTTTGGGTCTAATCCACAAATGGGTTCTCAGGGGACATGCAAGTTACATGGCCATGGTGATGTGGGTCCTGTGCCCTGGCTGTGCCACTCATATGTTCCCCCGTGCCCTGCAGAGCAACCAGGAGCAGAACCTGCAGCAGAAGCTGCTGGATGAGCAGTTTGGCATCCTGCAGGAGACAGTGCGGGAGGCAGAGGACATCCTCCAGGATGCAGTGGCCAAGCTGGATGACCCATTGCACGTCCGCTGCACCAGCTCCCCAGGTATGTCCCACTCGACCACGGGGGCTGTGACCCCTTTTCCCTCTCAGACACATGATGTTGCATCTCAGCTACCTCCAGGCATCTTTTCCCACCAAACATCACACCCAAGGAGGTTGGGGTCTGACTTCCAGGGGTAAATTTTTGGCTCTGATCTCAGCAGTACTTTGCTTTAATGAGTCAGATTTTAGTGCTGCTCCCCAGACAGGGCTGCGAGGACCCAAGCCATATTGGCTTCCACACGGTGCTGACTTGTGAAGTCAGCACTGGTGCTCATTCAGGTACTCAGCACTCTGAGAGTGCTAATGAAGTTAAAATTCATTGCAGATTACCTGCTCAGCCGGGCACAGGCAGCACTGGAGTCCACGGATACCCTGGAGAACGGACACGCGCAGTACGTGGCCTCCATGGCAGGTACCTGGGGCTGGGGACCAGTGGCATTCCTTGCATCTTGCTGTTCTTTTTATACACTCAGCAGCCCCCAGTTGGTTCGGGGCCATTGGCAAGCATGCAATGCCCTGGCAATGGAGGGACACAGTGGGTGGAGTTGGTGGGTTCCCACATACTCATTCAAGGACTAACCTGTGAGCTGGTGGGCTCAATACTGACATCTCCAAGCTCTTGTACTGATCTTTGAGTGCCTTCAAGGGAAGGTTGGAGCACCCAGGACATGGCAAGTGATGCCCTGGGCTGGCAGCTCCTGACCATATGCTCTCACTGGCAGATGCTGCAGGGCTGGTCGGGGCTCTGGCCCTCTTCGCACACTTGACGGCCGATACCATTGTGAACGGCAGTGCCACATCCCACCTGGCTCCCACTGATCACGCTGACAGTAAGTGCTGTGAATTAAATGCAATGGGTGTTGGAGGGTGGTTTTTTGTTCATGGGGCTTTTTTGGGGGTGGCTGTGCCAAAGCCCCCTCTGCCAGGGGCTGGGTATGGGGCAGATCTTCCCTGAGGACAGCACAGGTTTCCCTAGTGCTCCTCTTCCCAACATCCCCTCCTGTTATGGTGCCCCTTCCTGGGCCAGGAACGTGGAAACTGATTTATGCTCTTCTGCAAGAAGTTTGCTGGATGCTACCCATGCATGGTGTCATCTCTGTGGCTGAGGGAAGAAAGAAGAGGAGGCCCCAGCAAGGGGTCTGACACCAACCCATCCTCTCTCTAGGGCTGATGGAGACATGCCGGGACTGTGGGCAGCGGAGCCTGGACTATCTGGGCGAGCTGAAGGACAAGCAGACACTGAGGCACGCGGAGCTGGGGGATGTGCGGCAGACACTACGGGGGGTCCTGCAGCTGGCCCAGGTAGGAGTTGGAGCCCAGCACCCACCTTCTCACCCAGGGCTGGCAAGGGTGGGTTATTTCTCTGCATTGCTATTTACTAAAGGAAAACTCAAAGCAGGCAGTTAGTGCAGAAGGACATTGCCTCCATATGTCGAGGTGGGGTGTTTGTTGCTGCATCTCTATGGACAGCATTTTTTAGAAAAACAAGAGAAATCAAATTGTAGCTTTCCCCATTGCCCAGAGCTGTAATCAGAGATGCTGGGTTGGAATGAGCCCTTTGGGGCTGCTTGTCCCCCATACCCACAGGTTCTGATGCTTTTCTTGAGGCATCTCAGCTTCTAAGCACCGAGATCCTTTCCTGGTGGTGCATAGAGCCAGTTACTCTCAGAGCAGCTGAAGCTTTTCAGCCCAGTAACCCCTGCAGAGTAAAACTTCCCAACTTTCAGACATTTCTTCTTGTGAAGACTCCATTAATCTTTTCCATTAAATGTTGATTTGATGGCTGTCAGCTCTCCAGATCCCTCTGGAGCCCTGTCCTGCCAAAACTGCTCCTGTGATCAAGTTTTATCACCTTGATTTGGGGTATTTCTTACTTCTGAGGCCCTTGTGCCGCGTTTGCTGTAAGTTGGTGACACATGTGCCTTCACCCTCACTGTTTGCAGAATGCTGCTCTTGCAGCTTTATTAATTTAGGGGGAAAAAAGGATTTGGATGTCTTTGATTTGGTGTTATTCCTTACAAATATTCCTTTCTCCCCTGTCTACCTAAAACCTGGTGGCTGCTGCCTCCTCTGCCAGGAGCTGAGGCCCAAGAGCTTAGACATCAAGCAAGAAGAACTGGGTGACATGGTTGAGAAGGAGATGGCCTCCACTTCAGAGGCAATTGAGGATGCTGTCAGGCGGATAGAGGTGAGATGAAGCTGCAGGGTGGGCCATTTGGGTTCCTCAGGGCAGCAGTGTCCATTCCCCCTCTAACTGGCTCACCCTCACAGCAACACGGTGTCCAACTCGATCTCTTGTGTTTCCCAACAGGAGATGATGAGCAAGGCCAGAAACGAGAGCTCCGGTGTTAAGCTTGAAGTGAATGAGCGGTGAGTTTTGAGGGGTGGCATGTGACAGGTTTCTGTCCTGTGTCCATACCCTGCTGGACTGTACTTTTCTCCAAAGCTGCATGTGCAGACCTGTGCTGCATCATCCCAATGCTGAGTATGAAATTCTCTTCAGGAGGGTGGACCTTTGTCTTGCACATCTAAGCCAATTGTTCACAGCTGCTTTGTGGGCTGCTTAGAAGTAACCTGCAGGCTGGCCAGTCTCCAAAAACCTCTGTTTTCTAACTGAGGCCAAAGCCTGCCCCCCTGGATGTGGTGTTGGAGGATGCTGAACATTTTTCTCTTGTTTCCCTACAGGATTCTGAACTCCTGCACGGACCTAATGAAGGTCAGTACTGCAGAAACCAAGCTGGAGCATCGAAGACTATGCAGAAGTGTACCTTCCCACCATCATCAGCATCAATCCTTCTCTATAAAATCCTCATCAAACACTAAAACCTGTTTTTATTTTGTTCCAGGCTATTAGACTTCTTGTGTTGACATCTACGAACTTACAGAAGGAGATCGTAGAAAGTGGCCGGGTAAGTCCTCCCCTACGCTCGTCCTGCTGCTCCGCCAGGAAATATGGGAGCATTTCCCGCGCTTCCCCATGTTAGTGGTACTCTGGCAGTCTTGCTTGCAGGAGATGGGCTCTACACTTATATCACTATTACCTTTGGAAAGCCTTGTCCATTTAAAGATGATGGCCCAAACTTGTATGTTTTAAACCCAGCCTGAAATCGCAGCCTCAGGGCTCCAGAGCTAGTTTTCTTGATACAGATTTCAGTGAAAGCGGCCTGAAGGATACAGAAGGGCTGCCAATACCTTGGTTTATGGCTTTATATATAATGTATATATTGATATTTTTAAATGGATATTTTATGTGGAATTATGTATTCTTGTACATTAGAAACAAGTTAACACAGGCCAAATATTCTTATAACAACAGGGGGCAGCAACAACTCAGGAGTTTTACGCCAAGAACTCACGCTGGACAGAAGGGCTGATCTCTGCCTCCAAGGCGGTGGGCTGGGGAGCCACGCAGCTGGTGTAGGTACCCCCGGGACCTCTCCTATGGCCACTGGGAGGCTTCTCTCTGGATGCAGCTCTGTGTGCTGCACCCAGGGCCAGCCCATACTTCTCCATCACCTGATAACCCAAACTGTCCTGCTGCTGGATCTGCATGGAGCAGCATATACTTCCTTATAAAGTATCGTAGCCTGGGTGGGACTGGTCATCACACTAGGGACCACCAGTTTGTCCCTGTCTGCAAAACGTGCAAGTTGCTGCAATCAAGTACCCCGTGTTCTGGTTGCTGCTCAGGTGGTCATGGACTGGGTGGTTGTGATCAGGGCAGGGTATCCCCAGGTCAGTGCAGGAAATGTGGGGGCTTTTTTGGACAAAGCTTTACAAATCTCACCCACTTCATTACAGAAACACAACCCTGCCTTCTTATGTATTTTATGCCCATCCAAAAGTTCTGGATACGGGCTTTAAGTAGTTTGCTTTGTAAATAAGCTTTAAACAATTACAGACAAAGCTACTGGTTCAAAGTCTGATGCTGATTTCTAAGGGTATAGCAGGAGATAAATAACCTGCACCTGCTTTACAGCGCTCAGGGAGTATCTCTAACGTGATCTCCCTTCTAATCTGTAATGCAGAGAGTCAGCAGACAGAGTTGTCCTGCATACGGGCAAATACGAAGAACTGATCGTCTGCTCCCATGAAATCGCCGCCAGCACAGCCCAGCTGGTGGCTGCCTCCAAGGTGAGTGTCCCAGCAGGGCCGTCTGCGTGCAGCTTGCCAAGTTTTAAGTCATTTTGTTCCCATGCTTTTGTCCCATGGATGCTTCAGGGCAGAGGTGCGTGGCCACCCTGTCCAGCAGTCCTGCTGCCTCCTCCTGGAGAAGGGAGGAAGGGAAGCTCTTACTAATTTCAAGTCAGTCTGTGATTTTAGTCCTTGTGTCTTCACCTGCATTAGTATTCCCACACCTAGCGGCGCTTGCCTTGGAAATGAAGATGTGTAAAACCTCCTGTCTTCTTCCTGTCAAGCTGATTATGTAAAGAAAATGTTAATAACTGGCAAAAAAACCTGAATAAGCAACTGCAGAAACCAGCATTGAGAATAGAATGATGGATTTTTGGTCCTTCCCACCTTTCCTGTTGGTGTGGGTGAAAGCAATGGTTAGCGGGTTCAATGAGCAAATGGGGATGCAGGCGGGGGGGAGGACCCACACTGCTTTTTTTGTATAGCAGATGGTTTTAAACCTAAAAGCATAGCTAAAAAAAAATAGCTCTGCCTTCAGTGATGCTGCTTATCTGTGTGTGCTTGGCTCAGGTGGGGGCAGAGCTGGTTTGGTGTCCTCAGGCTGAAGGGCCTTGCAGGGGTCACCTTGTCCCATCTTCTGATGGGATCGGCAAGCCTAAGTGTTTGTCCGTCTGTCCAGCCATCCTTTTCAACCCCAGATTTTCACACCTGAGGACTGTTCTGACATGGTGTGCTTGGTGTCTCTGCTCTGATGCAGAACATGGCTGCCTGAGGGCTCTCCTGAGCCGGCAAGCTCCTGTGCAGAGGTGCCGTGGTGGGGACCCACAGCCATCCCTGTTCTCTTCGCAGGTGAAAGCTGAGAAGAACAGCAAGAACCTGGGCCGGCTCCAGGAGTGCTCACGCAACGTCAACGAGATGGCGGCCAACGTGGTGGCTTCCACCAAGTCAGGGCAAGAGCAGATTGAGGAGAAAGGTGAGGTTTTTTTTGCAAAGAGGAGAAGAAAAATCCCCACAGATAAAATCCCTTTATAGCAGGGTGAATACCTCAAGGTGCCTGTCTGGCTTCACTTTGGCACATGAGTGTCCTCTGCAAAGGGTGCGCTTAGTAAGGAATCCTCCACCACTCCCTTTTCTCCACAGATACCATGGACTTTTCAGGCATGTCTCTCATTAAGCTGAAGAAGGAAGAGATGGAAACACAGGTATGGCCATGAGGGTGGATTTGGTGCTGCTGCCTGTGGGCCAGGCTGGGGTCCTGATCCGAACCTGTGCCACGTTGGGTTGGGGGTGTCCCTTCTGCACAGCCCTGGGGATGGCAGTGGCAATTGCATCCTGGGGTTGTGCAGGGCCCAAGATGGCTGTTTGGGTGCAGGTGAAGGTGCTGGAGCTGGAGAAGCGGCTGGAGGGGGAGCGGGTCCGCCTGGGCGAGCTGAGGAAGCAGCACTATGCCCTAGCCGGGCCCTACGACCCGGCAGAGGACGGAGAGGCCAAGCCATCACCGGCCCCAAGGCGAGGCGTCCTCAAGAAGCCCCCGCTGGCCCAGAAGCCTGGCCATGGGGAGGTAGGGTCCCCAGGGTGGGGGGGATCAATATCCATGGGAGGGGGTGCATTCACAGCATGGGTGACTGATATTTCCCTTTTTTCCCCTCATTTCAGCCCCAGCGAGACTCCGGCCCGTGCCTGCCTCACAGGCCCAACTTCTAGTGGGGGCTGGCTGTGTCTGCCACAGACCTCGTTGCCTTGGCACTGGTGTGCCTTCTTGCGCGGGGGTTTCCTCACCGCCCTGCCTGGAAAACTCAATGTTTTTTTAAAAACAAAAGATGCTGTATTTTTATTTTATTTGATTTAATTCCTAGCCGTAGAGCAGGGGGAGTCCTGACAGCTCCCCGGGCAGCGCAAGGTGCCCAGCTCCTGGCCTGCCAACCGGCTCTCCCGGTTTAATTTAATTTGGGGTTCATTTGGGTTAATTTTTTTTTTTTTTAAAAAAACCAACACTTTATCAGCACTAGAAGTTCTCAGTAAATGTAGCTCTCTACTGTACTGCTCTGACCCTTTGGAAGAACTGTGAACTGTTTTTAAAGTAGGTAACTGCTGGGCTTTTCTTACAACCATTTTTCTAAATTCCCCTTTTTTCAGCCTAAGGACTAATTTGGGTTTGTTTCGGGGTGGATCAGCCCTCAGCCGAGAGGGAGATGTTAGCCTGAACCGGCACCAGGAGCAAAGCTTTTGTAAGGGAAAAAAGCAGTTACTGGCACACACTGGCAATAAGGATACAAACATTTTTTATTTTATTTTATTTTCCTTTTCTATTTTTTATTACTACCGCAATGTCATGGGATCAGTTGCATTATGTTTTATATTTAAGATAATTAGCAGAATTAAATCTAACCGTGGCCTATGGGAGCCAGGGGATAGAGAAGTCTGCAGCAATAAGGAATTACTGAGGTGGAGAAGAAAAGTCCTGTCAGCTGTATCTTCCCTTGGAGCTACTACCACGATGTAGATTATTAAAGAAGCAATATTTAAAATATATGTTGCAGTGCCTGGTCAGCTTGTCGAGGCGGGGGCAGCAAGGGCAGGGCTGTGGCATGAGGCTCTGCTGGTTGAAGAAAACCAGCCCTGAATCAAGGGACAGTGAAAGGCAAAAAAAAGATACCTTGAAGGAATTAGCTAAAGCACAGGGGTAGGGTGTGAGTGTGTGAGACGCTGATGTGTGATGGGGTCCTGTGCCCACCCCAGTCTCCCTGTATCTAGGTATATTTGTGCATAAATATATGTCTTTCTCTATATGTGTAACTATGATTTCCGCAGTTACATGTCACAAAACAGACTTTGCAGTTTTATGAGCAACTACAGTGGGCAGCTTAGTGAGTGGCAGTTCCCATTGCCCAACCAGGTGTGCATAGAGCACAAGGCTCTATGGTGGTGATAATACTGGTGTTACTGGGCAAGGCAGCCAGCTGGTCTAACCCTGCAAGATACATGGAGATCATCTCCAAAGCAAGGATTTACCTCCTTCTCAGCCTTTCCAGGAAGCTACAGAGAACCTCTTCTCTACAGTGGTGGTGGAGGAGAGCTGGGAGAGAATTGCCCAGCCGTGTCCCTGATGGGTGACAACGTCAAGATGCAGCAGCTCCGTACTAGAAAGTTTCATTTCTTTCAAAAAAACCTTTTCTCTTGGTACAAGGAAGTGCTTTCCGCAATAGCTGGCAAGTCTATTTATAGACGGTGATAAAGATATACTTGCTGAGCCTGACATCACCCTAACCACTCACAGCATTACATTTCATCATGGAAATACTGATAAATCAAGAATGCTCACTTTTAAAATCTCACTACCGTAAGTCAAGCCACAGCTATATTTAAAGTTTAAACAATTCAAAAATCAAGTAAAACACAGCTTTAAGAATGATTCTATGGGTAAATGTAACTTGTTTAACACCACTGTTTCACTATGATTGACTTAAATGGGTACTTACAGAACCTGCAGGTAAAAACCCCAGACCAGCACATACAAAGATCTCAAAAAATATCAGCAAAAATAAGAACGAGCTCCCAAGGCCACTTAAAGCATAACCTACGTGCTAAAGTCACCTTTATACCAAAATTAAGCTTATTGTCCAGTCTAAGATTGTCTTCACTCCTATACTTTTTTGGGAAGTGTGTGCTATTTGCAGCAGACACACAGAAATCACAGCTGCAAACTGTGTATGCAAAGGCTTATTTTGAGACTCCATCAAGACATCCTGCTGTACAGGATCCAATTTGCTAATGACTTTTAAATGCCATTACTGTATCTGTGGAGAGAGGAAGATGTTTAACTTGATGAGCTCCTGAGAAGAAATTTGACTCAGTACCTGTAAGAAAAGCAGTGGAAAATAACCAAGTGAAAATTGTGAAATATTACATTCTGCTCCTTTCCGCTGAGGTTATTACAGTACAATTTCTTTTTTCTTGAAGCACCTTTTGAAGAGCCTGCTCTCACAGCCCTCCTTTCCCCCACCCTTCGGTGCTCTCAGCAGCCCAATCTCCAGTAACCACAAATTAGTTTGAAGGCGAGCACACAAAGCAGCTCACCTTCTCTGACAGCAGCCCTCCAGAGAGCAACGTTTACTAAACACAAGCCTCTCAGATCCTTGGGGGGAAACAAATAAATAATAAAAGGCCTTTGAAATCCAGCCCATGAGTAGAAAACACTGCTGCTCCATGCTCTAGGAAGTCAGGTTAAAAAAAAAACAAACCAAACACTCCTGGAAAAATGTTTTTAAGAGCCCTTAATTAAAGCTATGAAGAGCAGCTGCCCATTTGCAAGGTATTTTATTTCCCTTCTGTGCCTAATCTGCCAGTAGCAGTGACTGAGGCAGGAGTTACATGCATCTGGGCAGTACTGGTTTTGGTGATACTGTTTCCTGATGGACCCAATCAGAAAAATTACTGGGGAAATTAAAAAAAATAAAATAAAATCAGCTAATAAAATCATTAAACAAATGCAAGTTTACATCAAACCAGAAAAATACATAGCTGGTATGTATTCTCCTTACAAACCATCTATCACACTTGGTAGCGTGAGGCAACTAATACACACAGCAGCCCAAAGGTCATCAGTTAATTCCTCCACAGCCAGCGTTTTCTCCTCAACCAGGTGGTCTCATCATTCCGGCAGCCCCTTCGTCACCTCCCATCCTCTACAGGCTGCAGCTGGCTTCTTTCACAAACCAATGAATCTCTCTGAAATTAGCCCACCCCAAGCAGCAGTTGCCAGATCAACCTGTCACTTCAAGAGCATGTAGCAAGGTGTGCTACCGGCTGATGTGGGGAGAGTAAAACCTTTTTTGGCTTCACAGGAAAAAAAGAATTCCTACTCATCATCTACAAGTGGGTAGAAAAAGCACCTTTCAATAGGTTGGGGATAGTAAGGGGTAGTTAAAGACAGCCTTAGCTAAGAGCAGGAGCCAAGGTTTAAAGAACATACCAAGTCATAGAATCATATAGGTTGGAAGAGACCCTTGGGATCATCAAGTCCAACCATCAGCCCTACTCTACAAGTTCTCCCCTACACCAGATCCCTCAACACCACATCCAATCTACTCTTAAACACAGTCAGGGATGGGGACTCCACCACCTCCCTGGGCAGCTGATTCCACTGACTGACCACTCTCTCTGTGAAAAACTTTTTCCTAATGTCCAGCCTGACCCTACCCTGCTGCAGCTTGCAGCAGAGACCAGCACCAACCTCTCTACAATGCCCTTTCAGGCAGTTGTAGAGAGGGATGAGGTCTCCCCTCAGCCTCCTCTTCCTCAAACTAAACAACCCCAACTCCCTCAATCGATCCTCATAAGCCTTATTCTCCAGGCCTCTCACCAGTTTCGTGTCCCTCCTCTGCAGTCGCTCCAGCACCTCGATATCTCTCTTGTGTTGAGGTGCCCAGAACTGGACACAATACTCAAGGTGTGGAGTCTTTGGTCTTCCAGGAGCAGCAGCCTGCGATTTGTCCTGCAGGTAGGGACAACAAATGGCAACTGGGGTTCAGGTGAGATTGAGCCCAGCACAGGCTGCCTGTGGACAGCCTGCTCGAGGGAGGTCAGCCCAGGCACCAGAGTCTCAATGGGGCTTCTCTAAAGCTTCAGTTGAGACAAAAATCCCTCCCAAGAGCTCAAAGCAACATGCCTTTGTTTCTAGTGACAAGGTCTCAGAGCAGCAAATAGATAAACTTGTAAAAGGCAGTTAATTACACCTGAAATGACAGGAACAAGTGCTACTGAAGGATCTGTGTAGGCTTGCACAGCCGAAGACACCAGCTCCCACGGAGAAGCGACAAGTCAAGACCACGTGAAACGCTGCCAGTGTGTCACTGACGCACCACCTGCCCGTTTTGGGCTACTTTGCTTTTTTTTGTGATCCATTACACAAGCAACATGCAAGTCCCCTCCCCAGCGAGGTCTGACCATCCTGGGTCACCTCTCCTTCGCTCAGGGAGCGGTCCCACCCACAACCATCTCCTGGGGCCTGTGAATCACGTGGAGGGGCCACCCAAACCCCAGTCTCGGAAGAGGCACTTGTGGAAGTTTTGTGCACGCCTTCTTCAGGCTGCAAGACACTGGCAGTTCTGCAAACTCTTAGAGGAGCTGAGTTGAAGAGCTGCAGTTTTTTATGTAACTCCATCTCCCTTCCCTCGCCCACCTGCTCTGACTCAGCACAGCCCTTGTCCTCAGCCGTAGCCTCCTCATCTCTGCCTCAGCAGGAGGTTAGCAAATCTCCCCAGGCTGCACACACGGACGAAACATAGCATTAAACAATTAAAAAAGGGATTTTCTTCCACTTATTATCAGTTATTTTGCAGTAGTTCTATCTCATATGGCTGTTGAAGCGACAGATACCACAGACAATTACATCAGGTCTTTCCTGCCCTGACTCATAATTCCGAAATAACTTTGGTTGACTCATTTCTTTTAACTTGTCTAGGCTGAAATCTAAGTTTTTCCTCTCTTAACAAATAAAAGTGGCTTTCCTCCCTTCCTCCAGCTCTTCCAGGTGAGGATTCTGAGCATTTCCAGTATCCCAGCTAACTGTAGGAAACGAAACCAAGAGCGAAGGGGTTGTACTTGGTAGGGCAGCTCTCCTACCTCTTTGCCACGATTGCAACGGGCAGAGTCTACTCCACCATGCATCAGACACATATAAAATGGGCTCAAAATATCCAGCCACTAAAACCATGGCAAACACATTTACTGTGAATAATTAAAAGTTATTTTCTTGCAGATTTATGTTCTACATTCGCCCACAACTGGTTTTTATGTTGCTACATAAAAGTCAGCGGTAGCACTGGGAAGCGTTAACCTAACTCCGCCGTGATTAAATGAGGCTGCAACAGGAACACGACACCAAGAGAGATATGCTATTTTATTTAAAATCAGACCACAGTAGATTACAGAAAGACTTATTATGCAAACAAATCCACTGTACGTTTCACAACTCGCTCGGCATATAAAACCGCCCCTTTATTAAGACTGTCCAGGATTACACAGAGGAACCGTTCAGGTGCAGGACAACTCTACCTCCTCAGAACTCCACGTTTGCCAAATACGTTTGCTCTCTATGCAGGCTAAAGAATCCGCTGATTTGAGCTCTGTATCTAAGTCATTATTCCAGTTTGAGAGGGCAAAGTCGTCCCAAAAAGAGGTCGAGACTGAGGTTGTGGAAGTTGGGGCACTAAACGTAATGCTTGCCCGTGACCAGGCTGTGCCCAGGGCTCTGCCTCCTGGCATCACATCAAAGCTTATATTCTAGATAGTCCCTCCCGGGTCACAGGTACGAGGGTGACCTGTGTGGACCAGCTGTGCTAGAACAACTGACTCCTCTTCCTCTAGGAGACAGCACTGAAGTGCAGCACTGCAGTGGTCCTTGAGTTAGAGCCGTGCAATGCTGACCATCAAAGGACCTACCCACACACAACTCCATTAGGCATAACTTACAACACCGCACACAAAAGGCTGGCAAAAGTGATGCCACCCAAAGAGAGCATTTTCAACACTACCAACACGCTAAAGCCATGTTACACATCGTATTTAAAAGATCTTTTTTTCCTCCAATTGCTTTGGGGTAGTATATGCTATTTGCAGCAAACGTTAAAAATCCTCAAGACAACATAATAATATATATATATATTTTTTGGCAAGCCTACTGAGCCACCCCCTCTCAAGTCTCAGCTTGCCTATGGCATTTTAATCTCACTATCTTAGAAACAGTGCAAATTAGTATGATTCTAAACATCCTAGCCATAGCAGAATTTATTTATTAGCTCTAACAGAACAGGGAAGGTGCCGAAGGGCAACAGGCTGAAAAGCACTGACACACCTCCTGCCTGACTCACTCAGGTTAGTGTTCTGTACAGTTTGCTTCCAAAAGGATTTCAACAGCTTTCCACAGTCACCCTTTGCCCTTACACCTCACCAGCAGTCAAGTATGTATTTACAGTCTGTGCACAGGCACACACGAGCAATGGCGACACGTTTTCCGTAAGCAGCTGGATTCCAGTTAGGAGTTTGCTCTAACTGAACCATCGCATCAGTTCCATCACCTACAGTCGAACTTAGCCATCAGTGAAGGCAACTGTACACTTACAAATAGCAAATACAGCCTTTGTTTTTTCTCTGAAGTATGAGGGTGAGCTTTTTTTTTTTAAAAGAAAGCGCTCTTGAAGAGCCCTTAAGAGTTAAGCAATGGCCATTCAACTGATAAAAACGCTAATATCCTAGTTTTACAATCACAGGTAGTGATCCTAAGGCACATCAGCCACATGCATATGCAATAATGCATTGTTCTGCTTTCAGACAGAAAAATTGCATTAGCTTTGTCTGTATTTAGTTTGCACAAGAGTTTGTTTCTAGATAAAGTATCCCTGAAAGGTCATGTTATCACAAAAGTTACCAAAAGACAGAAGATTTAACAAGTAGTAAAAATATTTTTGGACTACTAATCCCAATAAAGTTAGATACATAAAACGCAGTGCAAATTCACCAGACACTTACCTATCACCTCCATCACTTCCGAGGATTTTCAACCCTCAGAAAAAAAGTTGGCACTTGATAAGTGTAAAAATATACCTGGTTGTTTTTATTAACTGTTAGCAAAACTAATTTGAGAGTGTTTTCGAGTTTGTTGTGTAGCAGGCTCAAAGTATGCATTTCTGTACTCAGTCACCACCCTGGTAGCCCCCATCCGCTTCAATTCTTTCTAGGAATCATTTCTACAGCAGACTTATGTTTAGCATTCAGATACAACAGTCCAAGTACCAGCACTAACAGCACAGCAAAATTACTTTGAAACGAGTCATAATTAACCATGCTTATACAAAGCTTCAGTGAGAAAATAATACCAAGATATTACACTATTTTAAAAAATAAAAACCAAACCAAAAACAACACATCCTGTACCATCACTAGATTACAGAAAAAACACACTCTGCGAACAAATCCGATGCACGTTGCTTCACAAAATCCCCCATCTATAGAAACCTTCCAGACTTACACTGGGGAATTGGTTCAGCTGCCAGTAACACCCACCAACCTTCTGCCCTTTGTCTTCAGAAGGCAAAACAAGCCGAATAACCGTATTTTCAGAATAGAAAGCTTCCTGTTATGAGCTTAATTTCAGCTTAGTATTTGCTAGCAAGCACCACACTCCAGGGGAAGTGATTAAGGGACAGTCAAGGGCCTCATGTAAAGAAGAAAAAAAAGATATTCTATTTTGACCGATATTTTGACCGGTGCTGTTTGTAGTACAGACTTCCAAACAACACTGTGCATTCCAGGACAACGATATGAAAATGCTTAGAAATAATGCAGGGGCTGTAACAGACTCCGGACTGCGAGTTTCTTAACTCAGCATGAGTTAGTTGAAAGTTGTTTGTGGATGTGAGGAATTGATAATGCACTTACAGACACTTTCTGCACAAGCAACAAGTGTTAATGTCTGCCTCCCCCAAGGCTAGATTAAAACACCAGCATGTGTCTGCACCTTAGGCTCCAAGAGTCACATTGAGAGCAAAATCTGAGCTCCCCTAAAAAGCCTCACTCTCCAGTGGCATAAGAAGTCAAGAATGGATTAGGTCAGATGCAAAAAGCCACCATGGATTTCAAAAAAGCTTTTCTGTTTTGCCTGCTTGGGGAGAAACGTTACCTGCAAATTCCAGATAGATCCACGTGCCAAAACCTGCAACGCTAGAGGAAACGGGGAAGCTAAAAATAGTCCTGCCAAGTGAGAGACTTGAGTTTGAGGGATGAAATGAAATTGTGGAGCTTCAAGTGGGCATTTACATAATATGAAAACACAGTATTTGATTAAGAAAATACCCTGCCTAGACTCCTGGAATCACATGATATCAAAAGCTAAGCACCTGTGTAAAAAAATCACGTCTGTATCCAAGGTGTGGAAAAATAAAATAAAAAACCCCAAACATAAGAAAGAATCTTAACAGGCAAGGAAATAAAAATGCCTGGTAAAGTTGCTATAAAACTCTAAACTGGCTCTACAAACAGTTTAGTTTCATTTCAAGAGAACCAGGACTTTCAGGGTACCAAGCTATTTAGGAGTGGGAGGAGTGCGTACTTTTATTCTGAAAAGTCTAAGGTAACAATTGAAATGCAGAAATGAAATTCTTGTAAATTTTACTGGCTAAAACCCATGCAACGTTTTTTCTGACAAGAGTTTCAGCTCAGTGAGCTCTGAAAACCCCTGTGCACCTGGCCATGAACGCCGCTGTCTGAGCGCACTGCAAGGGATGCCGATGCCGTCCATTGCAACTCCTCGCCCAGTATTCAGATACGGTTGTTACCACCCAAACACTGGCACTGACAGAGAATTCTTTAGAGGGACACCTAGCTCCTGGTTTGCCACACATACATCCAGCTGCGATGGGAATACATCAGAAGAGAAGAGGATGCTGATTTACCGTCACTAAAGAATTCTGAGCATGATTTGATTTGTAACTTCCAGAAATCCGCTCTACGTTATTTCACAATTCGATGGATTTACAAAATTTAGACCCTATCACCTTCCTAGAAAAAACCTTGTTGTCACTGATATTTGAAAACAAAAACAATCACATTTACCAAACACAATTGCAAACCTCGGTGCCACAGCTCGGGTTTTGTACTCCCTTGTGCAAAAACCAGAGGCTTCCCATTGCCTACGTTAAGTCTCTGAGGGGGGATCAAAGGGGGAGATAAGCACCAATACATAACTTAGGCGCACCAAAATATTCACTGGAGGATAAAGCCAGGATGTGGCGGAAGGCGAGGTGGTCTTTGGGGGAGAGCTGGAGGATACTGTGGTACAAACTGAGATGGGTATCCCGGCTGTGGCATCTGACTTCCAGACTGAACTCCCGGTCGCGGGGGGAGAGGAGGATACGGAGCACCTGGATAAGAAAGAGCTGGTCCTGAACTCATGGCTGCCGTAAACGGAGTAGGAAAACATCCTGCTGGGACTGAAGAAGGTGGAGGGGGTGGTATTCGTCGGGGCACAGCTGAAGGAGGAGTGTTTGCATCCGAAGTGTAGGAATCTTGAGGTGCTGGTGCTGTCTCAGGTGCCCTCAGCTGAGCCTGCGGCTGAACCTGCGGAAGTCTCTGTCCCTTTAGCACCATTTCTTGGAGCTTCTCGATTTTCACACGTCGCAGGTGAGCCAGTTTGCGCTTGCTCTGGTACTCATCGATGAAGGAATCCAGTGGTATTTCACCATCAAGAAATTTCTCCGCCATATTCTGTCAAATATGGAACAATCTCTTAGAAAAATACCACGTAGTTCAAGAGAAATCTAAACGTCTTACATCCTAAAAATAACATAATCGTGCCTGTGATTTTCCAGCTTGCATATGGAAGATGACTGGCATGCTAAGAATTCTGAGCACAATTCCGAGTTAGTTATTAGTCAGAAGCACTGGGAGTTAAATATAATTTTTGCTTACATTTATACTGAGGCAACAGCAGTTAAGATCATCTGAATCTAGCTCTGAATGTTCCCCTGATCATCAGAGATGGGAATGAATCAAGTCCAACAGCCCTCCAGATTGCCAGCCAAGCTGAATTACAGCTCAGCACTGCTTGCAGTGCCAACAGAGACACAGAGAACTCCACAACCCTCGGTGCAGAGAGGCAGAGTATTGCTAAGCCAGGTTTTATACTCAACACTTACTTGTGGCTTTGGGTAAATGGTATCTAATAATTAAGAGAGGCGACCGCATGTATAACCCCAAAATTATCCTGGGAATGTCTTTTTGTGATGACAACTCAAGGCCAATAAGCAGATTTTTTTTTTCCCCTGATACAGTTACAGGAAATATCCTACAGGCAAATCAGCAAACAAAACCAAACACTTCCATTATTCTGAAAACAGACCACCCATCAGGCGTTTGTATCCCAGCAAGTGACACTGGCACCTAGACAGAAGTGTCGAAATCCTAATGGATTCCTAAATTTCACCAGAAATCCTGGAGATAAAACAGTGCAGGCAGAGCTTTTCATTAGCTTGCTAACCGACATTTGCACTGGATTGGTATGTCTGCCAGGCAAACACCGACAGAAAAAACAACTCCACGTTTATGCACTGTGAGTTTGAAGGCAACACCAACAGTGTCTGGCTTGCTTTTCTGAAAAGGAGCCTTTTCTTTCTTAAACTTCAAAGAGATTAAGAGCAAAAAATTATTCAGACAAAAAAATTCTCACTGAAGCCAAAGGGCTGTTCATTGAGGTTCAAAGCTGAGACCAAATGAAATTATTAAAAATATCCCTCTAGTCTACTGCATGCTCAACACTGCACTGCAGCTACGTGCACTGAAAGTCTCCAACAATGGTTCTAAGTGGCAGAATTTAAGTGTACTGTCATTACCTCTGTGTCTTCCTCAATCTTAGCCCCCTCTGTCTGAAGCAGCGCTAGCAGTGTCTCCAGCGAGGCATTACTGGATTGTCTGTCTGCAATGGCACAAAAGGAACAGTAAGTGACAGCTGCCTCAGTGACTTCTACCCGAAGCTGTACAGCCTCAGCAAGCATCAACATTTCTAAGGCACAGACATACAGCTAACATCCTCCATTCCTCTAGACAGGGTGAGCTAAAGGAAGAAAATATATTAAGTAGTTGGGGAATATCATCAGACTGCTGGAAGTGAAATTTAATCACAGTGATATAATATATCATATATGCCCTCCTTACAGAGGAGGGCAACAAAGCTGGTGAGAGGCCTGGAGAACAAGGCTTATGAGGATCGATTGAGGGAGTTGGGGTTGTTTAGTTTGAGGAAGAGAAGCCTGAGGGGAGACCTCATCACTCTCTACAACTGCTTGAAAGGGCACTGTAGAGAGATTGGTGCTGGTCTCTTCTCACGGGCAATGACCGACAGGACAAGAGGGAATGGCTGCAAGCTGCAGCAGGGTAGGGTTAGGCTGGACATGAGGAAAAAGTTTTTCACAGAGAGAGTGGTCAGTCAGTGGAATCAGCTGCCCAGGGAGGTGGTGGAGTCCCCATCCCTGACTGTGTTTAAGAGTAGATTAGATGTGGTGTTGAGGGATCTGGTGTAGGGGAGAACTTGTAGAGTAGGGCTGATGGTTGGACTTGATGATCCCAAGGGTCTCTTCCAACCTGAATGATTCTATGATTCTATAATATTGAGAGACACAGCACTCCAGCAGGTGCAGTATCAGATGTACAATACAATGAAATGAGAAAGTTTGATGCAATATTCTGTTTGCTCTATGACTAATCACCGAGAATTCGAATTGTGTCCTGCTTTTCAGCAAGGTTAAAATTTCTATCATTTAGAGAAGATTATGTCAACCATAGGCAGGTACCCAGAGTAACAGAAAGAATCCACAGTATCTTTTACTGGGTGTAACAGATACTTAATAAATCATTAGAAGAAATCTATTTCAGCACTACACAAGAATGACATTTCATTTTGTACTAAAAATGAGACACCAAGAACCAAACGAAAAACGCGCAACGGATTTACATCCACTTCGAAAACAGCAACTCATAATTGTCACCAGAAAACGTTACCTAGTTTTGTTTTCTTTATCTGGTATGCTTCAAAAAGGACTTGCAGCTCTTGATATTTTTCAGTCAAATTTGATTTCAAAGACTCCAACTTGGGCTGGTACAAAAGATTGCCTTCTGCCAGGCTGCGGTTGCTGGCAAGAGTCATGTCCTTGCTGTGTTGAACATTTTGGGCCTGGGGAAAATAAAATAATAATAATATTTTCAGAATTAATTCACACCTTTTTTTTTTTATTAAGCAAAAACAATGGTTGTTTAGACAATATGAGAATTTCAAACTTTCTAGATAAACAACAAAAGTAAGCTCTCTGTAAAAATTAGTACTATGGTATTGGGCTCGCAACGAATAACAGCACTTTAGGAGTTTTTATGGAGAGAGGGAATGTCTACTGTACAGGTCAGCTTCAGCTGTCGTGCTCTTCTCCATCATCTCTTTTTCTGCCACACAAAATCCTCTCACAAACAGTGTTTCTAGTTCGTATACCCATACACTATTTTACTAGCATATCATCTAGAAGGAATAAGAAAGTCTATGCCACAAAGAGGGTGTTGAAATCATCTAAACCAAAACCAGACTGTTGCAACTCACGAGGAAAGACCTTCAGAGGAACTGCCTTGAGAATAAGGATCTCTTCTTTCATCTAGGAGCGCCTGTGACTGACTTTCTGACCACGAATTAACACTGACCAGAAGTCACTTTCCTGCACATTCTTTTTTTTCCACATGCAGTGGGGACAGCTCATTAAACAGTTTTCTCCAAGCTGGAAATGGCAGTAACTTGCAGAGTTTATGTTGTGGGTAAGGACTCCTAAGACCCCCATCTCTTTTAACTGGGAGAAGAGGTGCTGGTGAACACTCCTGTGGGCAGAGCGACTTTTTGCCCGACCAGAACAGGAATGGGGTTCCTGCTGTGCTGAACCTGCAGAGAGGCAGGTTTCACCTCGGTGGCAGGACAGTGGTTTCTGGGCAGAAACCAGTCCCTGGGCGCTCCCTTAGACACTTCTGCAAAGTGGCAGAGGAGTGTGCTCAGGAATGCCACCTGAGTTTCTTCTCATTCTCGTCCACATATTTGTGAGGTCTGACCTGCTGGCTGTCACAGCTTTCTGAGATTAGATTTTTACACTCACAACCTGCCTACCTGGACATGCTTTGTATGAACTTTTACTCATTAATTAACATAGATGCTTCCCCATTCCCACCTCATGCACCACCCTTACCATTCCCCCATAATGAACACAGACAAATAACACGAACATTCACTGTTAAAAAGAGCTTTGAATCCCAGCAGTAACATGCAACGAGACTCCGGTGTCATCCTTTATCTTACTAAAATGCAAAACCCTAGGACTGCATCATTATGGTGCCTTCTCCAGCATAATCTTCCCCAACTACATTAAATCAATCCTGAATTAAAGCCAAAAGCTTGGGTTTCAGTTTAATCCTTCTGCTTAACATACCCTAGCCCGGAGACATTGGTCCTGGAGAACAAATGGCAATTCTCAGAAAACCAAGATTCTGACTGAGCTCACACACGGGCACAGGGGCTATTTTATTGAGTTGGCCTTCATCAGTTTTGGCAAAGCTGAGCATTTGGGGAAGTCCACCCTGATTGTCACACCAGATTCATTAAAATATCTGGACATCAAAAGTTTCCTTTTTTTTTTTAAAAAAAAAAGGTGGCAAGAGATCTGATTTCAGATTTTTTCAGTCTGAATCAACAAGTGGGACGCTTTTCCCATAGCACAACAGCCCGATTCTGTTAAAGCTGCCCTCAAAACCAATGAAACATTTGGTACTTTTTGTGACCTCCTAGGTTAATATACCCCTTGCAGGCCACATCGTCCCTGCTGAGCGGTGCCAGCTCTTGTTTCTGGGCAGCTGCACTGTGTTCAGTGCACAGAGTACAGCACTCTGGGTGGATACAGGAGAGCCACACCTCGGAAACAGGAAAAGAGGAAGCCCAAACAAGATATTTAGAAGCCCCAGAAAAGAACAGGATCATGATTCAGGTGTTCTTGGCAGTCTGAGCACACGACTAGGTGCATCAGGTGAAAGTATTTCCCAAGTGTCACAACAGCGTCTTCAAAAGCAACTACTTCCTTTTGCAATATTGACACGCCGCTTTAACCTTCTGCATCCAAAACTGGCTCAATGTTACTTAAACACATCTTTGGCCCCAGATGCTGCTCGTCAGAGTTTTACTCTCCTTCACCCGGTTCCTGCTAAACCACTTAAAAAAGTGAGGGGTAATGCTGACTCCCAAAGTCAGCCTCAGTAAAAATACAATCCTACTCCAAACTGTGAGGATTGGAGGAACTGCACTTGCGATACTGTTTTGTCTCCTCCAGTTCTCGCATCAAGCCTAAACAAGCTTCCAGCCCGATGCTCGTGTTCAACTTGAATCCTTTCCAAGAGTAAAAAGAAAACCCTCTCTTCTCACTTTTGGATCCAATGCAAAATAATTTAAATTAAGCTGCTTGCTTCCATTTGGTTCTTCTCCTATGATCGAATGCTGTTAGACTGCTGCTTTCAGAAAGCCTAAGTCCCCCCATCTTATATTTTTTCTAACAATTATGAAGAGAACTAAAATACACACAATTTAACAGCTTAATTACTGGCATCCAGCTCCTTAACAAAGCACCTGCCATCACCACGTTTTGTCAACTCTCTTCTGAACTGCCAGCCAAGGAAGATTGCGTGCAAAAAGATTCATGGTTTCTGATGCCTCTCCTCTTTCACCATTTTAATGAGCAAACTACTTCCTTCAAGCGACTTCAATTTGATCTGGTGATTGTATTTTCATTGCTTATACTCTCATTTCAAACCAGTTGCACAGTCAGTCTGGGAAGACCAGTTTTCTGAGTGAACTTTGATCTTTTTGTCAGGATGCAGAATCTGTGCATTTCCTCTAGAGATGAAAAAGCCAGTGGACACAAACCTACAAACCTTTCAAGAACGCAAACCTTTCTCTAAAATCACGTGTAGTAAAGAGGAGAAGGAAGAACTCCAGATAAACAGAGTAAGAGAAAAAGCTTCCTGAAGTCTTTGTGCTGTTTTTAAACAGTACTTGTACGTAACTCCTGCCTGAAGGATCGTTCCATCTCTCAGTGGGACCAGGGAGCGGAAGGAGGAAGCAAATGCCTAATTTTCTACAAGATTTTCTAAAAAGCTTTCATTTTAAATAAATTTCAAATATGCAAAAATTAATAAATATCAGCGTGACATGATCTACCTGGCTTGTAAAACTAAACTAGAATAAAAAAAATCAGTATTATGACCTACATCTAACGCAGAGTGACATCCCTTACTGTCCTTGGCACCTGCTATCTAGCAATTATGGACTAGTTTAACCTTAAGCAAAAGTCTTAGAAATACTTGGTTTAAAACTGTAAAAAGTTAAGGTAGTCGTAATGACACTTTAAATTACAGTGCTTGAAATTAACCAAGACTTAATGACTCAACTTTTTCCATGTTATAGCATTTCTAAGAAGGGCACATTTCTTTCTACAGAAGCTGAACAAAACCAGTGATTGACATTTAATGATCAATTCAAGAGTCTCCTGAAATCTTCACATACAGCCTTATTCTGTGTCAAATTTCTTTAAAAAACGGACAGTTGAAGAGAAACTATCTTACTCAAAACCCTGGAAAGAACCAGTTCCTCAAACACATGGTAAACTTAGGAATGATGTTTAATGAAACTTCAGGAGGAACTGGTGAAGACCCATCCACCTCTTCAGGACATTTAAATGCTTCATGTCACTGAAGGAAGTTTGAAATCTAGGGAATAACTAAATTCTATTTCACAATAAATAGAATAAATGTAATCCCAAAGCAATGCAACCTGAATGCAGAATAACCTCTGGCACTGATGTTAAGGTCCATACACTAAGCTTTCCTCCAAGTGTTCCACTGCATTTAGGAGTTAATTCAAGGAATCAGGAAAGCAAACACTGTGAAGTTACCCTAAAAAGCCCTATGGGAAAACTTTCCAAAAACGTTGACTAATTTAAAACAAACAAAAACCAGTTGCAAAATCACCAGCAAGGGTCAATGATACAGTACGGCATGTCCAGTCTATTAAGGTTATCCATGGAGCACAAAGCAAGCTTTCAGCACCCATTCACAGCGTTCCATGAGCCCAAGACAACAGCCAAGCGAGGAATAAATCCAGTAGAAGTTATTTTGTTGTCAGATGTGCTGTGTGACAAAAATGTGCATTAGCAGGGAACTGCTACTGCTTCAGATGTTCACTTGCCTACTGGAAGTGCAATGAAAAAGAAGAAATTAAGAGAAATAAGCAAACGGCAGGCGATTCTCTAGCAGGATGGCTACGAAGGCTATTGAGATCACGAGCACTTCAACAGGCAGGAAGCATCAGTCTGAGAGATGAGAAATACCAGTCAGAATCATGAGACATAATGAGACGAGACAATATTAAAGGAAATATGTGCTTTTTTAAAAACTGCCAAACTCTTACTGTGAATTCTGAATGGGACAAATGGGGCAATAATACCAACAAAAGGATTCTAACAGGCAAAGGTTTGCTCACCACTGAGCAGACCAGTCAAACCAAACCGTACACAGCACAAGAGAATAAAGCCACGGACACACAGAGGTTATTAAAAACAAACATCATTATTTCTGCAGCACTTCAAAATATAAGATGTTGAAAAAGTGAGTTTCCTCAACGAAAGAATTTTACTCAAGGTTTTATTAAATAAGCACTTCCAAGAATAGGCAGCAGCAACTGCTTTGGGAACTGAGATTCTCCCACTTTCATCAACTGCAGCTTCATTTCATCCCACTTTTTGAAAGAAGAAAAATGCTGAATAACATTAAAACAGAAGGTAGTACTAGCTCAGCAACATTTCTACTGTTTATCATTTACTCCAGAACGGTTTGCAGCAGCAATATTTCGTGCTAAGTGTTTCTGAGAAGTGTCACTCCTGCCCATCCAAAAGCACGTTCCCAGAAGAACAATTCCAGACCAGATGCCTCCTGAGATGCAGTCTGAGCGACTGAAACCTCAGCTACCCACAAAGTCCATCAAGTGCTGCTATAATTACAAGCTTGCTTTGGCAAGCACCACGGCAAGAAGTCTCTCTGTACTTTCAAGAAAAAGTCTCTTAAGTAGCTATAAATAAAAAGCAGTTTTAAGTGGTGCCATTTTAATTGCTTTATACATACATCCACGCTAGGTTTCTCTGGTCTTGCTCTAGCCTTTATCATTGCCATGTTCTCTCTTTCTTACACATACTTGTAAATTAGGAACAAAATATGCAGTCACACTGCAGGGAGTACAATGAAGCACATTTGGAGCATCAGATTAACCCCCGAAACAGGAGCTGACAGGTGCAGAGTAGGAGAATAGAGAATTCTTTTACAGAAGACGCAAGAGTGCTTCTCATCAAGCGCTGGTGGACGGTAACACACCCTCTGAGAACACCTGTTTGGTAATAAATATTAAATACATAGCCCAAAGTAATTAGATTTGCTAAATTTAGGTCTTCTGATTACATAACTACTAGCTTTAAAAATGACAAAACAAAGGTTAAAAGCTAAGTTGCGATTCCTAAATGTTTATTCCAGGGGGAAGAGGCACCCAGAACTGCAATTCGCACTTATCAGACACGGGCAGGTTACTCATTCGATGCTCAGCTGGAAGAGAAAAATCTATAGTTGTCACCAAGCCTAATTTCTAACTTTGTAACTAAATGTCATGTTTGGCAAACAAGAACATAACCACTTACACAATGTGGTTTTAGGACAGGAGTGGGAATCCAAGAAATCTGGGCATGCATTCACATGGTTTTAACTTGGGCTTTTCGCACTCGCCCGATCTTTTCAATCGGCTTTTGAGAAAAGGACTGCACTCGAAAATCCCTTCTGGTCTTGCCAGTGTACTCTGAAATCCTGGACTGAGGGGAAGGCAACGCATTTCTGACTTCTTGATTACATATAATTAAGGTCTTGAAGAGCACATAATTTTTGGCAGTAGCACCTTAGCGGTCAAGAGCACAATGCTGCTCTGTACCTAAAGCCGTGTTCCAGTAGACAAAAAGAAAACTCATTTTCACAGAAGAAACATTCATCAAGCTACCACCGCTGTTGGGTCACAAGTTCTCTCTTCTATGCTGTTTAGAGCTATCTCACCGAGATTGACTTCTATAAACAACGTACTTTTATTTCATGAAGATGAATACAAGTCGCTGAAGGGAGGTTGTAAAGAGGAAGTCGGCCTCTTCTCCCAGATAACCAACGGCAGGACTCGAGGGAATGGCCACAAGTTGCACCAGGGGAGATTTTGATGAGATGTCAGGAAAAACTTTTTCTCCCCAAGAGTGGTCAGGCACTAGAATGGCCTGCCCAGAGAGGTGGTGCAGACACAGTCCCTGGTGGTGTTCAAGAAGCATCTGGATGAGGTGCTACAAGACATGATTTAGCTCAGTGGGTAGTACTGGCGATAGGAAGACGGTTGGACTGGATGATCTTGTAGGTCCTTTCCAACCTTGTGTGTCTATGATTCTGTGTAGATGTGTGACAGATATTAACCTCAAAGGATTAGTAATAAAAAATAAACAAAAACCTCCTCAATTCTAAAAGACTTGGGAGTACCAGACAATTGGCTTCCTTCCTCTTTCTATCAGACAAGATTTTCGTTCTTCGAGCACTAAGCGCCCAGAGGCTTCAGAAACAACTTTACAGACAGAAAAAGCAGCTTGGCTCTTTTTCACATACCTGGGGATACAGCGTGTAGGACACTCTATGTACACACTACCCCAGGAAAAAATGAATGTGTGCATGAGCACACAGATAGATACACACCCACCCACAATGACATATACAAATCCTGCTCAAATGCCACACAGGAATACATTCCCTTTAAGGCTGGAGGTGCCTATTTTTAGCTATTAGCAAGAAAGCCAAGTGGCTTTCCAAACCCTCCTCTTTGTGACTAAAACGTTGGGTTTTGAGCTGGGTTTCCCTTGCAACAAGGAGAACAAAGGGGTTTTTTTTCAATTATGGAACAATCAGCTTTAGCCAACTTTGCCACCGAGAAGACAAGTGACCTCTGAGAAGTGACTCAGGCATCACGATTTAATTGGCATGCCACAATGAAATGACAGATCTAAGGACTTTGGAATAACCCTACAACCTAGATACATGTGGACTGACAACCAAATACCTACACAAGCAGCAGTGAAGTCACCATGGCTCCTCCTTTATGTTCAGGATTTCCCGCTCTCCCTCTTCCTGCCACACACCTCACAGTGAAGAATGAGGACCCAGTAGCACAAACTCAAGCGGTAAACAACTCAGTGGAGGCAAAATCAGAAGGGGGAAGAAGTATTTGAGCATGGCCAGTTCCTCCCAAGGTGGGTAAATGCATTTCTAGTTGAACAGACCCTAGTAAAAGCCTCCACACACAATAAAAGACTATACCAGCCAGCAGCATAGCCGTATTTCCACACAGCTTGAATACCTTCAAACCTAGCCACACTTTCCAAACACCACAAAATATTCCCTCGGGCCCCAAGAACTTTAGTCTACAATTTAAAAGCCGTCTGTTGCCAAAGAACGAGGAAAACCAGAGGGTCAAATTGAGAATATGGTCTAGTTCTGGAGACACAGAGGATCTTTTCTACTACGGTCATGAGGTTTTCTGTCACTTCTGACTTACAGTCTTAAGTATGTATTGACAAATAAATAATTTAAAAAATGGGCCCACAGAGCCAGGACTTCTGCTGATGTACCCTGCCATAGGTCACGCTGAAATCAGCAGTACTGCACCCATTTATACCTTTACAAAGTTAAGCCTGTTACAACCCATTGACTTTCCTTAAATATTTAGTTTTGATACAGAAGGCAATCCTGCGCCCCAGCAAGCCACGGTGCCTGTAAGGTCTCTGCATGGCTTACTTATTACAGCAGTATCTGTTTCTTCAGCAGTTTAAGGTCTCAACATATAAGCTCCTATGAAAAGCTATTATGCCTGCCCCACTCTCGGAAATCTATTTACAGAAAGTTCAAAATACGAATTGTTGCATAATGCAGTAAGTAAATTCCCTACAGCACCTTATTATCTCGGCCTCAGCCTTCAGCAGGTTCCTCGGAAGTACCAAAAGGGCAGAAATATTATTTTGAAGGAAAACAATTAGAACTGATTTTACTTAATAAACTAAGCTTCTTTCTCAAGACTATATTGTCATCTTTTTTCCTGGGGCTTTTGTTCTCTCTATAAAGAAATAAATAAATAATCAACAAACCAAATAAATACAAGACCCAGAGAAATACAGCGTATTTATTTCTTTTAAAATGTTCATATAAATGGTTTCATCTTATTTGCTGTTCGCTGACTACACAGTTAAGAGTCTTTTAAGAGCAAATCAGCCTGGAACAGTTTCATATCCCAACTGCAGACAGGGTCCACTGGCACACAGAAAAACCAGTAGAAGACAACCACAGCAGGAGGAATAAAACAGGATTCTATTTTGTTTTAATAAGGAGAGATCCAAAAGCATGGGTTAACAGTCTGATACATCGACAAAGCCATTTGAAATAGGAAGAAAAAAGGAAAAAGGCACCAGAAGGGCTGACAGCCTTGGCTGCGCCCAGCACATCAACCGGAGCACAGAAACCTCTTTCATATTGTTCTGAATTAAAGTTATGCTGAGACCGAGACCACAAATAGGACCGACTTCACCCTGACAAAATCCTTCCTCACGGCCAAGGCACAAAACAAGGGCTGTACTAACGGAAAAACCGATCCCACCTCCGGTCCGTCAGTGTCTCCTAATTTAGTACAAACCCAGCGTTTTCAGCAAGGCCGGCCCGGCCCTCAACCCCCCCTCCTCCGGCACCCGGAGCAGTGCCCGGGCACAGACCCCCCCCTTACCGAGGGCCAGCAAACAAAAGGCCGGGGGAAAGACGGAGAGGGAGAGGGACAAGCAGCGCTTCCCGCACCACCGGGGCTCCTTATTTACCGGCCACTCCATGGCCGAGCCGTGACGGCCGAGCGGAGCCGGGCGGAGGGAGTCACCTGCGCAGGGGTGAGGGGGAGGCGGTAATTAACACCCACCAACCCCCGATAGCAATTACTAATGGAGGCCGCGGGACAGCGAGCCCCGAGCCGCAGG
>VZTM01011346.1:115946-138124 GCA_013400555.1 Jacana jacana
GTAATCGTGAAGGGGGGGTTGCCCTCGCTAGCGGAGTGGAGGGTGGCGGGCAATGAGGCTGAGGGTGGCCGGAGGGAATCCGGCGGCGAGGGGGAGGCTGGGGGGCTGTAGAAGACCCTATGTGAGGGTGTGTGTGTGTTGGACGAACCCCACCATTGGGTGACAGCCAGGCAGAGGGTCTTGGGGTGGCGGTGGCCGGCCTGGAGTTGGCTCCTGCGGAGGAAGGCCGAGAGGTGTTTCCTAAAGATGTGGGGCCTCTGCCCCTCACAGAGCGTGCTTTGTCCGCTTCTCTCATGTGATGGCGCACGGCGCTCGAGGCCTTCGGGGTCCTGAGGGATGGCAGCTGCTGGAATAGCTCTCACAAGGGTGGCAGAGGCTCAGCGCTGTCACCCACAGTTGGGCTGTGGGCCTCAGACCAGCACTGGGAATGAGTTCTGGCCTGAGCTGTGGGCCTCCACGTTGACACCTGCCACAGCCCGGTACACTGCTCCTGCCTGGAAGTGGTGTAGGCACTGCTGTTCTCCTCCGTTTATACCCGCACAGCTGTAAATTAGGAAGGAAAAATTGGTAGAATTATTTAACTCTCACTTCCTTATCAGCTTGGGAATCGGCTACAGTAAATCTCAAGAGCGCGACTGCATTATTGTTCTCAGGCCTAGGCTGAATACCTATTTAGGTTAAAAATAGCTAAAAATTGTATCTTGCCAAGCTTTGCTGCTAAGTCTTTGTGTCTGAAGCAATCCTTCAGGAGTAAAGGTCAAGAATGATCTATCAAAGATGTATTTTATGGTGAATTTAAATACTTGTGAGATGTAATGTATCAAAAACTCTACATCAATTAAAATGTTGCAGCTAAATTTTGTACTCGTTTCTGTCTGTGGAGTCAACAACGCTTTACTAGGCACTCTGTGGCAACGCTTTGGAGCACTAGCTCTCCAATTACTACTGATGCTAGCGTAGCTGATAAAGACAATTATGCCTGGAAATAATTAATTGTGTTAACACAGCCCAAGTTGCATGCATCTCTAGGCGTGCACCACCTGCCTGGCCTGCTGTTGTAGCTGAGGGATCGTGGGTGTGGGTGTGCTCGGTTCCCTGTGTGCTACACCAGCGAGAACCAGAAGGAGCAGATGAGCCGAAGGAACAGGGCAGGGAATGGCCATGTGGGCATTGTGTGTTTGACATTTTCTGGTTTGTATTTGACATTTGTCTAATTCTGTGTTGGACATTTTCAGTCTAACTTGGGGGAGAAAACAAATCAATATAAGGAACTGAATCAGTCCCTGATGTAATGCTATTAAAACGTAATGAGGTTATGTTCAGAAAGTGACCTGGTACTTCCTGGCAGAACTGAATGAAGATATGATAGCTGTATGTTTGTTCTTCTGTCTTGTAGCTCAACTCAGCTCTCCAGTCCTCTCACCACCACAAAAGCCCCCTCTGTCACTATTATCCACAGGTCGTAAAAACCAACAACGTGACGCTGCTAGAAGGTGGCTTCCGGCTGCTTAGTGCCAAGCTGCTGTACAACTGTGATGCAAACCAAGTGCATTCAGGAGCAGGTAAGAGCGAGCTGGTTGTGCAGCAGGAAGCTGAGCTTGCTTAGGGTGGGGAGAAGGTGATTAGCCACATGGGCATGCGGCCACTCATCCACCTCAGCCTGTTGCTGTGGTATGTGCTGAGCCCCTCCTTGCGTGGGGCGCTCCGCTGGCAGCACAGGTGAGCGAGCAGCTGTACCCACAGTGGGTTTGCACGACCACTGCGGCCTGACCTTGGTATTTAAAACTGGCAGATAGTTGCCATGCCAACGCCATACCATATACCGTATTTGCACAGTCCCATCAAAAAGACAGTGTTACACCCTTGTGTTAAACCAGATTGTAAAGCTGCATGTGCAAACATACACACACACACACATATATATACACACACACGCACACAAATAGAAAAATTAGTTGAGGGATTAAAAGAAGCCCTTTCTTCCCAACAATGTTAGTGATGTGAACTTTATAGCACAGCAAAATAATTGGTATGGGGGGAGTGTGGTTTAGAAGAGTCTGACTCAGCTTCATGTTGTAAATCTCGTTTTGCCACTGCCTTTCTGTGTGATCCGGAGTGAAGTGCTCAGCTTCCTTCAACCACAGTGCCTTTTGCTTGAACCAGAGGTATAATAAGAACTGCTCAGTCCCAGGCTGAGCATGGAGCGAAGTTCATGCTGAATAATGATTGTAGAGGTACTCCGGGTGAGTATCTCTGGTGAAGGGCACTACGAAAATAACTGTGTGGTCAACATGGCGTCAGGAGAGATTGTTTACAGTGACCTTCTGAAGAGCTTTTCTGTAACTATCTAATTTTTGTGTATATTGCATGGGGTTGATGGAAGTTCACTGCTCTAGACATCAAGGAATGGATTATTTGAATTAGTCAGAGGTAAACTGTATTAAAGTTAGAAGCTGCATAATGCAGAACAATGAAGTCCTCACAGGATGCACAAATGAACATAAATCATTTGTGCTAGAGTATACATATTTTAAAAATACCACTTCTTCTCCCTGTGTCGGTATGCTTGGGTTCTGTAGGGATGTTGGAGAGGAGTGTCGATATTAAACATCTGGTCTGCTTTTAAGTACTTTGATCAGCGTCTGCATGTGATTGGGTCCTTATGTTTAGCCAGAAAAGCAGCTGAGGTTGAGAGACAAGATAGGGGGCAGCCACTTTTGTATAATTATACATTCTACTTGGACAGGTAGGAAGGTGCCTTTCCATTCAGCAGTTTGCATGAAAGAGAAAGGTTTTGTGACAGCACATCACTCGGACAGAATATGAAGGACTGCAGATAAATTGGGATTTTTAGGCTGCAGGGATTATCAAACATTGCAGTGCTGCAGGCTGAGATTTATCAGCTACCAAGCCCCGGTTCCTATTTGCCTTTGCTAAAATCCTTTTGAAGGGTGACCGTATTTGTGAACATTAAAACTGTAAGCAGGCAAAGTACAGAGTCAGGGTTTCTTATAACAGGAGAAATGGAAGAAAAAAAAAAAAAGGGAAGATTGCAGTGGAAACCATGTTATGATGCATAAGGAGTCAGGCTTCAGTTTTGGAGAGAGCTGGCATCCAGCCTAGTTTAAATTAGATGTTAGATTATTTTTTTTTTCTTTATAAACTTGATCCTGAATTTCCCTCTGTCACCTCATAGCCTTTTACGGTCAGTAGCACTATATCCATGCATATTTATTAGATTTAGACATATTTTGCAAGTCACCTTCACAACAACTTCATTTCTTTTCCTGGAAAAACTGGTTGGTTACATAGAGGCTGAATTTGCAAGTCTAATCGTTGGCGTTTATTAACCCTTATTAGCCTGGTTGCTCAATTGACAGATACATTTTAGGCTTATTTGCAATTTGATTTCCTTCTATATATTAATCACAGTCCATAGTTCAGTTTAGATTTCATAATGTAGAATGACCTGCATATTTGAAATTCTGGTGGAGAAACAGTGGTCCTGCTGTTTGAGAGAGCAAGAATTAATTGTTAGTACTTCTCTCCTTTCTTTCAGAGAGCCTCAGGCACGGGAAGGGGAGCAGGTTCATACACCTGCAGATGTTTTCTTTGCCTTAAGATCATGGTGAAGCTGGGGTAGAAAAGGCAGATGCTGGTTTTCCTCCCCAGACTAAGACACCTCTCTGAACCTCAGCTAGAAGCAGTCTGTCTATTTGCTTGTGGTGTTGCCAAACCTGCTGAAGGCCTAGAAAGCGCAGCCACTGAAACACACACTGTTGCTTATTCAGGCAGAGTTTGGTATATTGGGAGACAAGTTGTTGGAATAAACACAGCTGTGTTTTTTTCCATTACACTGAGTTCTCATTTACTGGGTCAGTCAGCCACATACCTTGTCTGTGTCCTTGGGGAATCGCTAGGACTATAGGATCCACTCTTGCATGTTATCTTGGGTAGGGTTCTCCAGTGTTTAAATCAAATAAAGCTGTGGTTGTAACTATTACAAGAAAACATTAGAGTTATTAATAGTGAGGAAAACAACCTGCTCTGGAATATACAGTCAACCTTTGTAATCAGTTGTGCTTTCAAACGCCTGACTGCTTCCAGCTCTGCCATGACAGTCTTCAAGCTGTGCTCCCTGAGCTGTGGTTTCAGCTAAACCCATCTGAGCTCCCTGCAGAGAAAGCTCTTCCTTAGAATCATAGAATCATTTAGGTTGGAAGAGACCCTTGGGATCATCAAGTCCAACCATCAGCCCTACTCTACAAGTTCTCCCCTACACCAGATCCCTCAACACCACATCTAATCTACTCTTAAACACAGTCAGGGAGGGTGACTCCACCCCCTCCCTGGGCAGCTGATTCCACTGACTGACCACTCTTTCTGTGAAAAACTTTTTCCTCATGTCCAGCCTAACCCTACCCTGCTGCAGCTTGCAGCCATTCCCTCTTGTTCTGTCGCTCATCGCCCATGAGAAGAGACCAGCACCAACCTCTCTACAATGAGGAGAGGAAACTTTTTATCTGCATGGCTGTAACTGAGAAGCTCCCGAACAGATCTTGTTCGCGTTCCCATGTAAATGTCAACTCTGGGCAAACCCACAGCCACAAAATACTGCAGTTTGGGGTTTGAGAGGGAACAGTGGCCTCATTCCCAGGACAATAACCTGAAAAACAGAGGCTGCCCACAGGCAGCACGGCCCAAGGGCTGTGGCAGCTCTGGGAGCTGGCTCATATTCCAGCGATGGAGCGATGCCCACTGCTGCACTGGGTTAGGCTCATCTTCACTGCCAGGCTTAGATTGGCTAATGGGCCTCTCTCACCCCACTTTCCACTCCGAAAATAAGTTGTAGTAGGAATGATTTTGAAAAGCAGGATTTTTCTGTACAGTCTCAGGGGCCGTATTGGCCCAGCAGAAACATCTGCATTAGATGAACGCTGCTAGATCCCTGGTGGTGTGTGTGCCTCCCACCAGGCCATAAGGAAACCCTGGTGGCTTTAGCACAGGGGCAGATCCACTTGTCACACACCAACAGCAGAATGAAAGGGCTTTTCCAAGCCATGAGATGTAAGGCTCTGGGGAAAAGTAGCCTTAAGTTATCTGGATGCAAAAGAGAGAATTCAGCACCTGTGGCAATGAACAAAGCCAGGCCCTGTTATCAGCTTGGACCAGTGCCACCAGCAGAGACAATCTGCCGTTTCCAATGTGCCATTTCAGTTCAAGCTGTTTGGACCTGATCTGGGAGGATGATGCTGGGATTATCATCACAACAGGCTTGGGGAAAGCAGGGCTCCCTTCCTGAAATTCACTGCAGTCTTTGCAACAGAAGTAATCCAATTGTATCCTCCAATTCCCCTGTTTTGCAGCACTGATTGTGAGGGGGACACACATGATACGATCAAATTCTCTTTCTGGCATCTCTTGTAGTAACGAGCATTGTCCTACCAGCACTTCCCAGGGTGAGCTGGCTTCCCTAGTTCTCAGGTAACCCAATTTTCCCCCTCCCCCTGGTTTTTCAATTAAGCAGAAATGAATTGCACTGCTATCAACCGCTGGCCACCTTCTGCACACAGGTACTGATAAAAATGCAGAATTAATCACTCGCCCTCCAGTGCTGGGTGGGAACCTCAAGGCAAATTTTCATTGAGCAGGAGTGTACCGCCCATTTACTGAAGAGGTGAACTGAGGAGTTCAGAGCACAACAGAGGTTTCCTAAGTGGAGGGAGATAAGCCAAAGAGAGCTCTCGGTTCTTCCAAGGCACAGATTTTTATCATCTATCCCAAAAGCAAGCAGCTGAGGATTCCAGTCATGAAGGACTGTCTTTGAGAACGGGTTATACTGCCTGCTCTTTCCTGCAGGGCCGACTACCCGATCCCATTTGGGATGAAAACAAGTTCTTCAAACAGGTTATACCTACTGCTCTGGCTCCCTGCCATTATCAGGTGCAGATGGCTTTTACATACCTAATTCTCTGTAGGTTCTTCTTGTCATTCCCCTGCAAGGGAGCCAGAACGTGTGCACTGTGTAGCTGTATTCAGCCATCATCTCAGACGAACGTTACCTTAAAAACCCCGAATGCAAAACACTCCCCCCCACCCCCCCACTAGATTGGCTCCATGTTGAGTGGCAGAGGTAGTATTTTATTTTTTGAGCATCCCTCCTCAAGGACACTAAAGAGTTTGTAAAACATCACTGAACGAAAACAAAACATCGGCAACAACAAAAATGCAAACCTGCTGAAAAGTAAAACACAGCAGCATTCAAATACTGGAAAACATGAGAGCTAAAGTGCTTGAGATAATTTCTTAACTATGCACAGTCTGAATCAGTCTTCCCCATACACATGCTATTTTTTTTTAACAGCACCTGCCTGGCTGCATAGGCTTCTTCACCAGTCTACGGCAGGATAACACTACTAAGCCAGAGCCGTTACCCAAAAGGTCTAGGAGCAATCTATTTCTTTCTATCCCTCATACAAAAAGTAAGTTAATAAATAACATTCAAAGAAACACATTTTAAAGTTCAGGCAGGTGAAGTCAGATGTCAAGGAAAGTGACTGTATGGACTTCCCGTGCAGTGAAGTCACTAGCATGGCCTGAAGCTGAACAAAGCTTTGGTGGGATTTATAAAGTGCTGTCTTTTAGTATTTTATGCCTGTTTTTATAGTGTTTTGCAGTGGGTTGTTTTGTTTTTTTTTTTCCAAACCAGCACCAGGACTGAGAGTTAAAAAACTTGTGAAATAAAAGAGTAATTTTCAGTGGATGCTGGAGCCAGACAGACATTGCACAGTGCACACAAATATAGGTAAAAAAAGAAAAAAAAAAAGATGACAAAAAAGAGCAAACCCAAACCAAAACCACCCAAACCTAATCCAATTAGGGTAAAACTTTTCATCCTTAAAAACAAACACCCACCAAGCACGAAGAGCAAATCTGAAAGCGACATCTGCCTCCCAGTCCCCTGGCTCATTCCAGCAAGGATGGGTACTACATGGTACAAGCTCAGCAGCAACAGTTGTGAGCCTGAGCCTGCAGGCACTCAGTGCAAAACTCCCCCGGCGTTCAGCCCCACGGGAGCGATCCAGTTTTCACTGAAGCCAAAGGGAGATCCCTACGGACTTCAGCAGACTTTGGACTGGCCCCACAGACGGATAGCGGGAGCGGGACCTTGTTTGACAGTCACTGTTTTTCTATCCAGCCACAAAAGCCACCCCCTGAAATTCCTGAAGGGGATTCTCAATCTTCCCCTCCATGCATGCATTTAACATCCATTACAGTTAATAGCAGTTAGACATGCATATCAGTGGAAGAAAAGTCCCAGAGAGGAATTACTGGTAGTAAGAAAAAAAACCCAGCGGAAATGCTGGGAATTTGCTAAAGACCCAACTCCCTCAAATAAATCCATTTCCCTGTTTGGCCAGCCGGCACCTGCCCGCCGGACGGTAATGCAGGAAGCTCTATAGTGCGTGTGCGTGTGTGTGTGAGTGTGAGTGTGAGTGTGCACGGGTGTGTGGCGCGTGTGGGGTGAGCAAACGGCCGTCGTTCAGCAGCACGCGAGCCCATCGGCAAGGCAAGCCGCCTCCTGCCTCGGCGTCCCAGTGAGCGTCCCGAGCGCCGGCCCTCGCCGCTCTCACTTGTGAGCCGTGGTGCTGTAATCGTCCTGTACCACGGCCGGCAGGGAATGGTCTATCCTGAACTCCTCCTCCAGCCCACCGGGTGCCTTCGCTGAATCCCCCCGGGCTGGGGCTTGGCGACTGTCCCCGCCGCCCCCCTCCAGCCCCAGGATCTGTCTCTGCACCAGCTTGGAATAAAGGCCTCCTTCTTCCATCAGCTCCCTGTGCGAGCCCTGCTGCACCACGCGGCCCTTGTCCAGCACAATGATGTTGTGTGCCTTCTCCACAGTGCTCAGTCTGTGGGCTATGACGAGCACCGTGTGGTTCTCCAAGTCGCCGTAAATCGCCTGCTGAATCTGCACGGGAGGAGAAGACATTAGTGCCTGAGCATCGCCGGCTCCTCTTTGGAAGGGAGAACAGCAGCTTTGTGGCTCCATGTGAAGAGAGCGCTGGACAGGAGGTTTGCTCTCCTCTGGCTACGCAGAGGACACAAGAATCCCTGCAGCACTACCAGCTCAAACATGTCCGTCCCAGCTCCTGGCTCTCACTGTGCAGCCCAAAAGACCGCCTCAGTCCAGCCAGCCATCAGGTGTGGAATGCACACAGGTCTGATTCTGCCAGCTGGGTTCTTGTTAGAGCTGCACCACAAATTTGGAGGCCACGTGGTGTTGGCATGGACTGCTGGTAGCCAACACCTGGTAAATGCAGCTGCTCAGCAGAGTGAGGCTATCTTCTGGGTGTTAGGTCTAAAGGCAGGCAGATGGCCACCAGGCCACACGTCACACTGACACCCCTGGCTAGCCAAAACCCGACCTTGGCTGGCATCAGATACCACACACATGGCTGAGGACATAAAAGCCCACAAGCTGCTCCAAGGTCAGGTGCTCATGCTGCCCCACATCTCCAGGACCAGATGTGTCCTCACTCCTCAACCTTGAGTTAACTTTCCCTCATGTCATTGAGCCAGCAAGGCTGATCTGCTAGTGGTAGAGCTGTTTGGTTGTGGCATCCCAGCCAGATAAACCCAGCTCATTTCACAGGAAGCTCAGGGCCTTTCCTGCCAGTGTGGTTTCTTTGGTGCCTCAGCTGGGATTTTAGCTCAGGCAGTCCTCTGCCTTCTGCAGTACTGTTTTTTTAGGTATTTCCTCCATATCCTGTCCTAAAAGGCTGCACAGTGCTGCTGCATGCCAGTACACACTTTTCACATTTTTAAAATCAGCAGAGATCCCTATCTCATGAGGTTTGCCAGGTGCCAGCTACTGTAGGCACAGGATTATTCCCTTCTTGGTGGCTACAGCAGTGCTGGAAACCAAATTCCTGCTCAGGAATGAGCACCTTACCCAAACCTCTGATTGCACCACATCAAGACTAAGCTTGTCCATGGGCTGGAAATTGGAGCTACAGTCCTTCCTCCAAACCCAGATTGTCTCTTTGGCCCATACACCCGTGTCAGCCACTCACCGCATGTTCACTCTCTGCATCCAGCGCACTCGTGGCTTCATCCAGGATTAGGATGGGGGGAGTTCGGATCAAGGCCCTGGCAATTGCCACTCTCTGCTTCTGGCCACCTGAGAGTTGGGCTCCTTTTTCACCTGCCTCTGTTGGGTTCAAGGGAGAGAAGAAGAAGTCAAAATAAAAACCAAGAGCTGCCATCAAGTTCGGCTGCCAGCCAGCGACATCAGGATGGTGTCATGCTTTCAAGCAAAGAGCAGGTAAATGCTTCTGCTTTGCAACCAAAGCACAAAATGCTTTCAAGTGCAAACAGAGTGATTTTGGTACCTGTGTGGTATCCATCCTGTAACTCCGTGATGAAGGTGTGTGCATTGGCCTTCTGGGCAGCCTGAACAACAGACTCAAAGGAGGCTGAAGTTAAGCCATAAGAAATATTATCTGCAATAGAGCGGGCGAACAGCACTGGCTCTTGGCTCACCAGGGAGATCTGCAGAAGGGAACGGAAGAGCAGGCAGTTGGGAGCAGAAGACTTTCTGGCTGGCATCTCAGATCATCAGCATTTGTTCCTCTTGGGTAAGGACTCAAGCGGGAAGAGCCTCACCATTAAACCAAGAAAAGAAGTTCCTTAACATGAGCTTCTAGTGAGGATGCTAACGAGGGGGTGCCCAGTGGCAGCCCCAGACCAGTTTGCATTGTCTGCTGGGAAGTCATTTTGCAGGAAAGAAGCCTGATGCAAGGCTGGTAGGTTGGCATCCGGGACAGGCTTCCCCCTCCAAGACTCTGCTGTGATTTTGCTCCAGACTCGTCATTCCCATCACTGTTTGCTCTACCCAGAATGGGAAAACAGTTACTGGGACAAGACAAGCTGGAGAGACCCTCCCCAGGGTGTTGCTGATTTTCCATTCAAGGCCAGTATTCATGCTCAGACCACGTGAATGAGCCTTCCTGCATGTTTAATCCAGAATTAGCAAGTTAGGGACATTGCTGCAATTCCTTAATTGCTTAGCAACAGCCTCCCTGTCCTACCTTACAGCCATTGTTGTTGCTCACTCTCAAATTCAGCCTGCTTTGTCAAACAATTGAAATAAATTGAAGCCTCCCAATTTTTGCTCAGAACTGGGCATGAAGAGAGCCAGCAGGACATGGCCATATTTTAACTGACTTCTCCCCGTGCTCCTAATACCCCACCAAGATTTCTAAACCGAAAGACCAGCTTGTCTTTTCCTTTTTGCTCAGTACGGGCAGGGAATGTAAATTAGTCACACTGACTTTGGCTTTTCAGCCTGTCTCTGATCAATTGTTTTCAGGTTTTCCTGCTGACTGGTGAGGCCATTTGCTTTGGGGGCAAACAAAGAAGGCAGTTACTTGCAGAGGAGATGAAGGCTGATCTGTGCTGCCACACAGAAGAGAGCTGAAAGGGCCGGACCCCTCTCCTGGGCAAACCACCCAGCCCCTCTGGGGCTCCAGCTGGTGCCAGGATCTCGAGAGATTTAACTCCCCATTAGCTGAGATTTACTTTAAGATCTTAAGGTAGAAAGTGTTGGAGGAATGCAAAACACTTTTCTTTTTCCAAATGCAATTTAGAAAATAATTAATCCAGCAAATAAAAACATATTTCTACTGCGTTGGCCAAAAATTACAAAACAAAACATGTTTCTTGTTCTGTTTTCAGAAGACTTCCCCCTCCCCACAAAACCACTCTCCATCCTTTTCCCGTACGCCCCCACAGATTATTTGAACTCATTTCCTGGACCACTTCCAGCCTCCAGCTTCCTGGACATTTCAGAAGCCGTCAGATCAAATCCAAAACAACACACAATGCTACCATCCATCCCCTCTGATCACGACAGGCAATAGGGAGAATACACATACAGTCGCTCGTACCACTGAGTGCAGGTACTTGTGATCGTACATGTTAATGGGACGCCCGTCCAGCAGCACCTGACCGTCCTGCAGAGGGTAGAAGTTCTCCAGGATATTGACACAGGAGCTCTTCCCGCTCCCTGAAGGGCCCACCAGTGCTGTCACTTTGCCAGGATGCAAGGTGAAGGACACGTTCTGCAACATGGATGGAAGAGCAAGCTCAGGTCCTGGCTTTTCTCAGGGTCCCAGGGCAGTAGCTCAGGCACTATGCAGGAGAAGTACCCGAAATCTGGCCATGCTGACACTCCACCTTGGTGATGTGCCACATCAGCCATGTCTCTTGGCTCTGAGAAAGAAAGAAGCCTCCAAAATAGCTTCAAATTTGCCTGCTGATGTAGCAGGACCTCTAAAAACTGCAAAGCAAACTAACCTCTTTGCTGCCTCCCCCTGCCCCATGACCCCAGCCCCTTTCCCATGGAAACAGTCTCAGCCAGCTTGGCACAAAGCCCTGTACCACGCTGACGTGTTTAATGCCTGAGCAGGGAACAAGGGTTTTATTAATAAATCTCATTCCTTGTAAGGAATGCCGGCCCTAAACACCCGCTGTTCCTTATAATCTCTTTTCCAGCACGCTGTCGAGCCTGCTTTTATGCATCTCCAAAAGGGCAGCTGATGTCCTGCGGGCTAGGGATCGGTTATGGCCACAATGGAGAAGCAGCGCGTGATGCCTCGTGGTGGGGAGCACTCCGTGCCTGTGGGGCTCACCTGAAGGACCTGAGTTGCAGAGCGAGTGCGGTAGGAAAACGTCACGTTTCTGAACTCCACCTTGCCATCCACGTGGTCTGGAGCCAGGGACCCGTCATTCACCATCGTTGGCTTGCGGTCAATGAACTCAAACACCTTCTCGGCAGCTCCCACTCCCTGCATCAGGCCGCTGTAGACGGAGCCAACGGACTGGGAGGGAAGAGACAACAGTGAGATCCTCCCATGCGATGGAAAAGGCAATCGGTGAGACTCGTAGGGAGAATGGTTGAAGCGCTCTCAAGTCTATTATCTGACATGAGCTACAGTCATCAGACAGGAAAGGAAATCTTTTCCCCCTGTGCAGTGTACAGAGGGGATACACAGACATATCCAGGGAAAGGGCATCTAAAGGCGTTTGTGGATGGGTAGACCCAGAGGGGAACAGAAGAAGGACACAGATGGATTGGGAACAGAAGACATGTGCCAGGAGATACATGGCACAAGCTTCTGTCAGATTCTTCCACCTACCTCTCTTGGCTCAAGACCAGCAATTCCCTAACCCAAGGGTTAAACTAAGTCCAGATAAGGCAGCACATCACACCAGCCCCAAGGGCAGCCAGTTCATTCCCTAGACACATGTCTCAAAGGCAGAGCAGCTCCAGGCTGGACGTTTCGGGACACCCATTTGGCAGCTGATATGGCTGTTCTATACTGGGATATGATCCCAATGGATTTACCATTGTGCTTTCCCAACTACAACTGCTTCACCCTGACACCAGCTTCCCTGGAATAAACCCTCATCATGTTGCCTCATCTCAATATTAAGGCCAGAGCTGCAGAACAGCTTTTACTGCAACTGCCCCTCCCATCAGGAGGGACAGAAAACCTCAAACCAAACCAAACTCACACCAAAACCGCAGCCTGGAAACATCACCAGAACCTGCAAGTCATCTGAACAGATGGTGAGAGCCAGGCATGCTGCCTCCAGCTCTGCTCTGCCACTGTGCAAAGGCTGAAGCGCCGCCGAAACCACGCTTGGCTGTGAGAAAACCTCAACTTGATAATTTTTGCCTCGATTAGCCAAGCTTACACCTTTGCAAGGGAAAGGCAGCCCTGGGTGGGCTCTACCATCCTACCCACAATCTCATCTTGCTAACACGCTGCCAACGCAGCAGCTTGCAGCCTATTCCAGGAAAAAAAAAATAAAAAAAAGAAAAAGAAAAAAGAAAAAAAGAAATATAATTAAGTTTAATTAAGTTTTTAATGAAGCCTGAAATTTAACAGGGAGCTTCATAATCCCTGCATCCTTCACACCAGGAAACGTGCTTGGGAGACAGCCAGGACTCTGCCCTTCACTGGGGCCAGCCTAACCCCTTCTGTCCCCATTGCCTGATGCTTTGGGCACGTTCAGGTTGCGAGGTCACAGCAGGAGGGGAGTGGGGAGCAGAGGGGAGAATCACCCCACTGGTGGGTGAAGCTGCAGCGTCAAGGAAAAGCATTGCAGGGAAGTTAACACTGGATCTGACCCCACGACTGCTCTCCTGGGACCTTCTAGAAGACAAATATAATCTTGATATAAGGTAGCCCAGAGGGATAAAACAGACTCACCTCCATACAGTCGCCTAAAACGAACTCGTAAATGATGAAGGATATGAGATTTCCACTTGTCATTTGCCCTGAGATCACGAGGTGCCCACCGTAGTAAAGGATGCTGACCTGGACCACCAGGAGGGTCAGCTGAAAGCAAGAAAACACCCTGAAATCAGTAAGACAACCGATATTTGGTGCATTTGTAATTACTCACATCCAGCCCACAATTCATGTGCTGACATGTATTCTAAACTGAGCGTCCCTAACAGCACACAGCTGATGACAGCCCTTGCAGCGAGCATGGATATGAGAAAGGAAAAACAACTCAAGTAGATGGACTGATTTAAGGAACTGGGCTGGCATCTTTCAACAAAACACAAGTCCAGAGGAACAACAGCCAAGGAGGGAGAATTAATCTGAAGTAGCAGAGCATCTCATGAACTTTCCTCTTGGACTAACATCCTCAGGTGTAATAATCTATGCTCAAATTATCCAACACAGGCAGTCACCTCCCCACTAAAATAAACCTTTTGTTATATGAGTGTGACACATTTTAATTTAGAGCACAAAATCAAGCTAAGAGTTAATGCAAGAAATCTTCCTTGCATGTACAAGTCCCTGAAGCATCACCTCAACTCTTGCCTGAAATCTATGTGGGGGGGTACCACCTACTCGAGAAAGGAGACAGATCTGCTCGGATATGACAAATACCAGCCCCTGCCTTTATGTAGCCAGCTTTGTTCCACGCTGCCTGGGTGCTCAGAAAAGCAGCCATGCCCTGGTGCTCTGTGTGACATCTGCAGGACAGGCTGTAAATTCACATAGACAAAAATACAAGGGGAAAAAAAATTCTCTTCTACTGCTCTGTCACAGTCTGACCTTAAGATCCTGCCTTCTCTCCAAGAAAGACTCTACCAGGACTGTGCTAAATCCATCAGCTTTCTGTGTGAGCCCTGCAGGAGCAGTTTTTGAGTGTGTTTGCCTTCTTTGACTCATTGGAATCTGTGCTGACCCAGTTAATGCTCGTGCTTCACCTGGGATCTCAGGAACCATGCTAAAAATGCTGTGATTTTGCTCCCAGATTTTGGAAGCCATAAAGTCTCCCACAGCTGCACAAGGACACCACAATTTACAAACCCTTCACCAGAGGCGACTTAGATCCTTGAATGTGCAGAGATAAGGGCAGCCTCACATGAAGGTTTTGCACAGCCTTGTTACCAGCCAATGCAGGAGAAGTCCCAAACCATCTGGGTTTTGAATCATGAAAAAGCATTTAAGAAAAAAAAAAAACCCAAGTCCTCCCCAAAAGGCAAGAAAACCCAAACCCCAGCAGCCTCCCCCTGCCACCACCCACACACAGAAAATCTCTGTTTCTGAGCAGAAGCTCAACCAACGCTGCAGCTGCTTCCCAGCCGGAGCCCCGGCGCTGAGCTGGCACAGGCACACATTGCAGCAACACAGAAACGTGGGGTTTTCCACGACCTTGAGCGTTTATCAATTATATTCTTATTTGCAAGAGAAAACAGGCTGTTCAGTGGCACGATGCAGTGCTGCCCTAAGGGGGAACTGAACATAGGTTTTTTTTATGAGTGAAAAAAATGAATAATGAAAAAACAGGGGGATTACTGGCAGCAGACATCAAGGCTGGGCTTGCCCTGCAAAGTTCCATGGAAGAGGAGGAGAAGCACGTGCATTGCGCCATGTGCATTTTGGGATCCGAAGCAACGTCCCCGGCCTGTCCCCAGCCACGTAGGGAAGCCTTTAGCACCAGCCACCTACCCCACTGGACCAGACATAGTAGGTGTAAGCCATGGCCTCCCGCTTGTTGAGCTTGTACACCTGCTGCAGCTTCTGCCAGTACACATTCGCCTCCGCCTCCTCGTTGGCAAAACTGCGGACGGTCTTCATGGCGGAGATGGTCTCCTCGGCGGTGTTGTTGGCCTTAGCCAGGGCGTTCTGCACATCCTTGGAGAGCTTCTGCGGGGAGCAGGGGGAGGCAGAGGGGGCTCAGTGGGTGCCAGGCTGCCCATGGCACCTCTCCCCACACACCCTGGGCTTGGGGAAAAGAAGGCACAGTGACGTTTTCCAAGGCATCAGGCAACAAGGCTGACCACTGGGCTATATCCCACACCTCAGGGCAGCCTGGGCCCCTGGGCCAGGAGTGGAATGGATTTGTTGTGCTGTCCCCAAGGAGGGACCTGGGCTGCAGGAAGTGAAGCGTTGTGCTCAAGGTCACTTGGGAAGCCTGCAGCAGAGCTGCTGTTCCCAGTGCACTGATGGGACAGGGTCAACCTGGCCCAAGAGCCCTTCCAGGAGTTTCCAAGTCAGGGACGGGTGTGGAGACCAAGGGCAGCCCCACACCTCCCACAAACACCTAACCCAAAGGAGGAGCCACGACCAGGGGAGGCAGCACCCGAGGACTCAGCTTTGGCAGCACTTGTACACGCCATGTCCCTGGCACAGTGGAGATCTCCAATAACTGAAGCAGGGAGCAGCACTGCAGGACTCACATGGTCCATAGGACATAGTATTAGCCACATGGCATGGCCCTTGGCCCACGCAAGCCCCAGGTAGAGGGAGGAAGCTCAACACTGGGTTTAACCCCCATCCAAGTCACTCCAAAGGGAGAAGACAGTTTGCATGAGGACAGGCAGGCACATACATGACATCCCACAGCCAAGTTACCTCTCCTGAGGTAGTGAGACCTGAGATGCTTCCACTCATCAAGCAAGTCAAGAGCTGAGGCTACGCTTATCTGCTTAAACAGGTTTAATACCGCTTTCCTGTCCCCCGTGCTGGCAGCAAAGCATCTGAGCATCGCTCCCACCAGCTCCAAGGCCACCCACAATCTCCACAATGGCTTCACAAGGGGACCAGCCCAGCATTGTGGCACACCACAGCCATGCCAGCCACTCCTGCTTACCTTGTAGTACTTCCCGTAGACATCAGAGACCAGCATGATGATGGGGAAGCCCATGAAGGTGACAAGCGAGAGCTTCCAAGAGAGGCTGAACATGAAGAAGATCACCCCTGTAGCTTTCACCACGTTGCGCAGGAAGATGTTGATGTTCTGGGATACCAGGTCACTCACGATGGTGGTATCCGATGTCAGACGGGAGATGACATCCCCTGCAGCAATGAGGGGTCGGGGAAGGGGAGAGCAGGGACATGTCACCACAGCAGGTCACTGCCTAGCTGCCTCCCATATCTCATGCCACGGGCCAAATGGAGCTCCCCATTCAATGCAGCCCTTCGCTGGGGGTCTGAAGGGTGGTATGGAAGGGGGGTGACTCTCCACCATTATGGATGTGGAGCAAAACAGAGGAGCTCAAATTGCTGCATGCACAAGGGACATCAAATGCACCTGAAGGTACAGGCTACATCCCTGGGTCACCACGGGTGGCTGCAGGACAGTGAAGGGGACTGTGGCAGCACCCTACACTCTTTGCGATTAGCCGTATGCCTTGCAGCCTGGAGCCAACCCACGTGGCCCTGAGGACATGGTGAACGTTACAGCCAGCAGACATCACCCTGAATTCCTAGATGCCTGGCCCATGTTTGAGTCCAGCTGAATTCCCAGGCTTTTGTGTAAGTCCAGGGCTACCCATATCCCACTTACAATAACATTTCTGGTGTCCTCAGCTACCAGGGCATCGTGCAGGGATTGCTAAATATGGCAACAGCCTCAAAACTAAAAATACCGCCGAGAAGAAATTAAATGTGAAAGAAGTTGCAGCCGGCTGGGACCACACCAGAGTGGCACAGGCTGTGACAGGACTGAATGGCAAGCAGAGAAAGCCACAAGCATGCCCAGGAAGCTGCACACAGCTGAGGTTTCCCACGCCCAGAGCAGAGCTGGAGAGTACAGGAGGAGGGCAGTTGGTGTTTCGGGGGTGACTGGAGATGAGCATGTCAGCCCTGGGACTGCTGAATGTCAGGGTGATCAATGGGACATCTCCAGAGAGCTGGGCAATCCTGCCCAAACCCCATGGTGGGAGACACCCGAAAGGGAAGAGCTTTGTGGCCCTGTTTCTAAACACGAGTGCTTGGGTGCCCCCAGCCTCTACGGTAGGGCAAACCAAGGGAAAAAAAATACCAGGATGGGATAGGAGAGAGGGATTAGAACAAAACCAGGGGAAATGGGAACCAACCTGTGCGATTCTCATCAAAGAAACTCATCTCCTGAGACACCAGTGACCTGAAGAGGCAGTTGCGAAGGCGAATGTTCAGTCTTGCAAATATGAGTGTAAAAACGCCGCCCCGGACACCTGCGGCAAATGAGCTAATTGCAGATAAGAAACGTTATAGACCAATGGACACGAAACCCACTCCTCAGCAACACAAACACCCTGATGCTTGGGCAATGCTGTGCTGGTACCACCTTCCACCCCGCAAAGCCATGGCAAATCCAGCCCATATCTCTTCTGGGCACTACCAGCATGGGGATGGTTGGTCCTATCCCTACTAGTGACAAGCTTCAGGAGGGGATGTAGCACTGCTCCCCAGGAGCCCGTTCCCTGTGTCCACTCCTGCTCCTCCACCACTAGCAGATGGATGTGGAGAGCTACGCAATGGCCTTGTGAGTGCCACCATGGCCTCTCTGCACAGTGACAGTGCAGAGAAATCAAAGGACATCCCTGGGCTCTGGCAGGGACCCAGCAGAGCAACTGCAGGTAAGACAGCCCGTGCCCACTGCCACTGCCAGCTCCTGCAGGAAAACTCCAAACTCATCCTCACCAGGGCCAAAAGCAGCCCCTGTGATTACCTTCCTATGGCGAGCAGCGACATGACCAGCACCGCTGTGGAGAAGCGGTCCATGCTCTTCTGCACCACGATGCCATCGATGGCCAGCCCCGTGTAGTAGGGCAGGAAGGTCTCTCCTGCCAGACAAGCACAGAACAAGGGGTTTCAGCCTCGTCGCACAGGACCTGTATTTTCAACAGTGATGGCCCATGGACCACCCCATCCCCACGATGGAGATACTTGGCCACTGCATGAAATGTCTCAGGAGGTGCAGCCATTAGTGGCATGTGGGGATGTTTGATTTCCCAGTGTATTTTACCCCTATTGCATTTTTTTTTTCCTCAACTGCATTTTTTTGCCCAGCCCATGCAGGATGTGCCACCCAGCACCCCCAAAACCTCAAGCCTGGGGTGCTGCCAAGTCCCTCCTTACATGGCTCCTTCCCTTCCGGTGAGGATAGTAGCACACTGTGGCCCCCCCAGATCCCTTCGCTCACCTAGTGCGGCCACGAGGAGGAAGAAGGAGGCAATGCCGAGGAAGAAGGCATCCGGCTTGGTGTAGGACAGCAGCTTATGGATGGTTGGACCTGCCGCCTCCTCTCGCTTGTCCCGTGGAGCACCACCATCACAACTCTCCTCTGCCTCAGCACGGGACTCAGAGCCAGGCCCCAGTGCTTCACGGGAGGAGGTGACACAGGCCAGCAACTGCCACAGCCCAAAGGTGGCCGCCAGTGCCACGTAGGTCCAGGTGAAGAGCCCCCAGAACCAGGGGTCCCTGATGGTCCTCCGCACCTCCGAGTAAAGCAGCAGCTTCACCATCATGTAGATGCCCATGAGGAGGCAGATGATGGCAATGAAGGTCCGTGATGCCCTGAGACGCCGGGGGCCATAAGCTGTGTTGGTGGCCACCCCAATGGCAGCCCCCAGCAGCACACAGCTGCGGTAGAGGCAGCCCCCCCAGATGTCCAGCAGTGAGTTGAAGATGTTGAAGTGCCGCAGGTCCTGCAGGATATCCCGGCCACCACGGCCATGGGTGTAGAGCAGTGTGGTGACCACCACATCGGCCCCGCTGAGCGCCAGCGTGCTGGCCACCGCCTTCCAGGCACGCATCCTTGCTGCTGGTCTGGTAGGTCACCAAGGCTGTGGGGGGCAGCCCTAGTACAGGAAGGACATGGTGGCGTCCTCAGCTGCAGGGCAAGAAGAAGGGGATAGAGTTGTTATTTGCTCTGGGGACATGGTGGGGAAAGGGAAGCAGTGTAGGGAGACAGCTGTGCCAGCTCCCTACCAGCGCATCCTGACCCCAGACACCACTATCTGCTCCTTCCTCCATTCTCCTGCTGCATACACTCTGAGACATCTCATAAAATAAGAAGCACAAATGAATACGAGCTTCACTCCCAGATGACTCCACCCATCCCAAATCCCTCAGCAGAGAAGAAACCTGCACATCTCAGTGGGAATCTTTGTCCCCCCCTTTCTGTGGTGGCTGCAGGGCCACAAGGTCCTCAGCTGGGCGATGCTGGGACATGTGTGCAGCCCACTTGTCCTGCGTGACGGAGCCCTGTAGGTGTTAAACTCGGACATTCGTGACCTGAGAGTCCCTCCTCACCTTTCCCCGGACAAAACTGAAACGGAGCACTCAATCAAACCCATATGGAAGCAGAAGGGAGAGCAGCTCAGCTCTGTAGCACGCCCCCCTCCCCACCTCCCATCACAAGAAGTAGAATAAATCATAGGTACATCAGCCTGTCACACCTTGCTCTCCTCAGCCCCCTTGAACATTAATTTGGGGTAACCCACTAAACCTGCTGCGCTGCCACTGTGCAACTCAGCGACACAACAAAAACCCCAAGAGGAAATTAAAAGGGGGTAGGAAATCCAGAGCTGCATCCCACGGGAGAAGGAGGCCCCAGGGTGGGATGCTGCCTTCCCTGTCCCCCATGGGTCTGACAGGGGACAGCGATGGTGGGGCTGGCTTTGAGTTGACACAGAAAAGGGCAAAAAAACTCGATTTACTTATAACTGAGTGAGCTGCTCACCTGCTCCTGTGCCGTGCCCAGAGGTGCCGCATGTCGGCACGAGGGAGGTACCCGCTCCTCGGGTTTGTGCTGGCCAAGCAGCTCATGACAGTGCAGGGTGCGGAAGGCATGGCCACGAAGGATGCAGAAGGCATGGCACGAAGGATGCAGAAGGCATGGCNCCTTCCCTTCCGGTGAGGATAGTAGCACACTGTGGCCCCCCCAGATCCCTTCGCTCACCTAGTGCGGCCACGAGGAGGAAGAAGGAGGCAATGCCGAGGAAGAAGGCATCCGGCTTGGTGTAGGACAGCAGCTTATGGATGGTTGGACCTGCCGCCTCCTCTCGCTTGTCCCGTGGAGCACCACCATCACAACTCTCCTCTGCCTCAGCACGGGACTCAGAGCCAGGCCCCAGTGCTTCACGGGAGGAGGTGACACAGGCCAGCAACTGCCACAGCCCAAAGGTGGCCGCCAGTGCCACGTAGGTCCAGGTGAAGAGCCCCCAGAACCAGGGGTCCCTGATGGTCCTCCGCACCTCCGAGTAAAGCAGCAGCTTCACCATCATGTAGATGCCCATGAGGAGGCAGATGATGGCAATGAAGGTCCGTGATGCCCTGAGACGCCGGGGGCCATAAGCTGTGTTGGTGGCCACCCCAATGGCAGCCCCCAGCAGCACACAGCTGCGGTAGAGGCAGCCCCCCCAGATGTCCAGCAGTGAGTTGAAGATGTTGAAGTGCCGCAGGTCCTGCAGGATATCCCGGCCACCGCGGCCATGGGTGTAGAGCAGTGTGGTGACCACCACATCGGCCCCGCTGAGCGCCAGCGTGCTGGCCACCGCCTTCCAGGCACGCATCCTTGCTGCTGGTCTGGTAGGTCACCAAGGCTGTGGGGGGCAGCCCTAGTACAGGAAGGACATGGTGGCGTCCTCAGCTGCAGGGCAAGAAGAAGGGGATAGAGTTGTTATTTGCTCTGGGGACATGGTGGGGAAAGGGAAGCAGTGTAGGGGGACAGCTGTGCCAGCTCCCTACCAGCGCATCCTGACCCCAGACACCACTATCTGCTCCTTCCTCCATTCTCCTGCTGCATACACTCTGAGACATCTCATAAAATAAGAAGCACAAATGAATACGAGCTTCACTCCCAGATGACTCCACCCATCCCAAATCCCTCAGCAGAGAAGAAACCTGCACATCTCAGTGGGAATCTTTGTCCCCCCCTTTCTGTGGTGGCTGCAGGGCCACAAGGTCCTCAGCTGGGCGATGCTGGGACATGTGTGCAGCCCACTTGTCCTGCGTGACGGAGCCCTGTAGGTGTTAAACTCGGACATTCGTGACCTGAGAGTCCCTCCTCACCTTTCCCCGGACAAAACTGAAACGGAGCACTCAATCAAACCCATATGGAAGCAGAAGGGAGAGCAGCTCAGCTCTGTAGCACGACCCCTCCCCACCTCCCATCACAAGAAGTAGAATAAATCATAGGTACATCAGCCTGTCACACCTTGCTCTCCTCAGCCCCCTTGAACATTAATTTGGGGTAACCCACTAAACCTGCTGCGCTGCCACTGTGCAACTCAGCGACACAACAAAAACCCCAAGAGGAAATTAAAAGGGGGTAGGAAATCCAGAGCTGCATCCCACGGGAGAAGGAGGCCCCAGGGTGGGATGCTGCCTTCCCTGTCCCCCATGGGTCTGACAGGGGACAGCGATGGTGGGGCTGGCTTTGAGTTGACACAGAAAAGGGCAAAAAAACTCGATTTACTTATAACTGAGTGAGCTGCTCACCTGCTCCTGTGCCGTGCCCAGAGGTGCCGCATGTCGGCACGAGGGAGGTACCCCGCTCCTCGGGTTTGTGCTGGCCAAGCAGCTCATGACAGTGCAGGGTGCAGAAGGCATGGCCACAAAGGATGCAGAAGGCATGGCACGAAGGATGCAGAAGGCATGGCCACAAAGGATGCCGTGTGTCGGCCAAGCTCCAGCCTGCGTGACCGCAGCCACCTCTGCAGCCACCCAAAAGCAAACCAGGGGGAAAAGGGCAGCCCCCAGCACCGGTCAAGCAGCACCTTGGGCTGGGAGAGGCTCCACGGTTGGGCAGGAGGGATAGAAAGCTAGAGGGGAGTAAGACAGGGCAGAAGCTGCAATGGGGGGAAGAAGGGGAGC
>VZTM01011346.1:138712-155333 GCA_013400555.1 Jacana jacana
CTCCCTCCCGGTAACCGGGGACGCGAGCACCCCTCTACCGCCCTGCCTAACCCCTGCCCCGGCCCAGCGAGGGCAGCCCAAGGGGTTCCCCCACCTCACAAAGTTTTTGTTTGGGTGTTTTCTCTCCCCCCGCCCCCCCCAAAATAAATACCTTCATTATTTTATAAATTTTTATTGGTTTTACTTAATTTCCGCAGCAGAGGGAGGAGATACAACACGCGGTTTGGCCTTCAAAACAACCCGGACAAGGGCTGGATGCTGGGTTTTCTTTAAATTAACCCCTAAACAGGGGCTCAACAGGGTTGTTTTTTAACTAACCCCTGACCTTGGGATCAATACAGGTTTTAAAGGAACTCCCAGCACAGAGGAGGAGTCCCTTTCCAGAAATCCATCCTATCCATTATTTTTCCCCTTCGAGTCCCTGCGGCAGCTCCAGAGGGATAGCAGCACTCAGGCTCTTCCCTGGCCACCATCTCTGCATCCAGCTGGGTGACACAGGTGACAGAGGGGCTGGTTGGTGCCATTTATCCCAGTTTCCCTCTATTTTTTTGAGTGCTGGACTTAAAAACCCACCCCTATAACCCCCCACCCGCACAGGAACAGACCACAGGATTTCTGGAGTTCACTCCATTTCTGGAGAGAACAGTTCCAAAGGAAAAATGCCTTTTTCTCTGCCTGGATAACCAGAAATGAAAACATCACCTTCTAGCATTGATTTTATTTCTGCTAATTAGTGCTTAAAACTTAAAAAAACCAAAGCTCACTCCAGGCCATTCCCACATCCACCAGGAAAGCAGTCAGACCGGGTGTGACTCTTCCCAGTTCAGGAGGACAGTGGGGAGGACAGTTTTAAGCTGTAGGACAGGAACTGCAGCGTGGCTAAGCTGGGTCTACACTCTGGTTCTCAGTTCCACCCCAGGTCACTCCCTGGGCTTGGACACAGCTACTCCCCAGGGGACGGTTTCCATGCCATAGTCAAGGTGGAGCTTTTTGGTGGCAGCTCACTGCCAAAGCATCCATGAGGATGGTGCCACTTCCCTCGGGATGGTCCAAGGGCAAACCTGGACCGGGAAGGGACTGAACAGACACCCTCGTCTGAACCTTCCCCCTTCCTGTCTCCCCAGGACAGAGCAGGTTTCTCTGTGTCCTTGGCTCCCATGCAGCTGGGCCACAAACCTCGGGGACAGTCCGTGCTCCTGTCCCCGGCCCCGCGGGACCCCCAGAAAAGCCCCAGAGGCTAACTGGTTTTCTTCACACTGGACATATTCTGCTCAGGAGGCAGGACTGTCTCGATCTGAAACGAGACGAACTGGCCCTTCTTCAGCTTCTTCAGGGAGCTGGCAGCGTTGCTCCCAAACACGTTCTCTTCCACCTGGAAGGCAAGAGAGGGCAGGCCCCGACTTTTCCTTTTCACGCTCTTCCGCTCCCGCTTGTAGGCTGTGGTCATGTTGGCCATCACCTGGAAAGCAGAGTGCTTGGGCTGGGCCTGGAGATACCACTTAATCCGCCTCATGTGAGCTTGGCGAGCGAGAGCCAGCGCTGCGGCACGCAGAGCCCAGCTGGGCAAGCCCAGGACGTGCCAGCAAGCGCCAGCAGGGCTGGTTACACCCGGGAGCAAGGGAGGGACTAAGCAAGGTCTTTCCAGCCTTATTCTCACTAACCACAAACTGGCAGGACACCTTACAATAAAAAACTGTGATTTCATCGCTCTGCTCAGGGGAGCCGTTAGCTCTCCATCAGCAGAGGGCAGAAAGGGATCTGGGTTGGAGTAACACAGAGCCAAAGGAAACTTTTATCCCCTCCTGTTAATTACAGCCCCAATCCTGGCCCGTCTGCAGGTGAGTCTCAGCCACCTGGACACCAGAAATGTCCTTCTGGAGCAGGCAGGGTGCTCTGTGTGTCACCCAGACGGAGCTCTCACTGTCCCGTGCCACGATGGGCGCCTCCATTTCTCCAAAGGAGAATCTGAGCTAGTGAGCCTGAGCTGCCAGAGGGATCAGCTGGGAATAGATCCCACGTGTTCAGCCCCCAGGCCCCCTCCCTCCTGTCCTGTTTTACTGCTGCTATTCCCTGGCAAGAAGAATCAGGGTCCCGGTGGGATCAGAGCATAACCCTGTCCGAGTGTAACAAATGACTGAGAAAGCAAAGCACTTGAGCCTTTTCTACTACTTTTTGGCACACAGATTACCAAGCACTTTATAGGGGGACACTGAGGTCATTTTCCAGGTCAGGAAACCAAGAGACAAAATGACTGGTCCAAGGTCACCCAGCATGTTACAGTCAGGAACTGAGTGTTGGCCTTGCTCCCCAAACCCAGATCTCTGCCCACTGGGCCACTAGTCTTCATGGTAGCCCCAACCTCCCTAGTTCCTCTCCTATTCTGGGGCAGGGGTACTTTTAAGCTTCTTAATTACACAGCATGTCCCTAAAGGCTTTTTGTCCCTGCCTAAGGAGGGGCTGTCTTGGCTGATTTGAGATGCAGATTACAAGGCAGAGTCCTGGGCAGGCTGGGACACAGCTCTCATTAGCCCTGATGGGGTAAGAGAGTCCCTCATATTTCATCACAGCTCTGAGCAGTGACACCACCAGCGTCCCTGTCACACCAAATGGTGCTGGCTCAGAGGGTCTGGCTCTGCTCCTGATGCCCTTGACACACAATGAGGTGTCACCAGCCACCTCTCCTCTCAGGCCAGGTCTGTGGAATCTCAGGCAGTGATTAAGCAGCTTCTGCCTCACTCCTTCCCAGCTGGACAGGCAGCTTCCCTGCCACGCTCAAGCCCATCGGCTACCTGCTACACTCGGTGACAGGGGAGAGCGTGCAGACAAAGGACTACTATGGGATGTCACTTCTGCACAGACAGGGCCAGGGGCTCTCTCCGAGCGCCTGAGCAGGCACACGCTGTGGCATGATCCTTGTAGGGGCAAATCTGCTCTGTGTAGCTCCTGCCCAGCCTGGTGCAAGGGACCCTGTGGGGGCTTAGCTGCAGAGCGACTTCAAAGCACCGCAAGACTTACAATTTCTTTCACTGCATTCTGCTGCTCCTGAACCGTGGCCGTGAATGGTGGGAGGCTGTCTGCCTTACCAGAGCTAGCCCCCAGCTCCTTAGAGTCCTTGGCAAAATCCATCTGCAAGGTCCAGACATTTGGGTGTTAGTCTGTGATCGTGCCAGTGGCAAACCTCCCACAAGGCCCTCCTTTGTTACCTCGGACGACAGGCAGACGTATCTGTTGAACATGAGGAAGAAGGGGGTGTACTTCGTGACGGAGTTGACCGAGGTGCGGAAATCGAAGAGCACAGGGTCGAGGTGGGAGTCCCACTCACTGGGTTTCTCGTTCACCACGTTGCAGATGGAGGATCTGAGCATCTCGGCGCTGCGGTCGTCCAGGCCTGTGCAGTCTGAGGGCTCTGCAGGGGTGAGGATCTGCGAGATGTTCCAGCGCTCGCATAAATGCTGGCTGACCTGCAAAGGTGGGGATCATGCCCATGGGAGAACAAGGCAGGTTTGCACCCCAGCAGCTAGCAGCACCCACAGCACAAGACAGCTCTGTCCCCATGCCAGGAGATGCTGCTCAGCAAAAAAAGCTCCCCAGAAAAGCTAGAGCCTGAGAAAATATTTTGCAACGACTGTTCCCATGTTTGAGGCTTCCCACAGCACTGGGAAGCTGAGTTAAACCCAGGGTAGGGCAGGAAGCTCATGGATATGGCCTCACAGGATGACAACCTTCAATCTTTGACAGGGTGAAAGCATTGGTGAATCGTCTACTGCTGGCAACAGGGCTGGGAGAAGGCAACATCATCTCCTTGCCCCCTGCTAATGGCACACACTAGTGGCACACTGCAACTCTGCTTTCGGGACCTGCTGCCCAAAACCACTGCTGAAGGTCGTGCTGCTTTTCCCTGAACCACCCAGCACCTGACCTACCTCCTCACAGAAGTCCCAGCTCTGACTGGTGTAAATGTTCTTGGATGCTCCAAACCTGAACAAGAAGAGGGAACACAACTGGTTTTACTCCATCAGCTGCAGGGCAGAGCCAGAGGCGTTCAAGCCTTGTGGAAAATGAGATAGATACTCTCCAGTGGAGCTGGTGCCAAAGAGGCTGGGATGACCTCACCGCCCAAGAGCAGAGAAAGGTCTGCTGGTTCCATCTGTTCCAAAACAGCCAAGCCTTTTTGCTTTTGAATGATAAGGTAGCAGGAGAAACAAGCAAAGTTTCTTGCTCCAAATGCAATTCTCTACTGGCTGTGTGCATTTTCCACAAGGACACTGTTACAGGGTGCCATGTACCGTGTGAGTGTAAAATAACCACTCTGTAGGAGGGATCAGGGAATAGTTTTAAAACTTGCACAGAGAATTAGGGCATCAGCCCTCTTGGCCTTGGAGGTACTTGGAGAACCACCTCTGCCTCTTTCTCCCTTCCCCTGGTAACAAGAGGACAACAGGCTCTTCCCAAGCACTTTTTAAAGAGCAACTGAGAGACACTGCATGTCTCTCCTATAGATGGGAGAGTTCCTGCTCTTGTGGACATTGAGTATTTTTGCAACACACATCCCAGTGCACCCCATCTCAGTGCAGGGGTGCAATGTAACCAACAACAGCAGAACCCACCTGTAAAAAACCGTAGCTAGGGCTTTAGCCACTGACAAGGGATCTTTCTTCTGCAGAGGAGCAGCCTCAACCCACTTAGTGAAGTAGTCGGTCACAAGGAGGACGTGTGTATTGCTCTGGCTTGTCTCAGGAAAAGGTCCTGCATAAACAAGCATCAAGAAAAATCAATGTGATGCCACAATATCACCCAAATAAGGCAAGTTTAAAACCCAGCCCAGCAAAACAAGCACTGTGAAAATGACCACGACTCCTTTACTGCAATGTCATTTGGCCAGCACGTTTCTGTGACCTTTGTCAGCAAAAATACACCTGTCACAGCCTCAATTCTGGGAAGTAACGCCCGCACGGCCGCCCACAACTCCCATTGCGTGTGGAGAGGGAGCCGAGCCAGCCACACGGATCAGGTTGCACCCTGGTAGGCTGCCCTGGCCTCCTTGGCACCTCCTCACCACAGGCAGCCTTCATCAGCATGGCAGTCAGTCTGCCACGCTCCCTGACAGCTGGCGTGGACCCTTTGAAGAGCCTGTCACTCAGCTGCAAACACTCACCATGGATGTCTAATCCCAGCACTTCCCAGGGCGATTCCACTTTGACAGGCCGTGCTTTGCGCGATACGTTCTTGTTGTGCTCTGCGTTCTGGCACGTTTCACACATCTTGATCTGGAAAGGGGAAAGATGTTATCAAAGGACTTTAAAATGTGCTGACAAATTCTGTCAGATTCAGACTGGACAGGTTATGAAGGGATGAGAAAGGACAGCACATCTAAGCTGCTCCCTTCTATCCAACAAAAAAGGACAAAACCCAACAAGTTGACACAGCTCACCTTTCACAACACCTCTCCGACAGCTTTCTCTGACACAATAACCAATTTTCTCAACATGGCCTATAGCTATGATATTTCTCACCCTATTTTTAGGGAAACATTTATTGTACTTTAAACTTCTACTGCCGGCTAGAAAAATCATCAGCCCCAGGATGCTGGAGGAGCGTGGGCTGCTCAGACCATGCAACACAACCACAATTCCTCAAACCACGCTGTTGCAGAGCCCTGCTGCAGGGAGCTTTTGGCAATAAAACAGGTAAGGCAGAGAGGCCGAGGAGAGCTGGTGGAAACATCGAGCTCCTCCTGTTACAACAGTTTAGGGAACCAGGCAGCTCTGGTAGGAACCCAGGCTGCTCAAAGCCAGGCTCAGCAACACTTATCTGAAACAATCCCGCATTCCCACGCCGGCCAAAACTGCCCTGCACGAGGAGGCCTACCTGGGCAGGTTTCCTGATGCTCGGGGGAAAGACATCCTCCAATCTATCCAGCTGCCTTGGAATGTTCCAACAGTTTCACCTGCAGAGTTACTTAGTGTGTGGCTTCAAAGCAACAGGCACTAGAAAGGACATCATCCCTGCATCGGGGTTCTTCTAGCTGCTCACTTGGGACTGCTGCCTGAACGTCCTGGGAAATACTGGTGTCACTGACATGATCAACACTCTCAACTTACCCAGTCCACCACATCCTTCACAATCCCCAGCCAGTAGTACCGGCTCTGAATCCGGTGCACGGTCTTTTTCTGGCCCAGATGGTTCCCGATTTCGGTGAAATGGCTTTCCAGAAAGACTTGCCGCCTCCGTTCAGGATCCACAATCACCTCACGCTTTTCCTCCTTCTTGGGTCCCACATAGTAGAGGCAGCCACCTGCAGATGCGAGAGGTTTATCTAAAATGACACACGACACGCTCTCACAGCCATCTCAGCTACTCAATCCCAGCGAAAGGGTCATTTTCTAGAGCGGGAAAAAGAGGTGAGACAAAACAAAAGGAGGACTGTTGTCTTGGGAGCTTCTGTGATGCCTCTGGGGAAGCTGCTAACCCGGGACCATCCCTAAATAAACCCAGGGACTGCTCTTCAGCACTCAAGGCTGAGTAAAGTCCTCTGCTATGATAAACTACCCCACGTCTCCTCTGCAGAGGGCCATCCTCCCTGTGCTGTGACGAAGGATTATCTGTCCTCATGTGCAGGGGGGACGATGACACGGGACAGCCTGTCTCTGCCTGCCAGCGGGTCACTGTCCCCACACACCTCTGCAGCGACCCTGGGCCTCGCCAGGCCCCTCGGGGAGGCCTCTCCTCAGGGGGAGGCCTCGACCAAGGCAGGCGCTGCCGCTGTAGCCCCCACTCCATCCTTCCCTTCCTTTGACAGGCCCCGTGCGGGCTGTCCCGCGGTGCCACCCGCGTTCTCACCGTCGACGACGAACTTCTGGGCGTAGCGCTTGAGGTTCTTTCTCTTGATGGAGCAGAAGCTGGGGGGGAAGCAGCCCTCGGCCAGCAGCCGGTAGATGTCCTCGAACTTGCTGCTGGGGCCGCACGACTCGGCCGCCACCACCTCCTCTTCGGCCACCTGCAGCGCCGAGTCCATGGCCANCCTGGGAGGGGCGTGGCGCGGCGGTGGCTCTTAGGGACCGTCTGTAAATAACAGTGGGAAGACATCTGCCGCTCCAGCCCCGCACCTCAGCGCAACACCCCGCACCCGCCACATCAATGGAAGGGGTGTCCCGCCCGCGGTGCCGCAGTCCCCTGCGCTGTCAGCGCGGACAGCAGGCGCGCCTTGCCCTTTGCAGCCGCGGGGCAGACACGGAGCGGGAGTGCGGCATCATGCGCCTTGCCCCGAACTGGACGGGGTTGGCTGTAGAGGAGCGGCATCTCTGCACACACCACGGCGACGCCACCGAAATGCTCCGCCGAAAAAGAAGCTAAACCTGGAGAAAACGGGCAAGTTTCCCTAAATTTCGCCTCCCCTCGTTTTAATCCGCGTTCGCAATTTGCCGACATGCCCTGGGCCCAGCCGGAAGTGGCACCCCGCCGTCGCTCGGCGGAGCCGTTTGGCGGCTGGACCTGCGCCCGGCGCCGACGGGAAACATGTCCGCCTGCCCTCCGTTCCGGGCCTGCGCCTGCTTCTTCTCCGACAATGTCTTCGTCGGGCGCTACGGACTGCACGTCCGGTACCGGGATGAGGGGCAGCTCCGCCGCGAGCACGGGCGGGTAAGGGCGGGGCGGCGAGCACCCCACTCCTCGGCGGCAGCTGGACGGTGGGTGACGGGCCGGGTGTATTGCAGGCGCTGCGGGAGCGGGGCTGCCGGAGCGAAGAGGACTTCAGAGCCGCGGTGCGGGAGGTAAATGGCCGGTAAATCCTGTCAGGGCGGGCCGGGGGCTTTGTTTCCCGTGGTGAGGGGCGAAGGCCTCACGGGGGAGAGAAGGGACCCCACCCCTGCGGCATCGCCACGCACACGGGTGGCCTGGGCGGCCCTGGAGGGAGCCGAGGGCGGGTCAATGGAGCCACAAGCCCGCAGCTCCCCGGCGCCTGGTCCTGGTCAAACCCGATGCCGGGCAGAGGGGGAAGGGAAGAATTCCCCGCCGGCGTCTGGCCCCGGGGCTGGATGCTGTCAGTGAGGTATTTATACTGACAACACCCTGGAAGTAAATACTGTAAACACATTATTAAAATGGCCTTCTGTGCCATCTGGCCTAACTGGTTTGGGTCAGCTGGCTCCCAGCAACCTTTTAGTTTGTCTTTCCCTTGTCCCTTCTTCTGTCAATTCCTTTTAAAGACTGCCTTGAGGTGGAATTGCCCAGGGATTCTGTGGTGGCGTTCACATGGGCTCTGCTGCAGAAGGTTATCCCCAAAACACCCCCTGGGCTCTCCTCTAATGAGGGAACCATCTGTCTTTCCAGGCTGGGGACAAAGATCTGTCACATACCCAGCTCCAACTTCATCCCAACGCTAAGGGGACAGACAGGTTCTTTCTGGGATCCCTGGCAAGATGATGCCAGCACTAAATTCCAGTTCTAATTAAAGCTTTATTTTCCTATCAGTGTTAGTTATGGTTAGTTATAGCACAGAATTTATGATTCGAACGGCGCAGCATTTCTACAAGCACAATCAGTGTAGCACAATACAGAATTTATAATACAACTTCCTTTAGGATTTCTAGATCCTAACGTCATTTATAACTTCTAGGCCCTAGATCCTAACTTTATCCACAATTCTAAACCACTTGGTCCCTCTGCAGATTGGGTCAGATCTTAGTACATCACTTGCTGTACCAACATAACAATCGTAGTCTAGACTCAAAAATCATATAAAAGATATGAGATACTCACTCAGTCCTTGGAGAAAGCAAATGACCATGGAGGCATCCCTGGTCACTGGAGGGTCACAGCTCTCACTGTCTAGCAGCAGTTCAGGTCTAAGTTCCCCACTTGGGACTTGTAATTGCTTGATTTTATAGACAGTGGTCTGGGTGCTGCTACGCTTCCCTGTTCTGTGACAGAGTCATCACCACCACCAGCAGGCTGACCAGGTGCCTGGGACCTTCAAGGCCAGCAAGGTGGGAGTAACCAAACTGGTGCCCAGGAATCTTGAGGCTCTTAGGGAGGGGAAGAAGAAGTCTGTTTGGTTGGTCTGCTTGGTTCAGAGGACCTTCAGGGCCTGATAATGAGGGAAGGGGAACAAATACAGGACCTGCCCCTCCACAGAGAATGTTTGCCTTATCAAATGGCATTGGTTGATAACCACATTGCCAGGGGTCGGGAGCAGGGGGTACTGCTCACACCCCCCTTCCTTTTTTTCTGAGGAATGTTATAAACTAATCTCATGGGAGGGGGTTATTGAATAGGAAGAGATGCTTGAACCAGCTGCTAGTATTGCTTTTTCCTCTGAAGTGACAGCTTAGCCTGTGCCCACAACACTTAGCAGTAATCCCTTCATGACAAGTCCTGTCTTCCTCCCAGCAAATGTCTTTATTTTGGACAATGCTTATATTGTCAGAACATAAGCCAGACTCTTAAAGCGTAGGCCAGCAATTCATGAGGTGTCAGAATGCCTGAAAGGGCTGAAACCTTGCAGCTCCACTTGACACATCCATGGAAAGACTTCAGTTATTTTTTAAGCTGTTTGTAATGAGAACATGTCTCAAATCCCTTTTAGGCATTTGGCTTTTCAGATATTTATTGGACTTGTCTTGACTACAGAAAAGCAAAGACATACACTCTGTCTCCCAGAAGGGCCCAGAACAAAAATAACTGGTTTAAAACAATGAGCAAATTCCTGGAATTGTTTTGGCTATCCCTTTTGATTTTCTAACAATATGCTCCATTGTTTACTTGCAGATTGAGGCAGAAGTGCAGAGAAGAAAACAGTTAGTTCATCAGTCAGAGGAACGCAAGGCCATCATCTCAAAGTGCTACAAACGAAAACACCCAGAGCTGTACATTCTGCAGGTAGACAGTGTGTTTGGAATCTATTTTGCACCCAAGGAATTGTCTGAATATTTCTGCAGTGGGGAGCCCTCTCCTCAGGTTTGTTCACAGTGCTAGAGCTGAACTGAATTAAAACCAAAAGGTAGCATGCTGGAACTGAATTAAACTTGCAGAATGCAGCGTGCTCTCCCGGCGAGGTTCTGCCTGGCTTGTAGCCAGGTAACGGTCATCATGGAAGCTGCAGCAGCATGTTGTACTGGACTCCAAGTACCATTAGTAATTTAGACCTTAAGCATCATTGCAGCAAACAGGGTTGGTGAGGTCTAAGGAGCAGCCACGGAAAAGCCTTTATGGGCTTAACATACAGACGAGTTACTAGTTACTGTCAGACGAAATGGGGCAACAGGCTGCTGGCATGTGTACACTCCACCACAAGGGCAGGGGTCGCCCTCTTTGTTGTGGGCTACTCTGCTTTGCATTTCCTTGTGTTTGCCAGACCCAGGACTTCCCAGCTGGATAACTGCCACAGGTCAGCACTATCACTCAAACAAGTTCACAGAGATTTACTGCTCCGTGATCCTTCAGTAACAAGTCCTGCTGTTGGCTGTTCTGCTCTCCTCTGTTGTGATCTGGGGCCAGGGGGTTGGTGCTTGAAGCAGAGCGTAGTCACTCTGCTGTGCTGAGGCTGTGACAAGACACTAAATCTATAAGGAAAGACTTTGCACTTACCTGTTAGGAGCCCATAATGTGAGCCAGGCTCTTTCCCACCACACTAAGGGTAAATCTGGCCAGTTATACACAGAAACCCATGAAACCAAGCAAGCAGCAGGTTACCTAAACCACCAAGAAAAACATTAGTAACATTCTGCACTTCCTGCCACAGAAGTAACCCAAGTGTGACTGTCAGCCTTGCTCCCTAGACTCAACATAGTATTTTCCTGTGGCTGCCTGGAAGTCCATTTCCTTTTTGGGCTGTAAAAGACTGCACAGGCTAATTGTGGTTTTGTGTATTTTTTATCATCCTTTTTTTTGATGTCAGGATTCGTTCCTGGCCCCAGGTTTTCTAGAAATTGTGAGATACTGCACATCACCAGATGCTCATCTCCATGGCCTGCTGTGCTACATCGAGTCCTTCTCAGGTAAAGAAAACAACACATCAGTCACCAAGATCTTCCCGAGTCACACTGCAACTTTGGTGATGAGCCCTGATTTAATAGCTCAGATTTGGTACACAGCTGAGACAAACAGGATGTTATTTTCTGCTTGACAAGAGTCTCTGGAGAGGCAGTATTGTGCAGCAGTTGTGCTCTGGATGAGATCCTGTTTTCTGCTTTTCCAATCCCAGTTTGCTGATGTCTCATCAGAGGCTGTAACTGCAGCAGGGCTGGGGTTTCAGTGGTACCACCAACTCATGGGGGAGCCAGCTGAAGGAACACTCTTAGTCTAGGGAGCTTGGTTTTCCATCCCAAAGTGATTTACCATTTCAGACAATCCCATTTGATTAGTCTGAGCTGAAATAGTTTGTCTAGATTTCAGTCTTTTAAAAAGACATCAGGGTTTTCAGCTTCCCTAGTGGCATCCGTGAAGCTCTCTCCCTACCAGAAATGCCGACAAAATGTAGAGGAGAAGCTGCAAAGTTGCTTGCTTTTCTCAAGACAAAAGAAAGACACGAATGCTGTGTATGTGCAGGGCTCCTGGATGTGTCCAAGGCACAATTTCCAGGCACACAGCCTTTTACACTGTCTTTATCTCAGCTTCTGTATCCTCAATACTGAGCTTCCTTACACAGATTCGTCATGGTTGGAGAAGACCTCTGAGATCACAGAGTCCAACCAAACATGCACAACCCCCCCCTACAATCTCAGCCACTAGAGCATGCCCTGAAGTGCCACATCTACATGTTTATTAAATACCTCCAGGGACGGTGACTCCACCACCTCCCTGGGCAGGCTGTTCCAGTGACTGACCACCCTCTCAGTAGAGTCATTCTTTCTAAAATCTAATCTGAACCTCCCCTGCAGCAACTTCAGACCATTTCCTCTGGTCATGTCATTATTCAACCGGGAGAAGAGGCCAACACCCACCTCTCTACACCCTCCTTTCAGGTAGTTGTAGAGGGCAATGAGGTCTCCCCTCAGCCTCCTCTTCTCCAGACTAAACATGCCCAGTTCCCTCAGCCTCTCATCATATGACTTGCTCTCTAGACCCCTCACCAGCTTGGCAGTTCTCCTCTGGACACGCTTCAGCACCTCAATGTCCTTCTTGTAGTGAGGGTACACAGACCCCTTGAAGGGCAGAGCAGAAGCCCTGGTCTTCCCAGAAGGCCAGCGTTGGATGAGTGAATCCCCCATCCCCTAAATAAGGCCTTGAGTCTCCTCCTTCCAGGAGGCTGCATTCACACTGCCTCTGATGAGCTGTTGATTCACCACTCTCCCCTCAGACCCGCTCAAAACATTTCCTTGGCACATTTCAGCAGGTATTTTAATCAGTGCCAGATCTCCTGACTGGATGGGAAAACCTGGAAACGAGCAACGAACAACAAATACACCCCAGAGCTGATCCTGAGGACTTGTTCCACCCTTTGAGCAGCCTGAACACTGAGTGAAGCACGTGGGCCCTGCGTTCTCGCTGACACCAGCACAGTCTAGCTAGGCAGCGTGACAGCCAACAACACTCTTGCCTGTTACTTTCCTCAGCAAATGGTGTCTTCCCCTCTCTTGACAGATAAGAGGATCTATCGACTCCCAGTGTTCACAGAGGAGTTCTGCAAAGCGTTTGTGGATGAGCTGGAGAACTTTGAGCAGTCGGACATGCCTAAAGGCAGGCCCAACACAATGAATAACTATGGGGTAGGACTCACTAGCTTTTGTGCTTCTTTAGGGGGAGCATTCACAAGCAGATGCCATTTATCTCCTCTCTTCCTACTCACTTTCCTTCCAATACGTCTGTAATTCGAGCACAGAGCAGTTTGAGTAGTGAAAAGAGAAGTGAAAAGGTTGAGGGAATGTAAGGAGACTGGATGGGAGTTGGCACCTCAGAGGAAAAAGCACTTTGTAGTTAAGTAATGCATGTTTAAATCAAAGAGTCCGTTTTTTCAAGAACACAACTTTTCATCTTACTGTGTCTTTTCCCCATCACTTTCCACCGTGGGCCTCCTTCTTCTGCCTGTAGCTGGAGCCTTTGCTCTAAAGTTCTTTATCTGAGCAAGCAGCAGGGTTGGAAGAGAACAAGACAGCTCTGCAGCAGCTCCGATGAAGCGGCCGGTGTAGCTGGTCAGCTCTTGCCATCTCCTCTCTTTGAGACAGGTTTTGCTAAATGAGCTTGGGCTGGATGAAACTTTCATCACACCCCTGCGTGAAAAGTACCTGCGGCCCCTGACGACGCTGCTGTACCCCGACTTGGGAGGCGCTTGTCTGGACAGCCATAAAGCGTTCGTTGTCAAGTACGCGCTACACGAAGATCTGGATTTGAGCTCTCACTATGACAACGCAGAAGTCACCTTAAATGTTTCACTGGGAAAAGACTTCACAGAAGGCAACTTGTACTTTGGTGATTTCAGCCAGGTACTGATCTTATTCCCAATCTGGACCCTGATTCTCTTCCCCACTCACCCCCCGATTTCAAGGCATTACCTGTGTTCTGAAAAACAATTATTCGCTCCTGACAGTCAAATCTGCTCTGTCCCTCCCTCCTTTTTAAAAATGTCTTGGTTATACAGGAGCCTTTTCTGCTCCAAGCACATAACCAATGCCCAAGCTAATTGAAGCCAAGTCAGAGAGAGGAAACTGGAGTGAAGTAACCCACTCTGTCATTCCCCAACTGCAATAATGAGCAGGGAGGTGCTGAGAGAGGAGTAATTTATTTCAGATGAGACTTAAACCTAAATCTGTAGCCCCTATTTCCAGGGGACTCTTGGCAAGAGAGGAGTAAAAGCAACCCTGCACTAGTGAGATGGGGTTTTTTTTGATTGAAACTCTGTCTTTAAACTCCCTCTGGACCTGGCACTCAGAAAGTCTTACTTGGAAACAGATGTACTAAACTGCTGCCAAGCCACCCCTGAAGTGGCTGCATTTCAGAGGGTGAAACGGGTGCTGTGGGTGAAGAAGTAACAAGTAAAAGTTTCAACTTTTTGAGCACTGTTCTGCAAGGGAATTTCTGATGTAATGCTGTATCCGCCTCTCTCTGTTCCAGGATCCTACTCCTGTGCCAAAGTACATAGAGATCGAACACGTTGGAGCCCAGGGGCTGTTACACCGAGGAGGGCAGATCCATGGGGCACTTCCCATTGCCTCTGGGGAACGCTGGAACCTCATTATTTGGATGAGATCATCTGCCATCCGCAACCAGCTCTGCCCCATGTGCAACAAGAAACCTGAGCTGGTGGAAGCAGAGGGGTTTGGAGATGGGTTCACAGAAACCCTTGAAGAGGATGCGCCCAAGACTGTGAATGTCTGTTCCGTGTGGTAGCAGACAGAAGAGCCTGATTTCTCCAGAACAAATTCCATAAAGCTCCTTTCTGACTTAGACTGTGCTACGAGACTCTTTGATGGATGCACAAGTCGGGTAAGATGTAGCTATAGCCCTGGAAAGTGATGCAAAACCAGCCCTGCTGGGATTAGGGAAGCCATCTGCTCAGACAGCTCAAAGAGCTGGTATGCAGCTCGCCAGGGCTTACGCTTGGGTGAGAGGTCTGCTTGGGAGATGTAGAAAGCCTTAATGCTTTCATTCGTTGCAAAGGCTCTGTAGATGTATTCAGGTGTATGGGGAAAACACCCAAAGCTGCTTGGACTTTGTGAAGGCCTCTGTGCTCTGTGCCAACAGCAGCGTCGTGGGTCCTGCTGTAAACAGGAAAGACCGGTACAATAAAGCCCTGTGCTTGCCTCTGCTCTGCTGTTTGCAGGGACTCCTTTCCCCTTCCCCTGCAAGGGGGTGACTTTTTTTTGTTGGTGGGTGACAGTGAAGGGTCTGCTCAAAAGCAAGATACAGGAGATTCACAAGAGGCTGCTGGGAATGGCATGGGATTACTGTCAGCAGAGGTTTACCTAACCCCAGCTCAGAAAAAAATCCATCAGGAGCGCTACAGGGAGAACTGGTCCCACAGAGTGGCTGAGAGGATCTCTGAAGACCTCTACAAGCTCTTTTGAGCAGAAATTTCCCTTTCAAAGATTCTCCGAACCTCGTTAAGCAAACAGAAATGAGCGTTGGAGACAGAGCTCTGGGAGCTACCCTCAGCACAGCAAAATTTCCAGAAGGCAAGAGTATACATTGAACTCCCTTCCTTTGGGTGAAAATGTAAACTAACTCTCTTAACCTGGATGCCCCTGGGCAGGCCTGGGGCTCCTTTTTGGCACTAAGATCCCCCACCAGCTGATGCCTTCAGAGGGTGGAAAGCTTTCCCCACTTTGGAGCTGGAGATTGCAGGCTCCCCTGTCTGAGAGCCACCAAAGCAGAAGGTGTGTTTTGCTCTATGGAAAACTAATTGCATGTGTTTGATATACAGGTACGGCCCCGCATTTTTAAGGGCCTTTTTCATTCATTCATTCATTAACTGCAGTAATTAACAGCATGTGGACTTTGCATCATTGCCAACTGCGAAAGGCTGGTATAAGCTAGCACAGAGGATGCTGATTTAAGCCCTCCCAGCAGACCTGCCATATTTCTGGCTGGAGACGTCATTAGCACACAGTACTGATTAGATACTCATTAGCAAACCCCCATTAAAACTGCATCTCAGGAGGGAAAGCAGCTGTTGCACATGTGTGAAGGGCCAAAATTAGGTTGAGAACCAGTCAAATCTCCTTCAGCATGTCCTGCTGAAAACGCTCACGTTTCTTATCTGCGCCAGATTTAGGCCCAAAAATTTAAGGCCGGAGTAGATGCCAATGCGGGAGCCGGAACTAAAGAGCTGCCCGCGGAACCAAAGAGCCCGGCTCGGTTGCCGGCCGGCCCCGCGCGCGGCGGCCGGAAGTGTGAGGAGGCGGGCGNCTTATCTGCGGCCGGGCCAACTGAGAGCACCAGAGGGATGGTGGTACCTTCCGGCGGAGCGGGAGAGCCGCTGAAGAGGCGGGTGAGGGGGGCCCCGCTCTTAAAGGGCCTGCGCCTTGCGCCGGGCTTTTAAAGGGCCAGGGCACTCGGTACCGAGCTCTGAGGGGGTCAGTACACCTAGTACCGAGCTCCTAAGGTACCAGTGCACCCTGCCCAAGCTCTTAGAGCGTCTGCACGCCGTGTGCTAAACTCCTTAAGGGTCAGCACGCCTCTTGCTGAGCTCCTAAAGGGCTCCCTGAGTTGCATCCAGAAGGGCTGCCCCCCTCCGGCTGCGGACGGCTCCCACCGCAGCAACCGGGCTCCCGGCTTCTCGCCAAGGGCCGGGCCGGGCCTGGGCCAAGCTGGGTGGGCAGGAGGAGCTGCCCCGCTGTGGCCGTGACCCTGGTGGCAGGGTAGAGTTGAGCCCCCAGCGTTGGGGTGTGACCAGCTTGGGGTGCTGCCGTGGTGGATTCAGGGATCGTCCCTGTCTTGCAGCATCATGCTGGACTCCCGGGGATGCTCCTGTTGGCTCTGTATCTGTTGACCCTGATGCTGCAGTTGTATAAAAGCGGGTCCTGCTGCTGTGGGCGTCCACGGATGGAGCAGACACAACACCCAAATGCCATCCTACCAGCAAGGCCCTGGTGTGAGACAGTGGCTGCATTGCCTCTCAGTGAGGGATTCTCGCCCTCAGAATCTTCCCTACCCGTCCTTAATTGTTTTCTTGTTTTTTTTTTTTTTT
>VZTM01011346.1:160304-301308 GCA_013400555.1 Jacana jacana
CCCCCCCCCAAAACAAAAGAGAACAAAGCAGACAGAGAAGAGCCTTCCCATTTCTTTAATCTGTGTAACTCACAATGATACTGTACACAAAGCACACCCAGGCATTGGAACGATGCACTAACAGCAAGGAGGAGAAGGAAGTTGTACAGAAGGTTTGTCACACACAAGCAAGTCATCGGCACGGTACTGTGCACACAGGGGCCTACCCAGCGCGGCTGCCGGCGCCCTCGGGCATGCCCTCCAGTGGTTCCCCACCCTCCCACACCCCCTCCCCCCTGGTACCCCTAAAGGAATTTTATTCTTTTTTTTTTTTAATAAATAAAATATAACTAACATCGTTGGAATATAAAATTGACAGTTGAGGGTATCAACAGGCAGAGGGTGCTGAGGACGGGGAGGGGAACCGTAAGGCTTCTAGAACTAAGAGGAAATGCAGCAAACGGTGGCGATACCTGAAGAAGGGGCTGCTACAGCAAGCACGGCGGCTGCTGGGCGGAGGGGGAGTGTGTTGGTAACCCTTTGGCTCGTTACTGCTCTGGGCTCGCCTGTCGGACACTGTAAACGGTTTTTGGTATCAGAATTTCGCCTCCTCTGACCGAGCGCTCTGGCAAACCCGGGAGAACAACTCGGAGGGAATGCATGGGCTCCTCTTGGTTGGTTTGTTTTCAAAGACTTTAAAGGGACAGAGTCAGGTAAGAAAATCTAGCCCAATAGCGCAGGAATACAAAAAAGCTGCTTTTTATTAAACAAAACCGAACAAAACAACCAAACCAGCTCCACAGCAGAGTTTGATTCCCATGGAAACAATTAAAAAAGAAACCAAACCCCCCAAAAAAGATGGTGACGGCCTGCGCAGCGCGGGCCGCGTTGTGCTACCGTGGGAGACCAGGACATGGGCTGCAGCAGCAGCAGCACAACATGCCGGCCGTGCCCATGGCTGCCCAGGTGACAGCAGTAGGGAGGAGTACAAGAAACTTCATATTCTTTCATTTCAAAGCAAACAAGTTCTTGGTAATGAAGAGAAATTAGGTCTGTAACCTGACAGTGCCCCTTTAGTAAGGATGGAATATACATTCATCTTTCCCTCGCTGCATCCAAACGGATCCTCTTCCATGCAGGTGGAAAGGCCTCGGGTCACATGCATTGCTCTCCAAAACAGCTCGGAACAAACAGGTTATAAACACAGAGTTAAACTATTGCTATTGTTCTGTGAGTGAGTAGCACGTTGATCTTTGCTTCAGAGAGATGAGTGCCAGATGGGGGCGGCTGAGGACAGACTTATGGAGGCTACGATGGACGGAATCGGTGGAGGGAAAAAAAAACCCAACACAACAAAACCAACAGCTTATTGGCATATTTCCTGGTAACTGCACCCACCTCATCTGGTATTATTGCAGCAATAAAGGTCCTGCTCTACAATTGCTTCTCCGTGATGGATCCGTACGATGGCAACAGATGGGGGGGCCAGGGAAAGGACCCGGGCAAGTTTCAAGAAGCTGAACAAAGGATGAGGAGGGAGGTGCTGGGATTGTCAGTGTAACTGGTTAGTAGCTGGTTAAAAGATGAAGTGATGGAGGGGTGAGTATAATATTGCACTTCTGCATTCATCGACAGTTACATTAAACTTGGTCCATAAAATAATTGCTTTGTACATAATGCCTGAAACAAAAAGCTACATTTTTAAATATTAATAAACCCTGAAGGTTCCAGTCCCTCCAGACATTTTTTTTCCTCTACATAAATAAATAACTTTCAATTTTATATATCCACTTTTTATGTTGAACATTTACATTCTCCTGTTTTACACTATCTACATGTGAGAAAATGTCAACATCTCGTCAGCGCTGGAAAATGTACAGATCACGCCTTGGGCTTGGAGGAGAGTTGAATTTTGCAAAGGCCATATCCAAATTTGCAGAAATTACTTTGTGACGTGGTTTGGTGACTTCACAGGATGGACTGTGGCTTGGCTTCCTACTCAGATGGCATCTGTTTGCTACAACATTCGACTAGCAAAACGCTGGGACAATTCACATGGATTTTAAACCCAGTAAAGCTCTGGATGTACATTCGCAGAGAGCTCAGCTGAGTCGGCAGAAAGGGAAGTCAGTTTTCGGTAACAAAAGTCATCAGATACATTCTGTAATTGAATAATTACCAAAGAGAAGTGCTTAAACATTTTACAGTCGGGCTGCAAGACGTGGGAGATGCACCGGGCGGCAGGCGGGCAGTTGGGTTTGAGCGCTCCACCGGCTCGGACGCCGTCGGCAGCTCAGCACTGTCCCCTCTCTGCCTCTGCCTCGACCCTCCAGCGCCACGGACACGAGAGATCTACACCTTGGATGTCTGATGAGTTAGGATTTGCCTACCGTGGCCCAGAGCCAATTAGCAGAGCAGTGTTCACAGTGCTGTGTGTCTCAGTGCGCCCGTCCTGCACTTCATATTCAAACAGTTAATAAAACGAAGCAGCCAGTCTAAAAAAGTCTTTGTTATAAATAAGATCCTTATAAGTAGAAAGTGATATAAAGACAGGAAAGTGTGGTGGGGGAAAGCGGGGTTACACGTACTCGGGGAGCTCGGTAGGACTATAAAATCTCCACCTGAAGAGGCCAACTGGAGCCTGTAAATGGGCACCCCAGAGCGCCCCGGGGTGGATGCCCCTCCGCCCCAGGCAGTGTGTGCAAGGAGGGAACTGGGTCCTGTGCCGGGACCGACCCGAGAGGGACAGGACTAAGGGGCTTTTTGGCAAGCCCTGGCTCTAGGCACTGTTCTCCCCGGCTGCTGCAGAGCAGTGTGCTCCTATTCCCGCACCACACGCCTCCGGGTGTCACCGGGGGACGCCAGGCGGCAGCCACCGCTTCGCCCTGTGCACCGGCAGCTCTCCTCCGCCGCCCACCCAGCCCCGGCTCGCTCCAGCAGCGCACAAACCACCGGCTCAGGCACATCCACTGAGAAACACACCAGGAAAATTAAGATATGGCCTTTTCTTGAGCTTGCCTGACATTGTTGGCACACTTCCTTACAGTCTCCTTACTGCTGGGAAAACTTCTGCACAGATTTTCTTTTCTTTTTTTTTTCTTAAATATATACATATACATATATATGTGTGTGTGTGCATATGTATATGCATATATGTATATATATACACACACACACACTCTGGCTTAGCAATATTTCATTGTCATGCACTACAAACAGTTAGGTGTAGCTACATGAGATGGTAACAGGTTTCCATTCTAAAAATCATCAGTGCAAAAAACGATGAGGTTTTACAGTTCAGTAACTACAGGTAAAAGAAGCGAGTCTAGTTCCCATGAAAGCTGCTACTGAACTTGGAGAGAACCTGGGAAGAAGGAAACGTTTCAGAGGTGGGTGTTGAGAGAGTCCGACCCTGCATTTAGATGAGAAGAACTGCAACGCAATCTAGCTGCTGAGTGCCTTCAGCTGCTCCCAAGTATACGGTGGTTACTTTTGGAAATAATACGTAGCAAGAATATTTGGAGACTTGAACAGCAAATTAAGTGTCTCAGGTTTGTAACAGCTCAAACAAATTAGCTTGTATTCCTCTTTTAATAGGTCAACACATTAAATTCCATCGGCTTCCAAAAGGTCTCTTTAAAAAAATAACAGTAATAACAATAACGACCCCGCTTTCCTGGGCGTGAATCTGCCGACATTCTGCCTCTACCAACAGCATCCATGCACCTTTACGCTTCGCCACTGCACGTACTCCTTGAGAAAGTGGCTCAACTTGAAGCTCTTTGACCAGGTAAAGCTCTCGGTTGCTCTGCCTGGCACAGCCCACGATAAATCCCTCGCTCGGGACTGTCTGTGCCTGGGAAACAACGTGCTTATCGACCCCCAAACCCACCCCGTGCCGGCAACGGCCAAGCACCTACGTCTGACTCCTGGGACAACCAAGAACCAGTTGCCCCAGCCTCGTCCCCTGTTCTGTGGCTCTGAGGACAGCTCCTGGTCACGCGTGTCGGAGCGATGGCTAACAAGGCGAGGAGGCACGTATTTACAGTCACTAAACCTGGATAAGAGAAGGAGGCAGGAGAGAGCGCGATCTTGACTTGGAGACTTCCCTCCCCCCCCCCAAATTCCAGCTGTTCCTTGGGCTCATGCTGCACAAACCTGACGCTCCCGCTGCAAGGCCTGCACCTTCTGCGTGGGGAAACATCCCGTCTCTTCCCAGAATACCATGATGTTATTAGAGTAGCACCATATTTACCCTTCCAGCCCGTAACACCGGCCCTCTTTCCTTTTGTTTTCTCCTCCGGTGGCTACAGCCGACAGTCGCTGGCTCCGGGCTGGCTACTTCTGCCCCAAGAGGCCAGACTCCAGGCGGGATGCCGTGCTCCGGCCCCAGCACCCCGTGGCGATGCTCATGCTTCTTTGGCTGCGTTCTCTCTCCCTCTCCTTGTCGCTGTCAGACTGACTCTGGGTGCGCTCGGGGCGGTGGCCAGTGCCACCACTGGTGGCCGAAGGCTGGGAGGAGATGGTCCGCAGCAGGTGATTCCTCTTGCGCAAGAACTCGGTCTGGCTGGGCAGCCCGAAGCTGCCCTTCCGCAGCGCCATGCGTGTGGTGTTCTTGGCGGGGCGCGAGCGGTGGTTGTACTCCAGCTGGGCCAGGTGGGCCGCGTACCCCTCCGTGATGAACTGCAAGACAAGAGAGATGAGGGCAGGCGTGAAGAGGGATGGAACATGTTTCCCTGATAGCCACTGGCAGCCGAAGGGGTTCGCTCTGCCAGGTTCTCTGGCATGACATACAAGACATGGAACCACACAGACAGATGTGATGGGTCCTGGTCTGTAGGACAGTTCCTGTTCTCTTGGCAAACACCAGCTCAGTCACCAGCCTTAAGATGACCGAATTCCCATCACCCTCTCATGGGAGGGCCTTGGCAGCACCTCCAGGGCTCAGACAATCTGGCTCCTACCTGGCACTGGCTCTGCAGCTTCTTGGTGGGTCGGCCAACGATGTAGATGTGCGTGGGCGGGAGGCTGATGGAGCTGTACACAGAGATGTCCTTTGTAGATCCATATGCTGCATGGATCCTCATGTGGAGCTGTGGGGAGAGAAAGCAACACGTGGTCAGAACATATGGGAGCCCTGAGCTCAACAGGCTGGGCTTTTCTTTTTAATTGTATTTTAAATAGCATTTGTGGGAATGTCAGGTCAATAACTTATGGAAGTTCCCAGGTAGACACTGCACCGCTGTGCCAAGTGCTAATTAACGGAGCTGGGGATGTTTACAGGCCAGCACAAGAGGAGTAACAGCAGTATGAAAGCAGATCTCTGCTTGCTGATCCACAGCCTTTCCTTGAGGTCTGCAGGGGGCAGGGACACCACACACTTCACCGCCTGCTTGTCACGGGGGGAGAGAAGTTGTTTGCAGCTCCCCCCAGTGCAGCAATCGTTAGCGGGGAGCGTTCCCCTCCACCAGCTGTGCTGGTGCATGTGATTCCACTGTTTAACTCTGCTGGGCAGAAGGAAAAGGGACAGGCAGCTGCTTTTCAGGGAGTTGTCTGCCTCCACTCCCAGCTCCTGGCCAACCCTTTCCCTAGTGGGCTGAGGTAGGGACTGGCAGAGGAGGTGCGGATATTGGTGCCACCACAGACTGGTCAGCTTTGTCCCCAGAGCTGCAGGCAGGCCAGGGAGATGGAAAGGACAACTCTGGGCCTGGTCACTAACTTGTTCTTCTGGAGGACAAGGGAGAGCAGGCAGCAAGTAAGGGCCAGCTGCTTCCACCGCTGTGCCTCAGGCCAAAAACAGTCCAAGAGAGTTACTGAGGGGCTTTTCCTGCTGTTCAAGGTAGGAAGTGGCACAAGTGCTCAGAACACTGGAAGTTCCTTCATTGCCAGACAGAGAAAACCTTGTTTTATCTGGAACTTTTCTGAGGCTATGACCCGAGTGACATTAAGACCTCCCTGGGACCAAACATTTGGGAAAAAACTTTGGAGGCTCCCACCAAGGCTGGGTGGTGCAAGGCCATTTCGGCAGCAGCTCCAGGCCCCCTCAGACCTGCTGGTTACACCACAGGCAGCCAGGAAGCCACCAAAGAGGTGAAAAAAGTACAGGTATGGGGAATGGAAGCACAGCTGCCTGTGTTTCATTAGGCATTTGGTGCTGGAAGGACCAGTGATGAAATGGAGCAGCGCAGAGCAGAGATGACACAATTTAACAGCGTAGACACTTTTGTAGAGCAATAAAAGTATGAAAATAAAATGAACAGATTAATCTTCCACTGCGGGTCACATTGCTGCCAAGAGACTGGTGCTGACAGGGGCAATTGGACGAGGAGCAATCTAAAGCCCTGCTGTATTTCAGCAGATCCAGGCTTACGTCCGTGATGAGGGATTTCAGGAAGTTGGCCTTGTGCCGCAGCGGGTCGTGAACGAGCCCATCACAGAAGGAGACGATCCCATGGGGGAAGTTGTGCTGTGCTAACCACGCTACCACCCTCTGCTTCTGCATGTCGGGGCGGCCTGTGACATAGATAATGAGGTAGCCGAGGTCTTGCCAGTGCCTGGAAAGAGAGACACCAGTCATTGGATCACGGACTTAGAGTGACACGAGGGTGAAACGGAGCCACTGCCCCAGCCCCTGCCGCTGACCTTACAACGTCGACTGCTCCGGCACGGACTTTGGGGTCGCTGCCCATGATGGACACACTGGCTGCAAAGGAGCCGTCGATGCTGAACACCACAAACTCCGTCCCCTTCGGCAGGACCGTGATGTAGCTGTCTGCATATGTGTGGTCACCCCTGAAAGGGATGCAGGTACTTAGAGGCATCAAGGTATTCAGAAGGCATCACCAAGTCCCGCAGTGCACTGCAAGCCCAAAGTAGCACCCACGTCTGGCTCAAAGGGTCTGACAGCAATTAGACCCCCAGTTACAGCAGTGACAGGCACTGCACAAGGGCTTCTGTGCTGAAGTGGGGATGGAAATGGTACTCTGGTCAGTCAGTGACTAAAAAACCTCCAGAAAACCATTGCCAGGATCACCACTGAAAAAATGTTCCCTTCCTTTGCCTTCCAGAGCTCAACACCAGCAACTGGAGCTGAGCTGGAACCCCTGGGCTGTGAATTATCACTAGTACAAAGTTCTGTCCCTCAAGGACAAGTTTATAGTTTTCAAGTTATGCTCAGTTGTGCAGTTTTGCAGATGACGGTGAGGCCATATTTCTGAGGTGCAGAAGGTCTGCTCCTGCAACAGGAGCTCAATTGCCACGCTGCTGCTGATGCAGGAGTCAGAATAAAATGCAGCTCTTCCTCTTACAGCCATAGAATACAAATGGCTTTATCCCTGGTAGCTGACAGACCAGGCTCTGAACCCACCCAACACGCAGAGCTGTCCCTCCGTGGAGGGTCCATATCCTACAGTCATCAAATTCCTCTTTTGTTCCTCTTGCAAACTAAGCCCTGGCACCTCAAGGTACCTCACCTGACCACCATCTTGACAGGGTACACGCCAATGCCCAGGCGCCGGCTCTCAGGGATGACGTAAGAAATCCTGCCACTGCTGTTGCTGATCTCCGTGTCAAAGTAAACCCACTCTCCTGATGGCGGCTGGGTCATGATGTGGATGTCCACCTAGGAAGACAGCAAGGCTGAGTCAACAACAGCATGAAAGACACAGATGAGTACAACAGGCCAAGCAGGTGGACTTTCCACCCAAGCCCCTTTGGGCAGCAGCAGTGCTGAGTCCTGCTTCCACCCTCTGCACTTCACAGATCTGAGCTGAGAAGCACCCAAACATCAGGATGCTGGAATGAAACCTGGCCTTGGTTGTGAAGACCTCCATGATGAATGCTGTTCCTGTTAGGAGGCATAACAAGTCTGCAGGGGAACCTGGCCAAGACGTAAGGGTAGCAGATCCTACCAGGGACCAAGGTAGCGCTGACTAGAACCACCTCTGGCCCTGCCTCCCCTCACTTTTCACCCCGTGGTGTGCAACCCCCATAGCAGACATGGTACCTTCTCTCCTGTGAGTGTCACCATATCTAACGGACCATACATAAACCTTCCAGTTAAAGTCTGGGGCCCATCTTCATTAGCAATGGTGTCATTTATCCTGTGGTTGGCTGTGACGTTCTGCACGAGTCAAGAAGGAAAGGAAAAGAAAAGAGAACTGTTTGCAGTGATAGACAGCCTCACAGGGCAATGCCAAATGTCATGGCACAAATCAGAGCTGGGGTTTCTCTGTGCCATATGCCCCCCCCACTCCACCCACAGCTCTCAGCTTCAGAAAAGGATTTGGCCTGTGGCAGAGGTAAGACTGTGCCTCCCATTGATGGGGTGGATTTGAGCGTACAAGGCCGAAAAGCCAATTTCACTGGCAGTTTGTACAGGCAATTCTGATACTGTCTATTAACTCTTACACTTTGGATTTAAGAAATGATACAAACAGCTGCCAGAGAAATTTGCTGACCTTGTTTCAGCTCTAGCAGAGAACTGCCCTCTTTCGGGAACTGGAGACATTTAGTGGGACCAAAGGGCATTTCCTGAGCAGAGAACTTGCATTACTGGACTCTGAAAGGTGTTCCATCTCTTTCCCTGAGCCCCAGCCAACACTTTCTGTATTTTACATCGACTCAAAGCCAAAAGCAAACCTTGCTGGTACAGATCTTTTTGAGTTACTCTTTCACAACCACGTGGGCAGGATATAATCACTAATAGACACCAGCAGTGCAATGGGATCCTCTGTCTCAGCTGTGGAGAGGCACTGGTTGGCCACCTTCCATGCTGTTCTTGCAGCCTACATTGAAACCCCTCTAACATGATATTGCTCCCACCCACCACAGCCCTAAATCACCCTTACCCGGAGCTTCACGTGCGTCCTTTTGCGGAGCCACTTCTCCCGGGGCTTGGAGGGGGTGAAAACAGACACCTCCTTCCCATCCAGCTCCAAAACGCTCGAGTTCTCGTGCCTCATCACCTGCAGGAGGACAGATCCCACCGACACATCAGCCACTTGGCACAGTGACCCCCCTCTTCCCGTCCACCCTGTTCTGCACCTCCCGAGCCAGCACTGAGCAAGGGCAATGTGTGGACAGAAGCAGCCTGAGTTTTCCTGCTGGGCATTTGGCTTGTCAGCTTACAGGTTTTACTGGATGCTCCCTTAATTGCAAGGACAAGTGGTCTCTTCTGAACTAGCAAAGCCTGCAGCCAGCACTGACTTCATCCTAGCTGGGACACAGGTAATGTAGTTTATCAGAAGATACAAAACTGACTTAAATGCTGCAGGGCGAGATCTGCACTTCAGGTATCTGTCCTTCCTCAAGGTGTTCATTAGTCTCTTTCCATGGTCTATGGGAAACCCCTCTCCTTCACAAAAGCACATTTTCTGCTGTTCCTGTAACAGATCCAGCTGAGGCTGCTTTGACCAGCCTCACACTTACAGGTACTGTTCCTTCACCTCGTTTCTTATTTCCATTTAAACATATTTTGGATGGCTCCTGCCCTCCTATCCTCTCATTTTGAGAGGAGACAAAACCTTTGATATGACCCCAGTGGAAGCACACAAGGGTCTGGTTCAGTCACCCATGAGTCAGAGCCCAGCACTGTCTGTCCACCCTGACCTTGTCTCCAAGGTTGACTGAACTCAAGGACTTTGTGCTGGTGGGATGTTACTGCACCACAGCAAAGATCAGAGAGGGAGCAAGGTGATGCCCACCAGCCAGCCTTTGGAGGCAATCCTTGCTCATCACCAGGGTGCAGGCAGGGACACAGAAGCAGGGTTAGATCCTACCTAGACTGCTCTTAAGCTCTAGAAGGGAAAGGAAAGAGTAAGAGCACAGACCCAAAGGTGAGGGGTCACATCAAAGACTGCTGCAAGACTGTGAGGTGACCCTGCACAGAGAATTCCAAAATCAGCAATACTCCTTACTGACCTCCCTCTCTCCAAGATATTCAGAAGCCTCCTAACTCTAGGCTCTTTTACAAGGTCTTGAACATACCACGTGTGGTCACCAGCTCTCCAGCTGACCCAGGCTGTAATGGTCTGACACACGCCAGCTCACTTTTGCAGAGCTGAAGCTATTTTTCTTCCAGGGAAATGGAAAAAGGACCCTAGGGAGGATGAGCTTGCTGGCGAGGGAGTTTATGGAAATTCAATGTAAACAAAATAACAACTTTTACTGAAAATTATTTAAATCAGGAATCTATTTTGAGTCCTATTTGGGCTTGTTTTAACAAGCCTTTAGAGGCTAAAACTATTCAACAGATTACTTTTACATTTTGTCCAGAGATGACTTTCAGAGGCTATTAGAAACAAGTCCTTATTAGGGGAAGAAGTGGCGTGGTGCTCTGCAAGGACAGCGAGAACACAGGGAAGAAGAAAAATCCTGGTCTCAAGACAGAGACAAACGAGTAGAGACAGGCATTGAGGGGTCCCAGACCACTCAGGCAGTCGCAGGAGATGAAGCACCACGCTGTGCTACAGACCTGGGTTTAGGCTGAATCCTGAGCAACTGGCTATTTCTCAAAGTAGAGCATTTTGTTTACAAAGCTTTCGTGACCGTTCCTACTCCTGCACAATTATGGGCCTCTCTCTCTCTCTTCAGCCCCATTAAGGCTGAGCTGGATGCGGGGCTGGGGTTTCACAGCAGCTGATCTGACAAGGTGTGTGCAAGCACAGAGGTGTCCTGCTGGGCAAGATACAGCCTGAGAAGAAAGGGTCTCACTGGATTATCACTACCACTCAGCTGCCACAAGCACTGGCATCTCTGTTGTTTATGGGTTCCTAGACTATAAGATAAGAACTGAAACAAAGTTTGCCAACAGAGTCATAAATAATTGAGAGCTGCAGCCGAGGAGGCTGGAAGAGAGTGACGACAGCTTAACAGCGGAGCTAACACAAAGCAAACCCAAGTGCCAAAGTGGGCAACACAATCCACAGAGTCGCTTTTAGTTTTGTTTCTTCCAATTCTATTCTCTAAGTACCATTCCTTGGGGGATTCATACTCTGCGAGGCAAATAACTCCCCCTCATCCCCAAGGAATTGAATGAAAAATATTTGTTTTTAGGAAAAACCATGTTTTAAACAGTAGATTTACATCTCAGGCCAAATATAGGTTGCTAAAGTCTGAGATCTCAGACTCCAAACACCAGCAATCCCCAATTACCCAGCCCCAAGACAACTGCTTTGTGCTGGAGGAACAAAGCCTAAATCCCAAAGCAGTGACGATGGTCTGTGTTCCTAGAGGAGACCACAATAACACAGAAGGCAAAATGGAGAACCGAGCTGTCTATCAACTCCTCCCAAATTCATACTAAATTTCTCCTTTCGTTTTATTGTATTTGGTGCTATTTTTATTTGGATGCTGCAAAGTTTTCTTTAAGTTTCAGATTTGAGATCCAAACTCACACACACAGAGAACAGCTCACTTCCAGAAATAAACACCACCAACTTTTACCACTCAGACTCAGTAGGAAACAGCCCTGGGCTCACTCCATGGTTCCTTGGTGAGCCCATCTGAAACCTGTTCCATTGATAAAACCCAGACCAAAACTGGCCAGGTCCGTGACGATTCCATGGGTGCAGCTGTACTAACAGCACAGGTGAGGACTAAAAAGAAGGGAAAGAAAATGTACTTTCTGCAAAGGGTATTTTTTCATCTCTCCCCCATCAACAAGAGTTACAGGAGGTGCAGTGGCAAAAGCAAAGACCCCAAAATATTTTTCAGCCCAAGGGAGGCTGGGGCGGGAGGACAACCGTACCTGTCTCAGCAGGAAGGAGACAACATCTGTGGACTCCCAGTAGCTCGCGTGGAAGAGGTGTGGCAAAGCCACCGTTGGGAAAGCCGTCAGAGCATCAGGACAGTAGAGAGCATAGTCGATCCTTTTGGTTCCCCACCACTTGGCAGCAACTAGGAGGGAAAGACTCGTTCAGACCAAGGCAGTTCACGGGCACGCGCGGTCACCGTCTCAAATGGTACTTCGAGGCTCTGGCTCCTCGCTCCAGGGATGCCTGGAGGTCGCTCCCTGGCTGGTTGCGCTGCTAAGAGGGAATATCCACCCCAGGGCTCAGTGTTTGCTCAAGTCAAGGGAGGAACACACAGAGGCAACATCACTCAAGCTCTCCTTTAAGTAAATAGGAAGGCACTGGAGGGCAGGCATTAATTGGCTGTTACTCCAGACCCCAGGGAAGGGGTCCAAGGCTCACAGGCAATGAGCTGAAATGTAAGACAGAAACCCATCTCCCTGGAGTTGTAGGAGGAAGGGGGTATGTGCTCTGCCCACCACAGCAGATTCCCAGGCCATCAATGGTCCCATTTCCAACTCCTTTACCTTTTACTAAGGAATAAGAGACTCTTTAGCATTCAGATATTAGCCACACTAAAGAGGATCTGAATACTGGGAACCCACAGGAGATGCTAAAAGGCACCACAAGGCAGAGTGTATGGCACATGCTGCTGGGACTGGCAGTCCCCAACAAGTCCTTGTTGCCCTCCTGGGCTAGCATGTTGTAGGCAATGGAGACATCCAGCCCAGCCTCCCAAGGAGCACATCCCCTGCAGTGGTCAACAGAAAAGGTGTCCAGGGGTACCAGGAATCCATTGCACATGGGATCGAAAAATACACTGGGATTTTGGGTGAGCAAGGTTACAGACAACGCAGACGAGCTTCTCCCTTGAGGAGTCAACAACTAGCACACAAGTGACCGACGGCCACCATCCACCCCCCACACTTCAACACTGCCCTGAGCTCTGCCCACACACACATCCCTTCCGACTCCCTAGCAATGAACACAGCTGAGCCCAAAGCCCCCAACCCCAAAGGCACGGGCTGCTTTCCCAGCAGTGAGGAGTTCTCAATGCCCATATGTTCTGGCCTAGAAAAACAGCCATGGAAAGAGAAGATGGATCAGATCAAGAGAGCAACAGAAGGCGCTGTGTTTGCATGCAGGCTGCAAGCTGGGGCTTTGACAAGAGCTTTATCAAGCTTGCCTTTTCTCTGTGACAGTGTTCCCTTTTTACGGGCTTCCAGGAAAGCTGCCAGGTATCAGGTATGATCCAACAAACCCCTCTTGTTAAGGGAGATCTAGCTGGTGATGAGCACAGACGCTGAACTGAAAAAATAGACCCACCAGCTCCTTCCAGAGACCCGCACAAAGCTCTCACCACAGCAATGTGCAGAGGGTTATGGCATCGGCACATCCCCATGTCCAGCCCTGGCTGTGGTGAGAGCCCAGGCCATCACCCTAATGGCCCCTGCTTTTCTGAAGAGTCAAGGGAAAGAGGAGGAGGGCACTGTATGGATCAATGTGGCATTTCCAGAGCGCACAGGCACCTCCTCACAGCTATTTCTGTCTCCCTGTCTTCCAAATTGGCAGCTCCTGGTCATGTCCCAACCTTTCATTTCTCATGCAAGTCCCCAGCTTGGGTGATTTCAGATTCTTTGTAGGAAGCAGACAGGATTTGCTCTTCCATGCTCAAAAGACAGTGGTGGAGGCAGAAGCGTTGTCCCCATGGCTCTGCCCAGAAGAACTGCTCTTGCCAAGTTGTTAGCCGTGTTATGATCGATCTTTAGAGCAAAGTGACAGAAATACTTGTTAAAATGCAATCAGGAATTGCAAGTGCCTCAGTGAAAGTGCATAGATTTGTTGTGAAGTTCTGTGACTACTGAATGAGAGAAGAGGTTGACTGGAGTGGATGTCTCCAGAATACCTGTCTTGATGTCCAGGTCGGGTATCCGAAGAGCAGAGTCTGCAGCCTGACTCCATGGCCCTTTGAGCTTTCTTCCCTTCGAAGGGATTTCATGTTTATGCTGTCTAAGTCTCTTGGACGAGGTTTGTGTAGGGGACTTGTGAGGGAGGGCAAGTTGGGACAGAAGGCTAAACCCTCTACAATGATTAACTTGGTGTTTGGTTTCTAAAAGGAAAAATAAAATTAAAAAAAAAAAAAAGGCAGAAATCACACTAATTATGGCACCCACATGCTGTGGGCAACACCAGTTTCATCCTCCAGAAATTCACTGTGCAAGGGAAGCTGCACCCTTGGGAGGGAGCCATGGATTTGCAGTGTCCCTCTGGACCTCCTCCACCTCTGCCTGCGGGGTAAGCACAGCCCACATCCAACCCCCAGCGCCGCAGCTTCACAGTAACACTGCGCTAATAAGGTCAGGCGCAAGAGCTGCAAAGCCAGAGCCAGGGCTCAGAGGACACGTCGGCACTTGGGAGGCGAAGGAAAGGGCTGTGACAGCCCTTGGGACAGGCTGTATGTGGGGACAGGGTACGTGGCTCAGCTCCCGCCGGGGCAGGACTCTTCCTCTCCCATCTCAGAATCAGGTTTTGACGGCTGCGAAGTGCATGGAGGAATAAATGACACAAACCAGAGGCTAAATAATTGGGGGGAGCATGGGGAAAGCAAAGAGAGGCAGCCCTCCATCCCTCCATTGCACCACGTGGGCCCTCAGGCATCACCCCGCTGTAAACACTTCATAACCACCAACCACCCTCCCTGCGCCCCGTCCCGGCCAGCCGAGCTCAGCAGCTCTCCACGGGCATGAAACCAGCACAACACAAACACCTTCTCCCCCAGGAGCCTGCTTCCCAAGCACATTAATATTTAGCAAGCGTTTGGCAAGATGTCTTACCGGGACAGATACACGAACGCAGGCGGGAGCGTGCTGTCAGCTCTCGGATGCAATTTGGGAAGGAAAAACCCATTTGCCAGGGTGCAGGTAGTATATTCCTGCGGCTGAGTGTTGCCTCAAACAGGGGAAGAAGTTACAGCAGTCCCTGACCAGTGCCCACAGACCTTCAGCAACTAACACTTGCCTGGGGGAGCGTTATTAACCTCAGCAATTAATTATGGAGTGAGTCTTTCATAGCTCTACATGGTCTAATGAGCCAGGAATGGAGGATTTCTAAATTTTTGCCACCTTCTGGAACAAGAGTTTGGGGTGAAGGTTTTTTTTTGGGGGGGTGTGTGATGGTGGTGTGTTTTGATTTTTTTTAAATTTGTTTAGTTTTCAGCTTTTTCCTGTTTGAGTTATCAAAGCCCCCTGAGAACGCAGACTGTTAATCTCACACCTCAGCTGAAATGAAGAAGGGGCTGAACCGTTAACAAAGGCTGCTGTTCTCCACTGTATCAGCCAGGAAGTTATACAGGTCTTGGGAAAAATAACAAATAAAAAATCCCTTTCATTCCTGATTTGGCCCTGGGATATGGGCTGTAACTGGCTGAGTCTCTGAGCTGTCCTGCGGGCTACAAAAGAGCTGAATTTCTGATGCAAAGTAATAAATAACCCAAACCTGTTCTTCCCTTTCAGCATTATGAGGGGCTTACTCATCCCCGGTTTTGTGGACGACATTTAAGTGATCTGCATCAAGCCACATGCCACGTCCTGCATTATCAATCTGGCACTGCTGATCCCTACCAGTTCTGCACGACTTACCAACAGCAGCACACAAACATCCCCCTTGGATTAACCCTCAGCACGCACTGTCGCCTAATGGTGCCCTGAGTTATCAATTATTATTATATATTTTTAATAATTTATCGCTAGCACGGTGCGTAACACAGCGGTGGCTTCTGTGTTATCATCAAATCTATCACCTGTCCCTCCAGGGGGTAACAGGAACACCTTGGCACTGACTACAAAACTGGGGGGAGAGGTGGAATATTTCCAACTCTTGGTTACGAATGGAAAGCACAACCCCAGACAGACGGACAGAGGGACGGACAGACGGAAGCTGCGTGGCACTGGCCCGGTGCGTGGCGCTGGGAGAGCGGTGCGGCAGCGAGCGGAGGAGGGGGGGGGGTCTCGGCGGGGGCGAAACACTTACTGTTGGCTATGTTGGAAGCAGTGTAACTGTCTGCCATTCCTGAGACCTGGCTGGCAATGCTGATCTCACTGGCCCTCCGGAAGCCCCTGAACTGAGGGGCTGAAATGGGGGTGGTGGACAGGGACGCGTTTTCCATGAAGACGGCACCATGAGACTGAACAACATCTGCTACAAAGTTGAAACAGGGAAATCAAAATATTAGACCAACAGACAGAGGCTGGGCAAGGTGAACTCGAGGGGGAGGAAGGAGGCAAACAGGGCTGGTAGATGCAAAAACCTCTGAGAACTGATGGGAATGGAAAAACAAACCAAAACCAATCACGTTTAATCAGAGCTCTGGTTTGAGAAGAAAGCAAACACCACAGCAGGCAAAGAGACATGTGGCTGGAGGAGCAGTCTTTGATTGAGAAGCAAAATAAGTAGCTCAAAAAACAAATCCAAAACCCCAAAGAAAAATCCAGGCAGACTTATTCAAGCAGCAATAACAGGAGCATGTGTCATACATACAGATGTGAATATACACAACTTTATATATTCACATCCAGACAAAATAACCAAGGTAAGGAGAACAACAAACAACCTTAGAAAGGGGATATTTGTTTTCTTGAAACATTTAGACTTAAAATAATATCTCCAAGCATTAATGCCAAAACAACAACAACAAAAAAAACCAAAACCAAAAACAAAATAATCAAGAAAACATTTTCATGCCTGGCAGGGACTAAATTTGAACTTGGAATTTATTGCTAATGGATACAGCCAACACTCGTTAAACTAAAGTAAGGGCTAAAGTACGGGCTATTGAAAGAAAGGAGTCTGGTGCTGAGCACTTACATCTCCAATCGGTGTTGGCAGGTCGGGGAGCGCTCAGTCTCTGTGAAAACAGAGCTTCTTTTGTACAACATGCAAGTCTGGATTTCTAGATCCCAACCTGAGGTTTACCAAGTGTGGCCTAGCCCTTCAGTACATAAATACAGAAAAGGAGGATTTAAAGTCAAGCTCACGTGGACCTTTGACAAGTATTGGAGGGCAATGGACCTAGTATGTTCAGGACTGGCAAACCGAGAGATGCTCAAAGTCACGATAAAATCTCTGCTTTTAGGTTTTCTCCCCTCTGTGGATGCTACAAAGCCAAATTAAGTGTCTGCAAGATACCCCAAGATCCTGCACTGCAGAGGGTTCGTAATGCCAGTAGAGTACTTCACAGCAGGCAGCACCGGTATGACACCTGATGTGCAAAAGCAAAGCTCCTGACCACTGTTTTAGCATTGCCCATCTCTGCTGTACCCGAGGAGCAGCACCCGAACTTCATTCCCAGGTATCAGACAGGGCACGGGTGTGTGCCCAAACCAGGCAGCAGATGCCATGGGGAATGCAGGTACATTACTCCCCCACACCAACACCCTCTGCCTATTTCTGCCAGTTTAGATATCTTTGGATTTCATCCCAGTATGTGGTTGACACAGGGAGTTGTTTTGGCAACTGGTTTATTTTAATATCGATCTCTTTTGCTTGCGGCTACTGATTTGCTTCCTCGGATCTCTCAGTTCACAGCAGCAGTGTCTGTGCCCACACAAATCCTGCTGCAGCAGAGGGAAAGGGAACGTATGAAGCAGAAAATGTGTAGCTAAGAGTGGGTAAAAGAGTTCTGTTCTCTGCAGGGAAAATCAGGCCACAAGCTGCTCTGTGTAAAAGCTTCGTGGACTGCAAGATCTGAGCCCTAGCGGGAGCCTGACCCAATGATGAGCTGCACACACTGCCCACGTTGTGCCTGAAAGGCCATTACTAGCATCACTTTCTCAGCACTTTCCTCCTCTTTTCACCTTGCCTACAACTGCTAGCTGTCAAGATTGCTACCAGTATGCACAATCCAGCCACCCCGCTGGGCCAGCATGGCTTTCTTACTGCAGAAAGCACCAGCACAAGCAAGAGGAGCCACCTGAAGCAGTGGCTGTACCCAGAGAACATGAGCCAAGCCAGAAGCTGCGTTCAACCCCACAAAGGTGTCAAGGGTAAAGGGTCTCATTCCCATTGCTGTATGACTCAGGACAACCCTCTCATCTCTTCCCTGGTGACCCCTTCCTCTGTTTATACAGACTGTGAGATCCTTCTACAATCCTACCCTTGTGCCCCAAAGGAGCTGTAACACAGATGATGACCATCGGCTTTCCCTGAACTTGGTCAAGACCCAAGGAGAGGTTTGGCTTTGTCCACACTAGGAAAAATGCCAGGTTCAGGTTTAACTAACACCTATCAGTGAAGCCTGAACTTCTTCCTCTCCCTTAAATATAAAACATCTGTGGTTTGAATTAGGAAGCAGCTGGAAGGCACACTAATGACTGTTACAGCAACGCTACACAAGAGAAAAGGCTGGGCCAAATGTGGTGCTGCCTGGGTTGATCAGGGCTCCAGCTCCATTAGCATGTCATCACTTAGCTCTGCCTGAATTTTATCTCCTTTTCAAGAACCCAGAAAGTGGAAAGAGAATAAAGGAACAAACAGTGGTAATTTTGGGCTTACTCACAGTCTCGGTTCTCTGGGCCTGACTGGGGATTTTTGAATACAATGAGTCTGAAGCAAAAAAAAACCCAACCTCAACGGCCCTTCCAACACCATCCTAACTAGTGTCACCAGAGGAGTAATTTTCAGTCCTATAAAAGCCAAAACTGTTTTAGTGCCACTGAACTACTGCCTGTGTTGGTGGCAGGAGTCTGCTCTGCAAGGGATGAAGTGCTCGCTGCCATGCTCCAGCCAACTTGGGTTGCTCTCGTGTTTCTCCCTTTTTCCAAGCTACACACCCTGAAAAAGGACAGTTTCTAAGAAAAAACAAGGACCAGGAAAAGGCAGGGCAGGAAGCATAGACCGAAAACCTGTTTTATGCATTACAGCCCCTGCAGCCAAGCTTCCTGGACTCTGAAGCTGCAGTGACAATGACTTCCAGGTGAAACCCTGGGACCTGACTCAGAAAAAGCCACCCCAAAAACCTGATAACATGTTTCTTTAACTCCATGTGTTCTATGCACCAAATCCCTCGTGCAGCTCCACTCTTGCATTTTGAAACCAAGGGGGCTTTCTTGGGGAATGTGGGAACCAGGCTGAGACGTTGGAGATGCTGCCACATCAGCACAGACTGACCCCAGCGCTGCAACCACCGTGGCTCCTCAAGGGCCACATCTTCTGCGCTGCAGAGGTGACATCCCTGGCCACAACTCAGGTCCTGACAATCCCAGGGAGGTTTTGCAGGCAAGCACTTTGAGCCCCAGGTAAAGTCGGATGGCTGGCCCAGGACCAGCAGTAGCAAATCTTTCATCAAGATTAGAATAACAGCATGATTAGCTGTTCTTTAGGTCACCAGATAAGGACAGAGGTGTCCCCGGGTCAATAGCACAGTTTGAAACGTACTTCGTACCGTGGCTGAAGGCAAACTTTATCAGAACAAGGAAGCTTCAGGAAGAGGAGAACTGGCTGGAGCTCTGCCCTGAGCACTCTCTCTCCCAGCAAAGGACCTGCTGCTGCTGGGCCAGCAGCAGCCCATGTCGGGCCAGTGCAATGAACTGAGATTTAGCTGCGCTGCCAAAAGAGGTGACAGAAGCAGCAAAATCCTTTTTTTTTTTTCCCTTGCCTAGCTATGGTTCTTTAATACTCATTTCAGTGCTGTGCCTTTTCATTTATGGACTCGTTTGTCAATGTTCTTACTAATTGTTTCCCACTAAGTGAACGGCACCGGGCCATCCTCCTAATGTACTGCTGGCACTCGGTTAAGTCCTTGGGGTATCTGAATGGCAGATTTCAATAAGGGCTATTTGCAGGCTGAGCTGTGGCACTGAAGCGGGAAATACTGAAAGCAATTAAAACCATGTAAAGTTCAACAAAAATAAATAAATAGAAAAGCCAGCCAGAGGCTCAGCACAGGCCAGACCTTGCTTGCACTAGAGTCACTGGTCAGCGCTGGGCACTCTGCAGTCGCTACCCTGAGATCAAGAGCAACATAGATTTCTGTTGTCTGTAAGTTTTTATGATTCTGGAAATTTCCCACAGTCCAGTGGCTGAACTGGGCAGGATTCAGCACTTGCTACAAGCACTGCTTGGCCACACTGCGCTCTTGACACACAAGGTAAAAAAGCAGAGAAGCTTCTAAAAGCTCTGTCCTGAGAGCAAGAAATATCAGATAACAGCTAAATGGCACTTCATCAGTGACCTCCAAAGCGATTAATTAATAGTACCAGATCCTTTCCCTCTGCTTCATTACAGAACATCACAGCACAGGCAACATGGCAACTGCATACCTAAAAATCAGCTACATCTTCAGAAGACAAAGGGAGAGATTGGAATAGTCAGCAATGTTGCCATCCTGTATGACCACATAATGTACTGGGCTGCTCATAAACAGCAAGAGGCAGCTTGTTAAAAACAAGGCAGCAGAACCAAGCTCTCAATGCAAAACACTGAAAAGGGGGTGAGAATGGGCAAGTAAGACACATGGGGAAGAAGAAACCAAAACAAAGTCAAGACTCATTAAAATCGCAGATGTAGCACCAGCCACAACCAAAATAAATGAGGCCATGCAGCATTTATGATGGAAAATAAGGCAAAACAAATATATCAAACTTTGCTTTTAAGCCAGAAGTCAAGAAATTAATTTTAAAAAGCTAACATTTATAGCCACCTTGGGGTCTGAAAGCCTTGTTCACTGTATTCAGAAGAGCCACAAAGAGCGTCCAAACATAAAACACTCAAGTGGAGAAAATATGTTCTGACATTAATTAGACTTCTGGCCACGATGCAGCGTAGCTGACTGCTGGGGAGACACACAACCAGCCCCTTCCCAGGGGATCCTGCACACAGTGTGTATGTACCACACAAGCAGGGCCAAAGAGGCTTTTCTTTCCAGCAGCGCAGCCACCGCAGATGGAATAATGCAAATACGTGGCACAGTCTCCCCTTCCAGCATCAACACCGGAATGGGACAGAGTTTGTTAATCCCAACTCATCCTTTGCACGGTGGGTCTCCCAGACTGGGTATACCCAAGCACGATCCCAAGTGGTTCTTTCATATGGCCCAGCCTGAGATACAGCATGAAGGTTTCAACTCCAGGAGGCAACAGTACGATCTCCAAAAAGCACCCCAAGTACCCAACACCATAGACAATACGAAAGTGTAGATTACACACACTCAGCAAAACCAGCACTTTTATTGGAAACATCTTGCCAATTCAGTACAGGAACAGGGATACTTGTTTCCATGAAGCTGTCCTGGTGCTGGAGAGCACCCAGAGGGCTACTTTCCATGAGGAGGATGGGATTGTTCTGGATTGTCTCAACTAGAAGCAGATGGGGAAAAAAAAAAAACAACAAACAACAAAACAGAGGGACAAAGAACAACAGACATGTGGCCACAAAGTGTTAACATACAGTTACAACCAAGTACTTCAACTATGAGTCTTCAATGAAAGGACAACCTTCAAATAGAGTAAAAGAAACAAAACATGGGTGACTTCCCAAATAGACTCACATCAGAGAGATTAACTGGTAGCAGGAGAGCACAACAATGGCATTTCAACAACAAAAGAAAAGGGAGTCCTCTTAACCAGCTTCTCCAATGAGCCAAATCCATAAATACCCAGCAGATCCAGGGAAATCGTTTTACTACATGGAAAAAAAAGTATGCTCTAAGGAGAGATTTACTTGAATCAGACTCAGAGCCTACACAGTGCAACGCACAGGAATAAGCAATGATGTGAATTTGATTTCACTCTGCAAGTTGGTTATAACAAAACAGGGACCCAACATTTAGTACAGATGGGAAAACAGGAAAAAAAAAGTCCAAGAGGCTTTCTGAATCGTGGACTTTAAATAAGCTTGCTATCTGCATGAGGAAATATGCACAAGCAGTGTTACAGAAGGTTTTGTACATAACTAATTATAATTGAGCACCTTGAGTTTTACGTGATCACCAAATCATATAGCTTAATTACAGCAGCAATTAACTCTTCTGGAGCACCCTACAGTGAGTGCTAACTTGAGTAGCAACTTTGCAAATCATGGTTAGAACAGTCCTTCTGGGTAATGTGTAAATCACACCACTGAAATTTTAACCCTAATGAAAAGGAATAGACTGTTATTTTATGATAAGCAAATGAAGAGGCTTTGTTTTACATGAGAAGAGAATTTAAAGCTGCCTTTTCGTCAGTTTAATTCATCACAGCAGAGCAGCATCTCTTAAAATAACAAGGCTCAAACCTGGAGAGGGTTTTGAAATCACTCTACCCTTCTTGTAGTTGAACTAATTGCTGCTACTCTCCTGCTGCTACTACTCCTTTCTGCTATATAGCAAGTGTCTCTCTGAACACTGGCAACTCAAAACTCAACCCAGGTCTAGGGAGACACAGCAAACTATTAAGATCCCTGCTGTTGCACAGACTGATAACCAGAATGCAGGTTTGCTCAGTGTGAACAGGGCTTCTACCTCTGGCTTCAGTGAGAACAGGGGATTTGAAATGTATTTAAGAGGAATAAGGTAAGATGCTTAGGACTTTTTAGGGTTTTTTTTAAGAAGCCACTTGCAGCCGATACCTAGAATACACCCAAAAAGCAAATTGCTTTTCAAGTTGCTGTTGATTTGCTGAGCTGTTGTAACTGGACTGGGTACAAAGATAACTGTGGGTGGATCCATTTTTAAAAAGTGCTGCAGCAAGATCTTTGCTAAATTTGACAATGAGTGGGGCCTGCAGAAAGTATTTTGTTCACTTTATTAAACTTGGGTTTTAGTTTATATCCATTTAACAAATCAGACCTCCAGATCCAACAATTATAATACAACCCTTAAAGATACTGCTACACAGCAGACCACTGCTTTGCATTTTCAATTTAAAAGTGATACAGAGTATTGCCAGAATTACTCAGCTCTAGACACATATTCCTCTTTATTTCGTGCTGGATGATTCAAATATTAAACAAATGAGCTTTGGGGAAAAAAAATACCAAAAACCAAACAATAACCAAATCCCAGTCACTATTGCTGGTGGCTTTGATATTCTAACTCTGGTTTGCCAGCACGATATCCTGGGTGCTGTGGTTTAGCTTTATAGTAGTGCCTCTCAGTTGCAATATTGACTTTAAGTAACTATTGACTAACAACCTCTAACAAGGATAAAATTACAGTGGAATTGTTCTTCCTGCTCCAAAGCCCTGACCCTGCAGGGAACCACGGCTTTAGGTGAAGCAGAAAGGTCAAATTTAGTTCTGCACAGTGAGGGCTAAGTTTCCTCGAGAGCTCCTTGCAATGAGAGCCTGCACTGAAATGGCAACAGACCGTGAGAGTCTCAGCACAGAAGTGAGGTGAAGATGGTAGGAAATATAATTTATTTTATTAGATCAACTGCAAGAGCAGCGATGTAATGGGAGCTGAGGCAGGGCATGGTCAGGACACAGTTGTTTCAAATGCAACCCAGTAAGACAAAAGGGCATGCACACAGCCATTTCAGACTTCGTTACTGCTGCAATTGGGGTAGAGCAAGTGAAGAGGCCACTGATGGCAGAGGAATCCTAGGTATGCTAAGATGAGACAAAATGTCTTATTGGCAAGGGCAAGGCACTGTCACCAGCCCACCAATCTGCAGTAGCCTGGCCCATGAAAAAGCATATGTTGCAACCAAGTAAATCATCTCATTATCTCACTGTTGACTCTGCTCCTTCCAGTCTTCACTGACCCTCCGAACATCAAAGTCTTAAACTCAGCCAAGCTAATCATCTTTCATTCAGTCCCAACCACAAGCACCAGCTTGGGTGTAAAAGAGGGACCTTTGCAGAGAGGTCACCACATCATGACTCTCAGCAGCTGATGGCCTTTCTGTGACAAATAAGGCATATGGGTCCCAAGGCACAGATTATGTTAGAAGAAAACTACTTTTCTGGAAAACTGGGAATAAAGCTAACATTATAGGGCCAATTCGCTTTCTTGTCATTCCCAATTGCTTTGATAATTTCATGTAAAATGCAGATATAACCCTTCAGACAGCTAATATGGATCCAAAGTGACTTACCCAGAACAGCAGAGTTGCCATCACCCAGCGGAAACCTCTGGTAACGGGGAATATTAAAGGGGGGCAAGAGGTAAAACTTCCTCTCCAGAAGAGGCTCGAGACGTGAAGCAGATGGGTCTGCTGGGTGGAACAGGTTATAGACCTGCTGACAAGCTGGTCTGAGCTGAAAGACTAAAAAGATGGAGAAAAGAAGCCCTCAAGTATCAGAAAGCTTTTATTAGGTTATTGTAAATATTTGTCTGTAAAAAAGGACAACTGTTGGGTTAAAAAAAAAAGCGCTAAAGATTTATCATCTCACTCATCTTCTAGTCTAGTCAGTTGAAACAATTTATCACAATATTTATAGGCTCAAAAATTGCCCAGTATTTTTAATGTTTGGAAGTACATTGCAAATAAATTGTATAATCAGTACTGGCTAGAGTACACAGTGATCTGCTTCCTCACCATGCAATAAATATTATATAGAAATGTCTGATTTTTACCCATTTTTCTCATCAGAACACTGTATTTGTAGCAGGAGGTGCTTATACCATCCATTAAGTGAGCTCAGCAGTTTATCTTAGGACTTACTGTCAAGAGCTGGAATGACAGTTTTTCGCAGTGCAAGAACCAAACCCAAGGGAGAACCAAAGAGGAAGAAGTCAGTGATCTCAAATTCAAACTTTCCAATATTTCCTCCATCCAACATAGTAGAGCTACTGGATCGCCTGGATCCTGGGTCGTTTTTCAGCACACTAGAATGTAAACTGGGACAAGAAGATAAAATAATGTCAAAATATTTTTCATGCTGTTCTTTCTAAATTGAAGGCCAGATGAGTGATTGACAGTGAAAGTAATTTTTATCCCTTTAGTGAAGGGGCTGTGCCAATCAACCCACCGTGCCTCAGTGCTGTAGTTTTACTCACCAGTAAAATGTCCCCCCAATTACCCCATTACATTGCCATAATGCAGACTGTACAAATCCAAGCTTCAAGTGGGTTCATTTACACCCTCGTGTCTCCTCAAAATGGTTTTTCTTCGAGGAGTCAAAATCTTGGTGGGTGCTAGCAGGATAGTCATTTGCAAGATGAAATAACCAGCAAGGCAAAATTACTGGAGTAGCAGGGAAAAAAGCAGGTCTACAGCGATTCACTCCATTATACACATTACTGCTATGCTTCCTCGGTGTCAACATTTGAGTTCCTTCCATCACCTCATTCTCAAATGTTACAGAAAGCTGTGCTTACCCATTTCTTCCTCGTGGAAGTAGTTGGACAAATGTTACAGGAATGAAAAGGAAAAAAGAAAACAGGAGAGGAGACACAAAAAGAAAGATCAAAATCTGCAAGAGGGTTCCCAGTATCCTTGTGCACCGAGCTGCACCACAGCTCCCATGCGTGTGGTAGGACATTCACTGGGAAAGGGAATCTGGGGCAACCACATGGTAAATCATATTTATCACACACCCAGGACTTCTCTTTTGCCCATGAGGCCACATCTGTCAGGTTATTACCAAACTCCTTCTCAACCTCAGCCCAACAACTCCAGGTAACTGTACTTAAAAAGAATAGTGACACAGAACACGCCTGGCTTTCCCCTTCTTCTTTCAAGTGTCACATCTCTTAGTAAAATTCCACCTGTGTGCACTGCAGGCTGGGCAACACACGGGTTTAACGCAGAGATTGAGATTCACGTATCGCTTGGACACTGAGGAAGAAGCAGCAGGAACTCCTAGATGAACATCCTGGGAATCCACCCCCAGGTTAGCAGAGGTGCTTCTTTGCAGTCTGCATCTGGGATTAGCGAAATGACAGATGGGTAACACTAATAACCTGGTTCACAAAAGGGTTTCTGAGATTTTTCTGTTACCACCCAAAAGCAGTAAGCTGCAATTTCTTCTGCTCTCCAGGTTCCACAGATTCAGCTGGAAGCCTTGCTGGGTTATCATCCTTATAATTAGAAGCAGGGAGTTGAAGACACAATGCCAGCAGTGACTTAACAGCATGTTTACAAACACTTTATAAAGCATCTGAACAGGTTCTATAAAATATGTAGGATAAAAGGATACCACAGCAGTTGGGTTTGATAAAAGGTTTACTGGCCAGGAGTCAGGGATGATGCAAATGCAAAGGTCTCTTGCCAGCTCTGTGGCCCCAAGTCAAAAGCCCAGGTGGCCACCAGCACTGCAACTCTGTAGGCAATAGCATTTGCTCACAGAGGCCACTTCTGAAAGCAGCATGCTGGATGCCTGGCTGGGCAGTGCCATCCCAGCAGTGCTCATGGGAACCGGGCTGCTCGCTCCCCTCTGCCTGTATCACTGGAGCAGTTGCTCACACAGGCTTCTCCTCTGGGACAGCCATTCAATTAAAGAGCAGCTGCAAAAACTCACAGGTTGGAGAAGAAAAACGGCTTTCACTCAGGCTTTGTTTTCCTGCTTTTGCCAGTAACACGTTACTGCAGAGACAGCACCTCTGCCATTCCCAAGGGATGCTGGAAGAGCTTCTCACGCTGCACTCTCACGTACGCTGTAACGGTGCACGGGCACACGGGCACGGTACTGTTCTCCCGGTTACCAACCGCAGGGAAACAACAACCCTACTTATGCCAGACACACCTAGCACGGGAAGTCAAAACAGTGATGGCAAAAGCGAGAGGAACAGGAGGTTACAGCAGTGACAGCTAAAACGATCATGTTCCCATTTCTGTGATGTGAAGGAGCTTCCTTGAGATCAGGCTGCCAAGACGTGCAACGTTGAAACACATTCAAAAACAAGCCACCTTCAGTGAAGCTACAATTATTTTAGCTGACAAGACTGCAATGCATTAAGTTTCCTGCGTGTGAGGAATACAAAGTTATTTAGAACACGTTCAGTTTTGACAAAGACAGGGCAACAACAACTTGATTCTAAGGAAGGCACGAAAGGAAAGACCATCCTGACAGCAGATGCGCTGTGGCAGGATGGGAGCAAGGGGGTTTTAGTGTATTCCACCCATTTCCCCCAGCATCTCTTCATGGGGAACGGAAGAGAACGAGAGCACTCGTACTGCTAAGCATTTTGGACAGCTTCTCTGCTTTTACTGGGAACTTGATAGTCTTTTTAGCAATCAAAGAAATGAGAGCCAAGGGGAACTCTGAATCCGTCATGCTCCAAGCAACCTACAGTGCCCTGCTCTCCCTTCAAAAAGCAGCAGATGTACTGTGCGCATTAATTAAACAAGAGCTTATGGATTTCAGAAGCAAATCAACTCATTTACAATAATACAAGCACAGCACAGCCAGAAATAATGTAGTTGTGCAGAAGGACCGAATTTAAAAATAAATGTGTGATTGTAATCTCCAGATGCTGCTGTGGCTTGCTGGGCATTATCCCAGAGAAGTGGGCAGGTCTGATACGTGAATAAAAACGAGTGTCTTTGGCACAAGCTGAAATTTGCAGTCGGACAGAAAGGCCCCCGTGTGCCAGGCTGCCTGTCTGCTGTGCCCATTAGGAAAACTTGGCTCTGTGCTGCCAATCTTCTGCATGAAACCATGTCGCATCAGGGCTTGGTTTGTAGATGGGAACATCATTACTTAGTGACGGAGAGGCCGAAGGGGCATTCTGGCGGTGACTGTGCTGCTCGGTAATGACAGCTGTGAGCACAAGGTCCAGGGACAGGTCCAGGAGTGACACACTGCCCCCACGCAGGAGGGGAAGAGGTGAAGCACTGCCCCCCAGCCTCCCCTGCACCAGGGAGCCCAGAGGGAGAGGTGCTCATAGAACAGCTCCAACATGCCCCTTTCCCTGAAGGAATCTTCCTCTTCAGCTGTGGGAAGAGACTCATTTTTGACACGAGGTCTACAGGTAGAATAAAAAAAGATATAAAACTCTAAAAGAAGTAAAGATGCACCAGTCTATCAGCACAGCAGACACTGACAGCCCTTGCCAGGGACCTCCAAGCGCTTCATGGTTGGAGCGGGCACAATCCTTTGGAGATGGAGTAGGAAGGACCAGGAGAAAGCTATTGGAAATGACAAACTGTGCAACCCATTATCCACATCAGGCCCAGCACTTATTCTATACTAGGTGTCAAACTGCAGCAAGACTGCAGCCCACTTTTCTTAGCTCAGTCCATGCCCCCGAGGTCAAGAACAAGGAGGAGAAAGCACATTTTTGCACGACTACTATTTTCTCCTGTAATACAGCAGGCTGTTCTGATAAGGTATGAACAAGAGACTGATTGCCTTTTATTAACCTGCTGGAAATAGCTGAGAAGCTTGTTGTGGTTTTTGTAAATGCAGCTGTCTTTCTGAATATAACACCTCTGTGCACCAACAACATTCACTTTGATACTTTCTCCTACAAATCTCTTGTAAAAGGAGCCCTGAAATGGCAAGACGAGAGGAGTCCCTGTGCTGGAGCAATGAGTGGAAGTAGCAAAGAATGGGCAGAAATACAGGACAAGCCTTCAGCTTGGCACAGGGCAAAAGGAACAGCCTCAGGCACAGCTGAAGCGCAGACCATCGTGTTTGCTGTGGAGGGGACATTGCTCCCCCAATGCCTGGGACATGGGGGAAAAGGGATTAAGAGGATGTTGCGGTTCCTCCAGACCTGCGGGAAGAAAACGTTTGGGCTCCCCAGTTTCACCGGCTGAAGGTGTTTCAGTCAGAAAAAAACTCAAGGTTTTTGAAGTAATCACAGAGTCATCAGTGGCAATGGAAACACTGCTATGAAAATTTCATCATTTATTAACAGATGTGTTCCTGAAAGTCCATTTGAAGCTGCTTAGCAATGAGACACTGGGGGCTTCAATAGCGAGTAACGAATTTGAAACGTGACCTTAGTGCAATGGTGCAGCCCTGGCAGGGGACAGAATACAGTCCCCTGTCCCTGCTCTGTACAGGGTACTCAGGCTCATTTGCCAAGTAGTCACAGACACCACAATTCTCACGAGCAGCTGAAGGTTGCCCCATGAACCAGCCAACCAGCTAGAGCTCAGGATGTCTCACCCAGAGCACCCTGCCACCACGACAGCAGAAACGTGCTCCTGCGACAGGAAGAGGCACCGCAACTGAATTTCACACTTCGTCTAGGCCAAAATACTCATCTTGCCCTCACCTTCCCCAAGAACAGACCAGTCAACTCAAAAATCAAGCTTTCAGAGATGCTTTGAAATTAACGCACCACTGGATTTCCAGTTCTGCTTCACTGTCTTCCCTTGCACAATTTCTGCCTTTGTTTTGTGACCTCCACCCTGCACTTGCAGCACAGTAAAAAAGCAGTTACCCGATTGCTCTGGCTGTCAGGCAATGGGATGAAGGGCTTCTTGCCATTGTAATACAGATGCAGAGGAGCAGCTGGATTCTCTCACTGCCACTCAGGAAGAGTGCTGTTAGTTTCTTGGGTTTTTTTTTTCCAATACAACACGCTGAAATCTACACTCCTCTAATCTAAATTAAACACTTTCCTCCTTGCTTATCACAGGATGACAAAGCAACATTCGGGTTCCACAGATGCACCAATCTCAGCTCCAGAATATTGCTGGTTCTGTTCCTTCAAAAACCTTACCTTGAAAGAAAGGCTTGATGCTGCTTTATCGTGTCCAGTTCATAGGTTGATGAATCACTCCTCTTCCGTGGCAGCTGCTTCTTTGGATCTTCTCCGTTGCTACGGGGAATATCAATGTTGCTCCTGCTGAGGTGTCTGCTGGCTTCCAGATTAGAGCCACTGGAACAATAGCTGTTGTTCACCGTTATTCCAGGAGACAGGAGGTCAGTATCCTGGGATTTGAAATATACAGATTTAGCACTCTAACAGCTTAATCAAGAATGTACCCACATTATGAGCGTCTCTTCCCATCCTCCTTTCCCTATCTACCCCAAAATCCAGTTGAGAGCAACACAGTATCTCAGACCAAACCACTTCCTAAGGGTGTGGGCAAAGTACTTGTGGTGATGCTTCACACCAGAGGGTGAAACATCCCTGTTCAGATCAAATGCACCCAAACTGAAACTCAGATGCAACTTAAGACACAGGTTTGCCACTGCTAAGGACGAGTCTTTGTTGTTTCATGAAAAGCCCCTTCCTAAAAGCAGGGCCCATGGAGGCACTGTGGCCAGCAGACCTATTCCCAGCATACACTGGGAGCCAGCATTACCTGGACACTCACAACGCTTCCTCGCCGGCTGCTGTTCTGGCTCTCGGACACAGTCTGATTGCTGTAGCATAAGGCATCAAATCCCAGGATTCCTCCAACACAGTCCCCCACCAAGCAGACCTGAAAAAGCAACAAAAGCAGGCAAGGAGTAAATAAATAAATAAAAAACCCAAACAACAAAAGCAAAAAGCCCCTTGACTTTAGTTCAGAGATGACAGTTAAAGATTATACCTAGGAAAGCTGCAGTAACAGGATGCCCAGTGCTTTCATCAGTAAAACTATCAAACTATTCCATCAATGAACATCCACTCACAGACTCCCGTTATCTAACACAGCTCGTGTGTTCTGGCTGTCCCCTCCAGCTGACTGGAGTGAAGTGAAAGCAACGCAGAGCACTGATCATGGTGCTAATTCTAGCCTCAGAAAACGAAGCTCAATTGCCTCCTTGCCAACTGTCCGTGCTACTTCAGGCAAACTTCCCTGTGCCTCTGTCCCCTGTGCACCCTGGGGAGATAACGCTGTCCTGCCTCCAAGGGTATTGAGCAGACAGGCATAATAAAGCACTGAGAGTCCAGGGGAGGAGGAGGCTGCCCAGGTCCCCAGTCAACAGCACTGCCTGGGAACAAACTCAGGGTGGATAAATCACACTGCAGCACAGCAATGTGACAGCCAGTCCAATAGCTCAAACCTCACAGGGTGAGAGTCACTTTGCTCACCGAGGCTGTCACGGTCTTTTGTGGGACACAGCAGCTGCATCATCTCAAGAAAGAAGCCCACTTCTGCAACAACTCCAGCACGATCTGCTGAAGGTCCTTTAAAGATGGGAATGCTTAAACAGCTTTGGTTTGCCAGGGGAACAGAGATCATGCTTAGTAACAAAAGTAGCATTCCCAATTTGGAAAGGTGTGTCATGCTGAAAATTGATTAACTTCACAGCTCTGTAGCTTCATTTCTGAACACAAGCTCAGACTTTGCTTTGAATCCCAAAGGTTCAAGCCAGAGCATAAGCAATACTCTCTCTCAGAAAGAAATGGAAGCACAACACTTTCTTATTGTAGCTCAACACTGTCATATTTCCATCCCTCCTGAGAGATTAATGGAAAAGAGAGCTTCAGAAGGAAATTGCTTCACTTGCTCTTCCTTTCATTGTGACTATAAACAGCCACTGGCTCACCTGGCCGTTGAATGACATGCCCTCCTGGGATCTGATGAACTCGCTGTAGGCCTGGTTGGCTCTGACGATAACTGTGGCTACTGCTTCTTGGTACTGTGGAGAAGACGTTGCTAGCAGAGGGAGTGCAGCAAGGGGAATGTGGTCCTGGCTGTTGGACAGGCAGCCTTCATCATAACTATATGGACTGAGGCTGGATAGGGAAAGAGACATTGGAAATATTCAGCCTAACACACAGTGTAGGGAAAAGCATTTGCAGACACTACAGTCAGTATCGTGGCTCGTTAAAAAACCCCCTCAAGATAGAAAGGCTATTTATTCCACTGTGAATGGGTGAGAGCTTAATAAATCTTTCCCTCCCATCAAACGTAAATCTTCAAGGACAACATATTTACATTGATGGAACAACTCTCAGACAAGGAATTAAAGCCGTAGTATTTATTGGATTAATTAGAATAAATCAATCTCAGAACTCTCGCTGCATGATTACTGTATTCACTGCAGCTAAGTATGAAATCCAGACTGAATGCCTCGCTGGTATATTAATAAGTGCATTCTCAAAGCGTGGTCAGAGCTTTCAACACGACATGCAAAACAGCCAAGAAAAGAAAAAAAAACAAACCCAAACCAACAAAAACCCGAGAGTGAAATTCTATACGTTTCTCTCCATGACAAAGTAGCATCGACTTACCTGGACACCAGCGAAAATGCTTCCGAGCAGATGGCCGGGCAAGGGACCAGCTTAATGGCAATGTGTCCCAGAGCAGCTGGGTAGTGTACCCTCATCACTGTGTCAAACACTGTCGCGATGGTGTTGACGTCCCCTTGCTTAGAGCTCTGATCACCACTTCCTGAGTCCAGGATGTTCCCTCCATGGAGTACCAAGAGGAGAACGTGGATTTTGCTTGGCTGCATTAATGGCTGCACTGATTCATCCTAGGTAGGAATGAAAGAGAGCACAGTAGAAAGGCTTATTTTGCAAAGGGACTATATTTGGTCCAGTGCATTTTTTGCAAATTTTGTAATTTTTTCTCGCCCAAGCTCACATACAGTGTGTACAATAAACACACTGTCCACATCAAGTCCAAACAGTAACTTGTGAAATAAGGTATTTCAAGCAGAAACAGTATTAGTCACGATAGGAGGCCTTGGCACTCCCCATCTAGCAGGCTGAGCCCAGTTTGGGCCATCTACACACAATGACAAGAGCAGCATGAGAAGGACCACAGAAGGACAGAGACTGAAACAGGGCAGCTTTATTTGCTACCCAAGAATGAAATGCACAGTGGAGATGAGTAAAGAAAGGTAAGGAAGAGAGAAACTTAAATCAAACAACAGTGGGGGTGTGAGTGCAAGAGTCTGAACTTCCACGGCTCTCATCCTGCACAAATGCACACACGTGGCCTCAGTGTGACTGTCCTCAGCAGAAGGAATGCTCCCCCCAAAAATAGAAATTGCATAAAATTGTAACCAGGTAAAACAGGACAGCAGTAAAGACATTGCTTGTGTGCACTAGGGTGGAAAAGTAAAGAAATAAAAGATGGGTGTTGCTTTCTGCTGGGGTGCTGAGCTCAGCTGCAGCAGTTGACAGTAAAACACATTCAGCAAAATTAACACAACAAGGTCAGAGAGGTCAGCAAGTGGCAAGTTACTGGGGAAAGAAGTTGTGGGAAGAGATCAATCAGTCATTGCATGTTTGCCTACCACAGAAGTTCTACATAAGACTCTAGATTTACTCATACTGTTGCAAAAGAGGAACTGAACAGGAAAAAACTTCAAGACCTCATGACCCAAGGACAGGCCAACATCTGGCTTGGAGACTGCTGCGTGAACGTGGTACAAGTTTTCATTTTGGCTGTCCAGGTCATTTGTGTATTGTGTTGAAGCAACTTCTTGCCTAAACAGACACTAGGGAAGGACAGAATTGTATCTGAACTCCAGAGTGGGTTATCGTTAACAGAACAGCTGTGACCACAATCCTATTGCCCCAGGAGAAGGTACAAACAATGGAGCAGTAACTATCTTTAATATCTAATCATTACCAGTCCTTTCACTGGTTATGGCTCCCACATGGACTCAAATCCCCCACCCCAACACCTTTGAGGTACATGAAAGCAGGCATCAATCTTTCCTCCTCTGCCTTCTCCTTTGTGCGAGTGAAACACCCTGGGCAATTCCCTACAGAGACAGAGAGGGGGTGGAAGGGGTGGAGGGCAGCAGTGGTTTTCTGTTTGGCAAATTTTTCTCATTTTAGCATCTTTAGTCACCTGTTGTCCTCTGAGCAGTGACTGTGCCCCTGACAAGCCCACTGGTGGGAGGGAAGCATGCCCAGGCACACATTAGCAACCTAACAACTAGCTTACATTTTTACCAGATAATGTTAAAGCATGTCTTAATACACAGCCCACCAGAAGTATTACAATTCACATCCAAGTCTGTAATAAAGATTTTTCCAGACCTCCTGCATAAGAATGGCCTTTCATTATTTAGTACCATTACATTGTGTTTATGCCTGCTCTTTAAACCTGCTCTGATTCCAGCTTACAGCGCCTGCAAGGTGAACTTCTCCCTGGCTGGAGGCACAGGAGGAGCTCTAGCAGCATCTCAGCACTACTTTTGCTTTCAGACAAACGTTTTAAGTGCTCATTTGGAGAACAACATGAGTCACCAAGTTCGGGCCATTCGGAGGTTTATCACCAGTCATTTGGAGGTGTCTTTCCCTTTCAGTTCATTAACCTCTGCTGTTGAAGGAAGTGGGGAACATGCAAGCAACGGCTGATTAGTTTAGGGGTGGAGGTGGCTATTTAGAATTTTCTTGTAAGATCTGGAGTCTCTTAAGACACATGATTCTTGAACTACCTTTTAGTGATGGGTGCTCTTAATGGGAAAATCCCTGCCAAGGTGGCTGGGAATTTCATCCTGCTGTAGTAGACTAATTGTGAACAATTCAAAATAACTTTTTCATATCTTTTTGAAATTTGTTCTAAAATGAAGGCAGAAACACAGGGTAGTTGAGTTGTACAGCCCTCTGAAGATAACAATAAGCTCTCCACACCACCTTGAGCTCCAAGAGAAATCTTAGGGCTGTAACTTGCTTATCTTGAAGTTGCTAGTGCCATTCCTGTCCCCAGCCACACACTCTCCCTGTGGTCTTTGAGCTCTCAGTCTATTACAAAAAAGCCAAACCACCATGAACTTACAGCCTGGCACACAGAGTAATACTAAAACCACACTCATGGTCTTTGACAGACCATGACATAACTTAGGCACTCTGCAAGCAGCTACATCATCTCTGCAGAACAGACAGGCAGATGCTTTAAGGGCAAGATGACAACAGCCATTCCAAGATGCAGTGTCTCACTAGGACACTGAGTTGCAAAAGCCTGTATGCTCAAGTCCAGAAAACCAGGGTGGGTGGGCATTATTTATTTATTACTATGTCCAGAGTGCTGACACAGGCTATGCTGTAACTGGTTTCCAAACAAGACCCTTAGCAGCTCTGCAGAGTGGGCTACAGCCGAGCTGTGTCCCTTGGACCACCACAGCCTGCACCCTGGTGCTGCAGCAATGTGTCTCTCTCTGGCTTTAGCAGGAGAACTCTGCCCAGCAGTGCTTCAGGCAGCAGTTGTCCCCACAGGATTAGTATTTTTTCCAGCTGGATACCTGATACTGCCTGTAAACTACAGAGCATTTTCTATATGATGTTCTGAAGACGGGGGAAATAATCCCTTAAAGCTGACCCTGAAGCACACAGCCTGCTGGCGTGGCTCCTAATGGCACACACAGACAATACAGCACTGGCAGCAAAGGGTTTACCCCATTTACCACACATGGACACCTCCCAGGATCTCCTTACAAGAAACTGAAACACTTACTTCAATGATGCTGAGCCTCTCCACGCTGGAGCCAACATGGTACTCTGCTGATGTCTCGTGATACAAGTCACCTGGAAGCAGAGAGGTTTAAAACATCAGCTCTGCAAAATGCTGTTTGGCAAAGACACTTTCATAACAACACTCTGCCAATGCCCCACAGCCTCTTCTGCCCCTCACATCTCTTTAATTATTGAATCAAATTGTTCTCTTTCTCCCATCTTCTCTCCCACCTCTTCCCACCTGAGAAGCCTGGGCAATGTCAGGTCATTTTCCAGCAACTTCTCCTAACCTTGGGCAGCGTTGAAGACGTTTGTGAGCTCTTCTCTCATTACAAGGACCCAGTATCACTGCTTTATTAAGCATGGCAACAATGGGAAATCCCTGCACAATTGTCAGCAATGATACGTTTGTGGGAAAAGAAAGGGAATTGCTTGAGCTGTGCTGGGGTAGCAGAGGTTTGATGTGTTCATACACCAGTGCTTACACAGACCGACTTTGTACCAGAAAGCCTAAGTGTCATCTTCTACCATGCAGATACATAAATCCATCTGGCTGAGGAGCCAGCTTCCTTTCAAAGTTTCCTAACGATGAGCAGAAAATAAAACCAAGGCAGATACAGTCAAGATCAAAGGATGGAGCAAGGGGAAAGAAGAGGTAGGAGAAATTCAAGTAATTCAAGACAGAGCTGGAATATTTCATCATTACATGAGAGAATCCTGGCTGTTGCACAGAGGAGCCTACCCAATGCGGAAAAGAAAAGAAACTTAAAGCTATATCCCAGCTCCCACTAGGCAGTTCTTTTTTGGCAGCACTGGCCAGTCATCTTTATGCTCTGTTTCAGCTTCTCCTTTTGTGAGATGAAGATAACATGGTTTTACCTTTTTCACAATGTGGCTGTAACAATTACCTGGGAATACTGTAAAATAGCACATGCAGTTTTGACTAAAAAAAAATAAAAGTAATAAATGATTACCTTGGACATCATCGCATTCAGGGGTTTCAATTTTATCCATCAGGTCATTGGAACTCCACTTGGTTATTTCTTTCGGGAACATTTCCTCATTGTCAGACAAGTCCTCTTTAAAAAACAGGGTTTTTTGAGAGTCACACACATGCAGGCAAGAGCATGGAACAGAATTTTAAATAAAAGTAAAGCCCCAAAACTCTTTGTAATCTTACAAACATTTGAATAGCTTAAGTCATAATAGAACATTACACTTTACCAGCTTTTGTTACACAGAAATCAAAGCACCTTTTGAATAGTAGACAAAATGCTGTACTTTCATGTTTTTAACAAACAAAACTCCTAAAGGCATGGAAAAAAATAACATGGATTTTTAATGCCTTCATTTCAGGTACCAAGTTTGCTGCCTTTCTTGTCACACTTTTTAATGATGCTTAAGCAGCCAGTATTTTCCAGTACAGCAGAGAAGACAAAGCAACGTTTACTACTGGGATCCTCCCAGACCTCAGTGAAAGCTGCTGGAGGTCTTTGGGGGAAGCAGCGACAAGGCTCACTATTGTTAATAGGAGCCAATACCTGAAAAAGCATGAACAATGAAGGAAACATGAACTGCCTGGGATATCTTTAGTCTAATTTCCTGAAGAGATGAGACTTGTTTGATCACACTGAGCATGTGTGTCTGCCATTTTCCTCCCACCTCAGGATCTTCTGAATCCCCTGGCTTATTTCAACTGCAGCTGACAAAGAGTAAGGGTCCCAAAAATATTGCTCTTAGAAGTGTCATTAAAAGCAAGAGACTTATAAAGCAAAGACTGTGTAAAATACCCGTAGTAGTATCCAGAACTAAGAAAGATCATTAGCCTAGTTGAGACCAGAGGAGCTGTGCCAGGTGAGAGAGGAAGGAGGGCTGTCACAGAACCACAGAATCATTTGGGTTGGAAAAGACCCTTGTGATCATCAAGTCCAACCATCAGCCCCATTCCACAAAGTTCTCCCCTACACCAGATCCCTCAGCACCACCCCTGAACAACTCTGAAACAAATTCAGGGATGGGCACTCAACCACCTCCCTGGGCAGCCCATTCCAGGGCCTAACAACTCTGTTGAAAAATCTTTCCTAACGTTCAGCCTAACCCTGCCCTGTTGCAGCTTGAAGCCATTCTCTCTCATTCTATCGCTAATTACCAGTAAGAAGAGACCAGCACCTGCAACCTCTCTGCAATGCCCTTTCAAGTAGTTGTATAGAGCAATGAGGTCTCCCCTCAGCCTCCTCTTCCTCCAACTAAACAGTCCCAGTGTCACAGGTGATACTGGAAGGCAGGCTTGTCCTTTGTGCCTGTCCCCCACACGCTGGGCTGCAGAGCCCTAGTTCACCACAGGGAAAACCTGAGACCGGCACAGTCCAGCCCTGCCTGTCCATGGGCCTTTGCTGGTCCATCCCCACGGACACAAGCAGCCAGGCCCTGTGGAGGCATCACTACGCAGGCATTAGCAGCCGTAGCACTGGGTGAATTTATCCCAGTGCCCCCACCAGACACGTTCCCTACCCCTGCTGGCCTGGGTGAGGTTATCCAACGCCTGCGGATTTCCCCTGTGGGAGGCTGAGCTCACTCTCAGCCCAAGCCCGAACACAGGGAGACCAGTCTGGACCTGAGAAAGGGCTCACAAAAATGCCTGTATCAAACCAGAGGTTTCTCTGGGAGAGCAGCAGCCTGGTGGCTCCTTTACTGGGCAAGAGCTGGGACCCAGCATGAGCTGTGCAGGGCACCTCGCAGCCTCCACGCGTCGTGCTTCACCCTGGCAGGTTCTTGGGAAGGAAACAGAGCCCTGGAGCTCCCCCCGAACCTCCGGGAAACCAAACATCAGCAACTCCAGTCTTACAAAGATGCCTTTGGTATGGCTTGCTGGTTCCTTCCCCCTTCTCCCCCCTCTCTCTTTTTTTATATTAGGATGTATCTTTTACTGCTACAGAGGTTAAGTGCTTTTTAATTTATTTATTGTTCTGCGCTTAGTATTTCTTTCCTGAAAATTCTGGACTTGTAAATTTAATAAAGAGTTATAATCATCATCATAATAGCAGCAATTAGAGATTTCTTGATAAACTAAAAAGCTGTAATCTTCGGAGCCCCAAACTAGGACTCCCCCTTTCTAAGAAAATAATTAGTTGAAAGAATCCTAGGATGGGGAACAAAAAAATTATGAAATATATTAATCTTCTCAGCAAATCTGAGCAATATCTTAAAAAAACTATGTGAAGGGGACTAAAGTGCAGAGCCAGGCAAAGAGTCCAATTATTTTTAGGAGTTTCTATTTACACTTTGACCATAAAAAGAGTGACCTGGAAACTTTGTATCTGCATGCCATTTCCTTTTTCAGCTGTGGAAAAACATCTGAGTAAATGCCCATTTCCCTGCAGAGGGGAGGGCAGAGCTACCTGGTCAGAGCAAGTGGAAAGCACAGGCAGGCACCACAGGCTGGTGGAGAATTAAGAGGACTATTTTACTCAAAGCTCCTCAAGCAACTTAATCTAAATATTAAACTTATTTCCTTGAGAGGTTTAATTACAGCCCTTCTTGCTGCTCAAGTGAGCACTGCATGGGATATTACTCCCGTTATTAGCATTTATTACAGGATAGATATTAGATATTACTGTCTTTGTCGCTATCTTTACCAGAGCATGCCAGCGAGTGAGGATGAGTGGGAAGCCAGCGACGAGAAATCTTCTCAGGCTCTGGTTACGCCCACTGCACTGCGAGGAAATGTGTGTGTATGTATGGGAAGCACTTCTGAGGAACTCTGCTCGGTGTTGACTCACATCCTGGTCTGTGCCAGTTCCCATGGTACCGACCCCGCAAGCCTCCCCGGCAGGATGAGCTGCAAGTGGGTGCTTCATCCCGGCTCACAGACCCGGAGTTGGGACATGCCATCTGCGGGCCAAGGGGCAACGAGAGGTCCCTCCAGAAGAGAGGGCTGCCTTCATCAGCACACATCAGGGCTTCAACTCATAAAACCAGAATCCCATCAGACAAGGCAGACTTTTAAACCCAGCTGTGAGGATTAGGGAGGACAATTCGTACGTAAAAGGAGACAGGCTGTGTGCTAGCACAAAAGGAGCTCCTCGAGGTATGGCAGCAGAGGTGCTGATACCAACTGTGGCACAAGGCTCATTTTCGTTAATTCTCCTTCCCGGGCCTGTTAGAAACATGTCAGGGATTTCCTGGGGGCCTGGATCCCAGGCAGAGCCATCTGATCTCAATTTTATTACCGAGTAATTAAAAAAGCAAAAAAGAGGGTGGATAGCAATGCTGCTGTTGCAGTGACTCACTCCTCTTTCCTTGTATGCATATTGCTACAATAAATCCCTTGCACGTTTTTTATAGATGCTGCATAAGTTAATAAATAGGGACACTTAAACTAAATTGGCCCTTTTTCTTCCAGGCAAGAGACACATTCATCCCCTGACTTGCACTCATCCTGGCCACTTAAGCTGCCTTATTGTGCAAGTCACTCCTCTACAACAGCACAAGAGCCACTTCTTTACCCCAGAATTCGAGATCTATGCCCGAATCCACGATGCGAGAACTCTTCTGGAACACGATGCTATCCTTTTTGGGAGACTGAACTTTAGCTGAACATCAGGGAAATTCTGCTTTACAAAACTGGGGCGTCATCTTTTAACAACTGCATTTCACAGAAAGGTCAGCAACTTCATCAGCACACGTTGCGCGTCTAACTTAGATCAGCATTACAAGCCGAGAGGAGAGTCCATCTGTTGTCAGTAGAGATGGAGCCTCTCAGGCTTAAATAGGCATTAAGTACAATATATAAAATGAATGCAGTGGAACAAAGCCTCTTCACAGACACATGCACAGAGAAATAAAACACCACAGCTTACTCCTAATACAGATAGTCAAAATTACTTTGAAAATTCGGGAATCAACACTGATTAATTTTGGCACCTGAAGTACCTTGTTGCATTCACTAATGTACTTAATGGAATGGGAGAAAATAAGGAGTTAATAAAGGCAAATTTGTGCCTCTTCAGGCCCAGACAGGGCAGTTAATCGTATCTCTTACTGATTAAAAAATAAATTAGAAAAATAATCGGTCATACTGGATCAGAATCATTAGGACACACCCACAGTCCAGTTAGCATTGCTGAATTCTATCCACACTCATTTGCACCAAACAAAATACAGCTCCAAAGGTTACAACTGTTCGAGATCCCTTCAAATAGATCGCACAGAATCCGAAATGTTGCTACATTAAATGTAAGAGTCTGCTGGGAGATGCTGGGGATGCCTGAAGAAGCTGCACTGATGCTGCACGTATCTTGGTTAGACAGGAACAGACTTCAAACAAAGCACAAAGTCTCGCTTCCTTCCCCGCTCACCCCCCACCCTCGTGCCTTCCGTTCTCTTACCCCACCATTTCAGGAAACAAACGATGGTGATTTAGGCTCCACATACCATGTGCATCAAAGAATTCATCATCTGAGCTGTCATCTGAATCCCTGGCAATGCTCTGCATCCTCCACTCGGAGATACTATGGCGTGAGGGACTCGCTGGAAAAAACAAAAAAGCCTTATGTGATACGCTACAGCAACAAGACGGAGAGTTCCCAACATGATCTTTGCTGGAGGAAGAGTCGTGTGTTCTCTATGAAAATTCACTGCTGCAATATTAAAAACACAAAACCCCGATGATGCTGGTGTGATGTCAGTGTACCGTTCTACAGATCCCGTTTGCTTACTGTTGTTAGAACCTGCCAGCAAGATGCTACATTAAAGCAAGCTGTTTGTATCACTCCTATGCTATTTTGAATGGCAGCTATTTATAATTGTTAGTAGGACGTGCAAAATCAGCTGGGTTTTAAAGTTTGCAATTAGGAAGGAAGCAGGCTGATTGGAAGCTTTCTTTGTGCCTCTAATCAGCACACAAACCATGCCTCTGCTTCGCTAACTTTCGGGTGGGGAGCTGAGCAGAGCAGCCTGGATAGAAATAATCTGTTTTCTGGAAGGAAATTGCTTCCACACAAATTGGATTAGAGATCTATTTAAACTTTAAACTTGAATGATTTAAACAACATGCTATCCAACTACTTCATAGGGAGCTGTCAGAGCAGCTGTCCTGACGGAGCGAGGAGAAAACCTAACGGTCCTTTTGGTTCCTGTTTGCCCTCCTCTTCCCACACCTACCTGCTCCCCTCCAGAGTTCCCTGTGCTAAATATAAACATGATACAGCTTTTTGCCTTGGTTTGGGTTTGTTGGTTTTTTTTAGATATAATTTAGCAATGACCCAGCCTGAACTCTTCTTGGCTGAAGAGAACAGAACAGCCGTCTAGTAAAAGCACTGTCCAGAGAATAACGAGAGAGAGAGGGGTTGTCCCCTCTTTCAGATGGCTCTTGCATGTCACACAGTGCACACAAGGCACTGGCAGCAGCCACCAAACCAAACACTGCAAAAACCTGAGGAGACTGACAAATTCTCATTTAGCATATACAAAGATGCTGAAAGGTTCTGGTTACTGTGACAGCTGCACGAGCTGTTTCGTGCTATTGTAGCAGAGCTGAATCTGTAAGTCAAATTCTTCTAATTTTGCTACCCGGTTGTCACATGGGAAGGGGATGGAGACCCTGTGCAGAGTCATCTAATTGCAGCTTAGCACTGGCTCAGCACCCCCCAACTACCCGACTGCCCACCCCTTGGGGAGCAGCGAGCGAGGAGGTTGGCAGAGCAGAGCTAATTCACGCCGGAGTGACGTCAAGGCACTCACATAATAGTTGCTAAAAATAGAGCATATTATAACATATGGGATGGCGACAAGGGTCCTGCTGTCACCAGAGGTCTCGCTCAGATGGTATAGAAAGGACCGAGAGCTTTTAGAGAAAGGGCACTGCTTTTTCCAGCTGGAGGTGGCGGTGAGGCGAGAGAGCCCTCCTTGCTTCCTTCCATATGCTAATATGCTGCCAGCATGAAGAAGGATTAAAATATCTGCATGACGTACTCCCCAGCACATCACAATTCATTTCTTTCATGACTTTTTCTTGTAAAAGCTGAGACATTCTGCAGTTCAAAAGAAATTCACGCTTTGCTACCAGTGAAAACCTTCAAGTGAAATCCTAAGAGGTCTGAAACCTACAGCTTCCAATGAACATGTCAGCACTGGCAGAGGGGGTTCATAACAGAGAGCATAACGAGACGGGCACATCAATATAAAATCCTGGTGCAAACAAAGTAGCCAGCATTTTTATCTTTATACAATGATTTATGAAGCAGCTGGTATGTTCTTCCCTGGGGCTCACTCCAGTGAGTCATCGCAAGGTAAAACTACTGCTCATCTCTCATTCACCCCGCGATGAGATCGGTGACGGAGTGGTAAATAAAAACGGAGACTCAACTCACAATACTTAATGCAAATGAGAGATGGAGAAGCTTCACTCACCCAAGATGTCCCCTTCCACTGTCATTGGAAAAAATGCTCCCCCTTTGGGGTTTACAGAAAAATCAGGAATTTTTTGCCCTCTCGCTGCGACAGCTATCACCCAGCTATCAGCTGCGCTTGGCTGAGAGGAGAGGGGACAGCTGAGGGTTCAAGCCATCTGTAACTCACTGAAGATTCACCCCTTTGCACTGAAGGGTCTAAGGAAGGGAAGAGTTTACCACAGCAGAAGAAAGGTGTCTGCTGAGGGAGAGGCGAATGACAGAATTCAGGACTCAAAGCTGAGTCCCTACAGGGTATCCTTAGGGGCTTTCACAGCAAAATCCTGAAAGCTTGCTGGCTGGTATTTAAAAGGGAACATAAATGCGATCCATGGTCCCACCTAATCGCAGGCTGTGGGGTTTGGTTTCTGAACAGCTACTGCACATCATCACTAGTGGAAGGCAGCAGCCACCAACCACTTTTTGGTGGGTACCTGCCTTGATTTCCCCAGTAACTGATGGGGGTGCTTTGCTGTGTGAGTATTAATTTATCACCCACGGAGCCAAACACTCCCTTTTGAAATGAATGGCAGGCACTAACGTATAACCCTGGCCAAGGGGCATGGGGTGCCTGCTGGAAAACAAGAGCCAGTTAACAGTGACCCACAGCCAGGCTGGTTCTGTGACAGAGCAGACAGGTAGACATCCAGAAAGGGAGCACTGCTGAAGGACAATCCCTATAAAAGCCACCAGTGGTCTTTGGTAGAAAGGCCTAACTCTGTGCTACTGCTTGTCACCTTCCCAGAACCAACACTGCTAGCCAACTGCTGCCAGCTCTTCTTCTGGTTTTCATACTTTCTCTGCTTTTGACATCAGCAAGAATTCTGCCATGTTCCACTGAGTTACAGTTATGGAATGACAAGAAACATTCCCAAACCCATAACAGGTCACCTGAGAAGACATCCTCCAACACCATCAGAGAAGGCCTCCGAGTTAAAAGGACTCACAGAAGAAATACGCATTGGCCCAAAGGTGTCAGCATGTGGAGACGTGGTCATACCTCCCCCAAAAGCCCAACCTCCATGCAGTTCAGAGGAACAAGTCATCATCAGCATCTTACCTCCTCTCTTTGAAGATCGTGAGGACTTGGAAGAGGTGGACCACTGCTTAGTGAGTGATCTTCCAGAGGCTGTTTCACTGTTACTAGCAACATCCTCTGTGTCAACAGGTGAAACTGTGTTGGCTTCAACATCCTTCTCACCAGGAGTGTCTTTGACTCCGTGCTGCTCAGTATCATTTTCACTGCAAAACTGGGCCATCTTCTGAGCCAGCATCAACTGTGCCTCCTTCTCCAGCTGCCGGATGTCCTCAATGGTGAGCCCATACCATTCATCCTGCCAGCACCAAGCCTGACGATGGGCACGGACCATGACCTTCCGCAAGCCTGCAAAGCCAGAACGCCCCGTCACCAGTGCTATAAGACTGCAGGAATCCCTTATAAGTCTTGTAGGAATCCCTGCAGTTCCCTCCCCCAGAACCTCAAGACACCATGGTAAGGATATATATGGCAGTGGCATCAACAACACAATGCTAAAAGCTGCAGTAAAGGACCTTCTTATAGCAAGCATCAGGATGGCAAATTGGTCACTTTATGTACTTTATATCCTCAATTCTTGCTAACCAACCATGCACTGAAAAATCAGCCAGTCTTCTACCACTGCTTTTGTCTTGAGAAGGGAGTTGATTTGTTAATTTCAGATCCAGGACTTTGTCTTGTGACTTCCCACTCCACCGAGGAGAAGCCAGGCACAGACCACAGTTGCAACTCCCATGAAGTTCTGGGAAGATGTAACATTGGGATTCAGCCTTCAAACTGTTCCCAGAAGAAAAACAAATACAGAAAATCCAACATCAACAACAAAAAACCCACTGATTTTTTTAACATAGCAGAGTTTCAAGTGGTTCTGTCATGAAGACTACATGTCCCACCATGATTGTTACATGACAGAAGCACATGCCACATCAGCAACGCTAGGACTAAAACCTCTTCTTTCCTTGGAAATCTGGTTTCTGTCTATCAGTGCAACAGCATCACAAATACAAGCTTCTGAGATAATGGGATGGGAAGAAAGGGCAGGGAGGGAATAAAGGTACTTTATTTTGCAGATACCATCTGCCTTCTGCTGCATGAGAAAGATGAAGTGGGTAAAGTAAATTTAAAATATTTCAACATATCACGTATCTGAAAGGAAGAACTGTCTCTACATCACCCACAGTTCTCTTGACCAGGCAAAGAAAACATTCCTCCAAGACTTAAGCTTGGTGGCTAACACCATCATACTATCAAGACTTTTAAAACAGTATAGTCACTCAGGATTTTCATCCAATATTACTGCTTAAAGGCTCACGATAGGTCAAAGCTCCAAACTGCTATTTGGAAATATGAAACTGAAAAAACAATGATAAAAATCAGTAAGTATTGTTCTCCCTTTAAATACTGGGAAACCGAGGCAGAGATGGGTTGAAGGACATGTCAAAAGCAGGAGTGGGAATTGTTGTCACTGGGATTATGGATCCACAATTCTCCTCTGCTAAGCCTGGAGCAGAAACATACTGCACCAAAAAGCTGGCAGGCAGGATAGCCAACCTCTCACTCTGATGAAGACCCTGGACAAAGACCACAGGCCACACCACTGCTCCTGCTATTGTAAGATACAGGGCAACCAACAGGCTACATTAAAATAATTTAAAAGCTTCACCAAGAGGAAAGATGGCCCTTGTTAAGTCACCTCCATTTCCAGGAACATGGCCAAAGCTGGATGGGTCCATCACATACAAGGCTTCACAGCAATATTTGCTTCACTGTTGCACAGAAAGCCTTAGATCTCACTATTGCCACAGCTTCTGTGGTCTTCAGCCTAAATATCCCTTTTGTTTCAGCAATACCTTTTTCCTTTTTTTTTTTTTTATTAATTTATTTTTTAAATCATACATAAAGCCAATTTTCATGTACTCATTTCCTTCCAGGCCCGGGCACTTTGTTTTCTGCCCTGCGCTTTGGTTAGCTCTTAATGCCACCAGCCATCACAAGTCAACCTATCGGGAGGAAATAACCATTGAGATGAGCAGCTAATGTGATGGACCAACTCAACCTGAACTTCATTTGTGCAGTTAGATTAAATCTATCAATATTTTATGCATCTCTCTGCCTGACTTTCAGAAGGGAGCTCCGTGTAGGAGAGGCAAATTTGAACCAACAGACTGTGACCTTCTGTGGGCAGAACAAGGGGTCTCGGCAACTTAATTCTGTTCAACCTTAGTTGAGATTCAGAGTTATTTCCCCCACCAGATTACTTTTTGCAGAACTACAGGAGAATGTTTTAGCCTCTTCACCTGCCGTTATGATTGACAACCAGCTGAGCTTAAAAACGAAGATTAAACTCCCATCACATCCATGCTGAAGCCAACAGAACATTTCCCTCGCTGTAATTCAGGCCCCAACACCACAACTATCCTTTGGACTTCCACAATGTCCATTCTACTTTGCGTGAAACACCTTGAGAACAGACTGTGACCAAGCAGAAGCAAACAGCCCCCTCATTCTCATTCCAGGTCTTTCTCTGTTCCGGGTCTCAGGAGCTTCTGCTTGTGCTCTTGGACCCAACCTTAATGCATCAGTGCACCAACTCCTTGGAAACGCTGCATAAAGGCACAGGTGCCACCAACTGCATATCTTTGTTTTAATGCACTAACACCAGAAGGAACATGAAAAACCACTAGGGGAAAAAACCCTAACTTTCTACTGAAGTTCCCCTCTGCCTTCTTTCACTTCATCTCTTAGATGACAAAAATGGCCTGTATTGCTTCCTCCCAACCCACAGACCTCTCCATCTGCACTGCTTGCACCGCTTCGATCAGACCTCCCAAATCACCCTTCCTTAAAGCTTTGTTCTGTTGAAAACAGGATGGCACTGCAGGGCTTCATGGCCATTGTGCCTCTTTTGCTCCAGATTAGTTACTAAGTCAAAAAGCATGAGATTCTTTTCTTAGCCTCTGGCCTTGACCTGGGATGGGTCAGCGATGCTGCATTTCTCTCTTTCTTAAAAACTGGGAGAAAACTTGGAAGAGCATGAGGCTGTCCAGGTACAGAAGAAATAGAGAAACAGAGGTCACAGCTTGCAGAAAAAAAAGAAATCTTCACTTCTAGGGATGGAGAACATAAACAGTCCCTCCCTGCACAGCAGTGAGGGCATCACTCAGTTAGCTTCTGCTGGCAGTGTTGAAGCCATCCAGCAGGCAGCCGAGACCCAGAGGACACCACAAGTGTCCCCACAGAGATATACAGATTCCAGATCCAGCTACAAATGACTGACCTCACCTATCTGGACACTGCTTCCCTCCCCGTGCCATGGAAAAAAATATATAAATCAAGTCTTAAAGCATTTTTTATCAAAACATAAGAGAAAATCAACCTTTTAAGTGTGAAAAGTGAAAAGGAGGAGCCAGATCAGTGTGTAATTGAGGAAAATTCTCTTTTTAAGAGATCAGAGATGCCCATCAGGACAGTTCTGAAGGCATCTGTGGTCCAGTTCACTTTCGTTTTTCTCCCTGGCAGGAGATGAGGTGCAAATGCCTCCTGCTCAGCCTGAGAAGTCCCTGTTCCACTGTGCTTTAGAGCTGTGCCTCATGGGTGGCTACAGCCCATTTGGCAGTTTGCTTTGCAATCCTGTGGCAAGCTGTCCTTGGGCAGTGGGAGCTAGCCGGAGAGGACAAGTTGGGTACAGCATCCCACTTGTCACCTTATTCCAGGTGGGACAGAATACAGTAAGTCCAGTGGAGGTGAGGCTCTGAAAGCAAAGTGGTCTCCTAAAGAGGTATTTCTGGTGCAAAGAGAGAACAGAGCAGCACAGGAGAAGTGGGAAGGGTTTTAGAGTAGGCTTTGCACCTCCACTGGTGTGCACCACACTCATCTGAGCCTTCTTGCTGACAACTGCAGAACAACCCTGCAGTCTCAGCAGGCAATTCACCCAACTGAAGTCAGTCAAAAATAACAGGAACTGGGTTTTTAGAAGATTGCAGGCAGCAGCCAATTTCAGTACTATCAGTAGTCAGCAAGGCTTCACCGTTTCTCTAGAGGGCACAATGCTTTGGTTTAAAAAAACCAAGGAAACCACACATGCACAAATGTACACATGCAGGCTGAGTTCAGAAGTACCCATCATTGTTGCGTTGATTTAATTATAATATTTCCCACTGTGTTGTGCAGAAAGATCATCTGTGAAGAGTCTAGCAGGGTGCAAACATTTAAATCACTTGCCTTTCAAACTCACCACCTCAACAACTCTGCTGCAGAGACTGGTTGAATCCATGAGGTGCTGACTCTTGTAAATGATTTGCCTGCAGATTGTGGTGTCAAACTTAATCTCACAAAAGAAGTGTAAATGACCATGAGACAAGCCAGGGCAGAGAGAAGTCTTAGCTGAATTTAAAAAGCTTTTGTTTATAGTTCTGGGTCTGTTTTTCAAATTGAAGTAAAAATAGTAACAGAAACAAAAACTCAATGGAAAAAAACAAACCAAAACAAAAACCCCACCACCAAATCCTACCCAAATCCCCTTTACTATCCATATGATAAAACTATATACCCAGAGGCAACATCCCCAAACATTTTATAATGCACTCTCGCAACATCCTGGCAGCAGATAAAGAAGGCCTGATTTTCCTTGTGCAACACTATTTCCTCGATAGTCACAGCAGTTCCATGACCTTGTCAGCAGAGCTCTGGTTGTCTGAATGGATTGGATCAAAGGTAACCCACAGTTCTGTCCATTTGCTCCCCTACCTTCCCTTCTTGCCTGGCTCACCCCACTCATGAAGAAAAGCCTGTGGTGACACCTGTGTCGTGCAATCGGCAACTTATCCTTGAAAAGACTCTACCTGCAGCACTCTTCTGCATCAACTTTCCATTTGAGGGCTAAAGTGAAGCAAAAGTTCTGCAAAAGAGCTTTCTAAAACAGCTCCCACTTTGTCACTGTGTGACAATTTGGGCATATTTACCCTAAAACAGAGTAGCTTAGACAAAGCTCCAGTTACCGGGATGGGAACATGCTTTATAATCAATAACCCATACCCGTCACCAACCTTGTTTAACAGCAAAAGACTCATAGCCCACGTGCACCGTTAGGAAGCAAGTAGGAGCAGAATATTATGCAGTGCCAGCCCAATTAAACTTTAAATTCTATGGGAGAGGAGTAAAAAAACATACAAATATTACAGCCAAGTAGACTAATATCCCACAATTTTAGTCTGTGTCTCGGGCTGTCAAAGCACTGAGTAACTGTCCAATTAGTCATCAGAAAAATGGCTGTTGCACTCAGTAAGACTGGGAACATTTCAACACCATCCCCCAGAGTTACTCGCCCTGCACTCAGTAGCCTTTCTACATATCAGAGTCCATCCGTCACTTAACTCAGACATGTTCTTCTTTCAAACCATTCTCTAATTTTACTTTGCACCACTGAAGGGCTGCTCCCCACCTCGGGCAATGTTTGGATCCCGCTCCTGGTTTTTGCCCCCATCTTCTTGCTGCCTTGGTGACCCTGCACAGAGAGCACTAATTCCCCAAGAAACACATCTGCAGGAGCTGGGAACAGGGGAACCAGGAAAAAAATGCCAAGAAGCATTTTGGGCCACAAGAACATTTCTGGCACCTGAGAGCTTGGTCCACCATCGATTGTACCACGCACAAAAGTCTCCATCTGTTTTCGGNGCATTTCTGGCATTGGGCCACAAGAGCATTTCTTGGTCCACCATCGATTGCACCATGCACAAAAGTCTCCATCTGTTTTCGGTCACCAGTTGAAACCCCATAGCTGGGATCAGCATATAAGCCTGGTCAGTCATGCTGTAGCCCAAATCTTTCTTGCCTTGCTGTCTTTGGTAGACTCTGGCAGTTCTCCCACTCGCGAATGGCTTCCCCATGGCCATCCCATTGCAGGGGAAGGCTACGCATCTTCTGTAGATACCCAAAGCCTTTGCTTTTCACTCACTCAAGTTAGCATTGCCTTAAAAACTTTTCTGACTTTATGCATCTTAACCACTTTGAAAAACAGTATTTGCCATCATTACAAAAGTGTGGAAAGGCTTTTGAAAGGCAGACAATGAGCTGGCGCAGCTCTCCGCAAAGCCTCAATCAAGAGGAAAATGGCAGGCAATCTTTCATGAAACACAAAAGAAACATTTCCAAGGGACCACAGTTTAATCTATGCCAAGCACCTCTGAACAACTGGAAGAGTCACATGCTTCTTTTTCATTTAACAGATACAATGGAGTTGTTATTCTGCCCCCATGCTTTGCAGTGTACACTAAATTAACCCGTGTCACCAAAATGCCAAGGGAGCTCATTGCAGAGAGCCGCTTGCAATACAGTCTGCAACAGGTAAAAACTTCCAGCTGGAGGTAAAGTAAAACCAGAGGAGCTTTAAGAAAGCAACCTGTGACTATTCAGAGAGCGCTGCACACCATCAGTGTTTTCCACATGAGCTCTCAGGAGCACAGTATGATTGAAAAGAGCTATAAAATTACTTATGCTAGCATCAGGCATTTCAAAGAAGCTTTGCATATAGAAGGGAGAGCTGTAAAGGTCAGTCCTGGTTTGAGGTAAAATGGAAAGCAAGCAGCATCCTTTACACGGCCTTTCTTTGCCATAGAACAGCCACGGCTCGGCACTCTTTTTGAGATGGGAATGCTTCTTTAAAACATTCTTTAAGTTTTCCACCCAGCCATAGATCCTGTCTCTTCTGGCAAGGCTCAGAAACTATGTTGGTCGTGTTATAGATTTTCTGCAAAGAACAAATTACTGCCAGCACTGCTACCACCTGCACCGTCTCCACTTAGTTACTTCTGGGACACAAATAATGCCTCCCTTAAAAGCATTCGCCTAAGAATGATGCATCAATCAAAGCAGCATTTACTCACAACTGAGAGCTGTCAATGACTCGTGGTGGGTTATAGCACAGTCAGGTGGGGAGCCCTTGAACGCGGCAGCCTGGGGGACAGAGATGTATGGCCACACAGAGAGCCACCACCGCTGCCACACGGCAGGCAGAAACTAGGGACACTCCAGGGAGCAGTTTTCTGAAACCAATTAGGATTCACAGGTGAAGCTCATTTCTTTGAGCAGCCTTTGAGGACTTTGTCCAAAATAAAGAAAATTGGCACATTTTGAAGAAGATACAGCAAAGTTTACCAGTCAAATCCTTGCCTAAAGCGAGAGAATGCAAGATCTTGCCTACACAGGACCCAAAAGCCTTTTCAGTGGCAACCCTTCCAGCGGTTTGGATTCACACATACAATTATCAGTAACAGAATAACATGAGTTTTTCTGAACTGATGCATAACTCTGCAAAAGAGAATCTCTTCACAGACATGACTTGGGATATGACACATTGCACATACCTCACCCCTGCATTTCAATTCACAAACAACATTAAGGAGTCAATAGTGAACTCTGCAAGACTACAAATGCTCACCAACGTCGTGGATAAACCGCTCGATTTTGGACTGCATGCCCCAGTATCTGAACTCAACTTTACAAAGTTTGTATGCACACATGATGGGGTATTTCCCAGGGTTGTTCTTGTACTCTTGAATCCAGTCTTCTGAGAGAGGACCTCTTTTAGTCTTCACTGATTTATACAACTTTGGATCCTCCTCAGCTTTGTATTCATGTGGAGGGATAGGATCTTTAACAATATCAATAGGATCTATAGAAAGAGATTAGAAACAGTTAGACATTTCCTTCTCCCAAACAAAAGGAAACACCATTTTTTCAGGAGTTATTTCTGTTTTAATAAGTCCCAGAAGCATTAGAGCAATTTAGTTTCTTTTTACTTACACTTAACTGATATTTAAATTGTTTATACGTCGCTCCTGGGCGGCGATCAGCTCTGCCAGAGGAACTAGGACGCACAGTTCCAGCAAACAGAGGCTTTGCTCCAAACAGACATTTTTGCCAACGGTGAGTGCAGACCCACAGCAGACCCACAGCGCTCTGGCAGATCCGCACACTCCGTCTTTCCAGCAATTTTGCACGTTCCATCTTTCAGCTTTTCTAATATCACTGCTGGTGCTACAGCTGTGTCTCATCTGAGACAATTCAATACACCTGCCCTTTCTTAGCGCTGTTATGGAAAAGACACCGCCCACTGAACAGCTTATCTGTGGAGCCCATCAAGTGAATTTACCGGTAACTCCTCACGTGCTATTGTTAGATCAGATGTCCTACAGAAGGCAGAAAGTTTAACTTAAGTCCTAGTCAACACTTCAACACTGGAGAAGTGGAACAGCAGTAGGAGCAGAGTGAATGCTCGTATTTTCTAGATCTGCAGCCCCCACCCCGGATCTCAGCAGAACTGGCTGAACTTTGGATTGAAGGGCAGGAACGCACTTGCCAAGAAACAGCAGCTCTTCTGACACTTCTCAGAGAGGCAGCATGACTCAAGCCTATTTGTTCCGTACTGAAAGCCTGATCAGATAGGCTTAGGAATGAGGGCAATCAAACTGAAGTTAAAAACAAAAAAGTTTAAATCACCTAACACTCAAGTAAAATTTCACAGGGTTACTGCCATGTCCCACACGTCAACAGTGCTCAAGGAGCCGGAGCAGCCACTAGATGTCCTTCCCCAGAGCTCCTGCTGTGGCCAGCACAGTGTTGAACTGCCAGAAGTCAGCCAGAGCCCAACACTTCTCCAGCCTCAGCAGCTCCAGAGCAAAGGATGCTCCAGTCCCACGTAGCTTTCATTGCCATTGCTTCCTGCCATGCAGCCGGGTCCCCAGCAAAGCCATGGGCACAGACCACGATGGACAGCAAGAGAGGAACTGCTCTGACACTCGCCATTCTCTGCCTTTTTATAACATGCTCCTTTGTGCATTTTGTCATTAAACCCTTACATGTAATAAGGCTCATTAACCCAATCTCCCAAAGACCGCTGCGAAGTTCAGGTGTTACCCTGCACGAGGGCAAAAGGGGAAGCAAAAATGAAATACACCCTCATGTTTTAGAAGTGCAGAGGAACAATTTTCATATGTGTGAAGGAGCTACGCAAATATACATTAATATTTTCCTCTACTATTACTACAGTATTTCTTCTTTTTACTCCCAAAATCATTAGATGTCGTACTCCCCTCAGAAGGCTGCACAAGTAAGACAGGAAAGCATCAGCTTCAAGTTACAGACAGGGGATTCAAGTTATTTCCATGTGATTTACATCAAATCTAGAAGAGAACTCAGGTGTCCTCCCTCTACCTGATGTAACCCTAACCCAGCAGCCTGACACCAACACAGATGCAGGTGTGTGTTTAGAGGGAAATGGGACAGACAGATGGAACACACCATGCAAAACCCTTTACATAGCAGAAAAAAATATAAGAAAAGAGAAAAAAAAAACCCTGAAAAAAAGTCAAAAAAAAAAAAGATTAGTCACCTAGAATAGTTTGTCTTTTTTCTGCAGGAGAAAGGTTGAACACGTTGACATGGTCTCCGGGATCAGTTTTGTAGTATGTCTCAATATCAATAGAGAACTTCTCCACAAAAGGACACGTATACCTGAAAAGGAGAACAATGCAGCTTAGAGTAAATCCCTCTCAGCTTAGCAAGTGGAGAAAATGCTTTCCTAAGATGTTCAAAATCAGCCTCAAATCCAAGCCAGCCCTCACTCGCGTCTTATTTCAGGTTTGCTTAAAATACCTGCTGTACAGACTCAGGAGATTTTCCTCAATAACTTCTTAAGACAGGAGCTTGCCCTGGACGTGTAGCTTTACTGGAATTGCTCTGGTTTAGTGAAATCCCACAGCAAAGAGGTGTGCTCCCCACAAGTTGTTACATGGATTGCAGGTGAGAAGATACCCATGTGCCCTACGCAGTTACTGGAGACTGGGTACCCACATTGACCATGAAGCAACTTCCCAGGGCGGCAACAAGCAAGCACTGGCAGGAGAGAACCATCCCCTCTCACTTTTGCAGAGACACTGACAAAAACCTGCCATTTCGTTTGACAACATCTCCTCCAGGAGAAGATTATCCTTCTTTAAAATGAGCATTTTTCAGCAAGGAGGTAACTTCTGGGTCTGCTGTACGGACAAGTTATGTTATCCTTGCAGGTGTGACACAGACACAAGGACACCTTGGAAATGCATCTCTACCAGGAGAAAAGCAGAGTTCTTGCCTGGAAGCTATGGCAGAATGAAATATGGACTGGTTCTGTGCAGCGCCAGGTTTCCTGGCCAACTGATTGACTCATGGACATTTCAAGACAATAGATAAAACCAGACCAGCAGTGGACTTTAATCACTTCAAAGGCAGACAGCTCCGTTCTATTTAGTCATGAGCAACTGCTCGTACGCAGGCACTGACTCCCCACCTTTCCCCAGACTGGTGGTACTTGTAGGGAGCAGCAAAATCAGAACTATGAAACTTTTCTGGATTTTTTGATAATAATCAGAATATCCACTAAAGCCTTTTTATTGTGAAAGATGACAGCAGTATCAGACTTGTAAACCTGGAAAAGGACAAATGCCCTAAACCAGCATAACTGGCATACAGGCTATTTATTCCACGGTATCTGAAGTCCTTCCAGACAACATCAGCTGAAATTAGGAGGTCCCCGAGGACTCCACAGAGCCTCTGGCACTCTTCCCTTCTCAGGGTGAAAACCATAGGATGTAGGTTTGTTATTTTCTAACTGAATGACAGTAAGACAGTTTCTAGAAAAGAAACACCAGGTTTATTTATTTATTGAGATTTTTTTCACATACCCCACATCCCCCCAGAACAAATGAATCCTGTCTTACTTGACAGCGTTCAACATGACAACTGTCCCATCACTGCACAGATTTAGAACTTCACTGAGCTAGCAAATATCTGCAACGTTAAGCAGAACATGCAGTGCAGGATACAAGACTAAAATAAAAACCCTTCAAGATTTCCCAGCTTTGACGGACAAAACAGCTCACATTTTAGAGTAATCAGCCACAAATTCTCAAGTATGTGTGCAGTCAGCTCAGGCAGCACTTGCACCCCTGAGATTCAGCACCGTGTAAGAATTTTAGGACTTGACCCCAGTGTTTCTAAAAGGATATTACTAGAGATGGAAGAGATGCCATGGCCACACACAGTAACCCTCTCTCTAAAGTAGGGAAATACCTCCGGACAGCTTGATAAGTTTTACCTTGTCCTGGTATAAGGATAAGCATTCCATGATTCCTCTTCGACTCGCAGAGCTGCCTTGGGCAGTATCGACCGAAACCAGCTGGGTATGTGCATACCAATGTGGTATACTTTGTGGGTGTACTGCCCATTGCCTCCCGGTCCATCCATGTATGGCCTGTTCTCCAGGATCTCTACTCCACTGCCTTCCCCACATGTCTCCTCTCTGCTCTTTTTCTGAAAGGAGAAAAATATATCACAGAGCTAATCCTCCCAGTGCATTGTACATACCAAGGTCTCAAAGCACATGAACGTTGGGGATGGTTTCTAGGGCTCCTTTCAAGCAGCACCCCATACAGAGAGCAGGACGGAAGCAGCACGCTGGCAGTAAGATTACCAAACCTAGAGATTATACCAAGGAAAAGATTTAGAGACCCATCTGACCAACACAGATCACAGATCTGATTTCTTAGGGATGCTGTGAAAACCTGGATTTGCAATAAGAGACAGTCTGAATGGTGACCTAATACGCATCAATTCCCGCTCCCACAACAGGTTACGCTTGGCCTCTTCCTGAGAGGACACAAAACCTGGGCTCCAGCTGAACCACCCAAGAGCACAAGAAGCTTTCTCCTCGGTGGGTGACCTGCAGAAGGGGAACTTGTCCAACTTGGCACATTCTTCTGGTGTTGTATCAGCATGAAGAAGTCATACACACGCTCAGCGCAATGTCACGGTACTAAAGACTATTTTATGACCTAAAACCACAGGATTTGGGGGCTCATTGCTTGCGGTCTGGCAGGGCAGCAGCTCTCTGAGAACAGCTTGGAGACTACGCTCTGCTAATTAAGATATTTAGAAGAAACAACCCAAGTTTGCCAGAATGCACACAGCACCCCCTGGCAGCCTCCATATTTTGGCTTATTTGTAGTAGGATTGTCCCTCATCAAGAAACCTGGCAAAAATTCCTTCAATAAAAAAATACTAATTTCAGTGCTTCTAAGAAGAGCTAGAGACAAACCAAATATTTATTCATTTGTAACACATTTCAGCAGATTGGATGATGTATAACCTTCATCATTTCCAAGCAACAAATTCATATTGTTAGTATTTTGAGTTTATTGTTTGTATTTGAGAGGACAGTGCTCTGGAAAGTAAGGAAAAAAATGGAATTTTATACAAGAATAAACTGTGAAATATAACACAATAACAACCTCTCGGTTTTGGCCTACAGACAATTCAAAGGCTAACATGGTTTAACAGAAAATGATTAATAAGATGCAAGAGATCAGCTTCTCCTTGTTTGAGGACAGGATGACAAGCCAACACAGCTATTTAGAAGTAGACAGACCTCTTTTTAAAGAACTCTCAAGCGATTTTAAATTTAAACAGCTGTAACTGACAAATCTAAATAACTGACTGTCTAAATGGTCATTTTTTTCCTGCTCCAAAGCACTTTTTTACAGTTTATATCTACCATTCAGCTGGCAGTTCATTAAAACACACATCCTCTTAAAACAAATTACTGTCTTTCAGTTCTTATGTAAGCACTGACCAAGTCCTGTACAAATATTTATGACAGTAACATTAAATAATCTTGATGACCCAAAAATCTGGTTAATTCAAAGGTCTCGGAAAAGGCAGTAACCCAGCAGGCATAGCGAATGTGTCAGACAGAATAATAACACAGCATCTGCTCCCAACAGTTGATACAAATTATGGAGATCTAGAGTTTTATGATATGGCATAAGCACGTGGAAATCATAAGCAGAGGAAATACGGGTTCCCTTTGTGCCAAGTTATCACACGTGGAATCGTACACCGGCTAGATTTGAAACTCCATTCGAGATTGCACGGTCACCGGTAACTCCAAGGCAAATTTGCCAGACCTTGTTTGGGACCAAAACACATTTCATAGAATCATAGAATCATTCAGGTTGGAAGAGACCCTTGGGATCATCAAGTCCAACCATCAGCCCTACCCTACAAGTTCTCCCCTACACCAGATCCCTCAACACCACATCTAATCTACTCTTAAACACAGTCAGGGATGGGGACTCCACCACCTCCCTGGCAGCTGATTCCACTGACTGACCACTCTCTCTGTGAAAAACTTTTTCCTCATGTCCAGCCTAACCCTACCCTGCTGCAGCTTGCAGCCATTCCCTCTTGTTCTATCGCTCATTGCCCGTGAGAAGAGACCAGCACCAACCTCCCTACAATGCCCTTTTCAACTAGTTGTAGAGAGAGTTGTAGCAGTTGCTGAGGTCTCCCCTCAGCCTCCTCTTCCTCAGACTAAACAATCCCAACTCCCTCAATCGATCCTCATAAGCCTTGTTCTCCAGGACTCTCACCAGCTTCGTTGCCCTCCTCTGTACTCCAGCACCTCCAGATCTCTCTTGTGTTGAGGTGCCCAGAACTGGACACAATACTCAAGGTGTGGCATCACCAGTGCTGAGCACAGGGGGACAATCACCTCCCTACTTCTGCTGGTCACACTATTCTTTATGCAAGCCAGGATGCCCTTGGCCTTCTTGGCCACCTGGGCACACTGCTGGCTCATGTTCAGCCGCCCGTCGACCAGCACCCCCAGGTCTTTTTCTGCCAGGCAGCTCCAGCCACACTGCCCCAAGCCTGTTTAGTAGTGTTTAAATTTCAAAAGGAAACCCACCACACCAAGTGGGCTCAGCATCTGGTTCCCAGATTCACAAGTGCTTGTATAGCATTGGAAAACCCAAACACAGAAGATTTTTTGTTTTAATACCAATGTCTGATATGAGAATGGACAAAAATACCCTGTATGCTTTCTTTCTTAGAGAGATTTCATACTCTTCCTTTCAGAGCTACATCTAAGATACGCCCTATGCCTTGTCTTCCTCTGATAGCTCTCCACCTCTTGACTCTCTTCAGAGAGTCTGGGTTTGAAGCCCAGACCAGCGGTGACACTCTGGACACACAGAGCTAACACTAACATTCTCCACTTCTCTTTCCCCCACTGAGCCAGTTCTGATAAAATCTCTCTGCATGAAGATGACTTGCCTGGTTCTCATCCTACAGGGAGAACCCCGGTGAACCTGCAAGATCAGCCAAATTTGCTTCACACGAGTACTTCCATAAGCAGCTTTCCTTCCCGACCTGGTAACACTAACACTCAGCTCCTCAGAGCCGTCTGTTGGCCTGAGACGTGATGGGTGGCATGGTGTTATGTTCCCAACACTTAGGGAGGGAAGTAAGAAGAGAAAAACCCAAATTAACTGAGACTCTTAGTGGAAGTCAGTTCATGCCCCATTTCTGGCTATTTCAGTCATTTCTATGCACCTGCAGGAGACTACAAACCCTATTCTGAGAGCAGCACATGCTTCCTCCTTCAGCATCTCCAGATGATCAACTCCAACCCACAGCCTCTTTCATCCAGTTGAAAGCCTTGAGCAAATTTTGGCGCTACACATTCCTCCTGCTTGTCACTCATCTGCACAACTACACAAGACACAACAAGGGACAGCAAAGGCATCTTCTTAGACGAATGTGAAATAAGAGCTGCACTCCTGCATGACCAAAAAAACCCCATCAAAATCAGAGCTGCAGAGTTTGTATCCCAAACTACCTTCTGAGACAGGACCCTTGAGTCAGGCCAATTTGTACTCAAAATACAACATAACTTACTGCTCAAAGAAAAACTCCACATGATAAACCCACACAAAGCTGCTTTCCAGCCCAGCGTGCTCTCACGCTTACCAGTTAGCTTGCTGAGAAGGCAACAAGCCACAGCAAGGTCAGGAAGGACTGAACAACTCAGGTTAGATGGTGAACAGTACCAATAATATCTGGTCATAAAGACAAAAAGATGTTTCTCTGACAATAAAAATAAAGACATCAGCCACACACACTGGAGAGACCGGGATGATACTCTGCACCTAAGTGGTACTGTGAAAGCACACCACTTACGGAAGTGAAGAGCAATTTGCTTTTCAACCATATTGCCTCTTCAGGTCTATTGTGACTCAGCTACAGCCTGGAGAGGGCTTGTTACAGGGAAGTGGTCTGCAAACAACAATTAAAAAATAACCATCGATTAGGAAAGCATTTGACTTGAAAAGTGTCTGGCAAGCCCTCTCCAAAGAGCATCCGTCTGCTGGGAGTGGCAGACGTGCAGGCATTTTAGGGTCATTCTTGAAGGTTTCACCCTCGCAGACCCACACCCCTATGAGAAGCACAGACTTTATTCAGCAGATTACCTGTGTTAGTACTCCTTGCTACTGACCGACAACAGGATCTCGCCTCTATATAAATGTCTGAGGAATGGTCCCCAACAAAATCAAAGAGTAGCTAACAGCCTCTAGATGCAGGTTATCTAAGCTGTAATCACAGTAAACTGTCTTATATTGTATTACAACAGGAAATCCAGTCATCCCTTTAGAAGTCCCTCTCTCTGCTGATGACACTCCATGTTCTGCACAGTCCCATCAATAGCTTTCCAGGACAGATGGTGACACAGATCCCTTCTAGCTAAAGTAATAGCATTAAATTACTCATAACAGGGAACCCAGAGAAGCAGATGCACCATGATTAGCAAGAATGCCAGTTACTTAAAGGCTTCTATTAAAATAAATCTCTTGGCACAGCAGCATAGCATGGGACACAGCACATGACCTCACCATAACAATCACAGATGAATAATTCCCATGAATGTCATCTAAACATTGGGCTAGCCTAACCCCATTTATCATCCGCCCTTCACAACAGGAGACCAACGGCTGTAAACAAAGCCTTCCACTAGCAAAGACAGGTTGATCAGTTCTCTGATCTTGCGTCCCCGTTGCCCATCAGAAACATGTCTCACCATCAGCCAACATCAGCTTAGTACATTGAGCACTGCAACGGTACTACAGAGACCAGTAAAGACAGGGTAGGTTGCATGATCACAATAGGTGGTACAGGCATTGTTCTGACTTTTAAAAATAGATTATAGCTATAGTTAATCTTACCTTGTTTACCCCTGATTATTGTTTGCAGTACAACCCTTTAACCTACATAAGTTAGATAGTGATTACAAACGGTTGACGTGCTTCAGCTTCACGATGAAATTTCTTGGTGCATTACAGCAACGTATTTACACAGCACCAGTGGCCTTCCTCAATCATCTGTGAGAGTTCTGATTTGAGATTGTTCAAATGATGAAGATTGACAGCACTATGCTGGGTAGATGTATTGTCCACAAATAATGAAGACACAAATCATTATCTGGAAACAGTAACTAGAAGATTTTTTTGCTTTCCTCCTCCAGCTCCCATTTGGCAACAGGGTATCTTGATAGACCAGACAAATTCTGCAGGGAGACTCTATTACAATAACACTGAAGTCTTGGGATTTTTTTCTATCCCATCTAGACACAGAAATGAGTACAAGAAGTTTACAGCTGGTTGATGGTTTCAGTTAGCAGCGACAGCAAACAAAGGCATCTACGTAACCACCGAACAAGAACATGACAGCAAATATCCCCAGAGGATGCTGCTAACATACTTGCTCATACTCTTGTGGAAAAAGGGAGGCTGGAAAACATTCTCTATGGCCAATTACTATTTTTTTGTTGTTTTGGATGTTAAGGCTACCACAAATGCCAATTAAGTCCCCAGAAACAGACATGTCCTTTGGGAACCAGAGAAAGCCTAAGTTGCCCCATGCAATCCACCAGACAATAAAATGCCTGAAGCTGCCTGGGCTGGATGACTCCTGCCAGCACTGGAGAGGTTTTGAGACCTGATTTCACTAATCAGACCTGTTTAGGTTTTTTTTTCTGTTCATTTTTAGACAGGAAATACAAAAGTTCCCGAGATGTAAAGAGTCGAGTAACAAAATTTAGGCCGGGAAAGGAATAAACTACTTGTTTTCAATCTCTTCCATATGTTAAGGGAAAATATTCCCAACTATCTCCAGTTGGACATTTTTGATGCTGACGGGGATTCCACTCTTCTAGTTTTCCAAAGTGCTGCCTTCTTCCCATGACCAACTGCCTTCCTTGATGTGTTCCTGGCAGCTGCCTACCGGCCCATGTCATCATCTCCTACCTGCAGGCACTGTGCAAGAGCAGAAGCTGTGTCTATGGAGCAGGTCCCAGTTAGACTACAATTAGTGTGTTGCACATGGTGGGCATTTCCAGCAAAAGCTGGGAGAGGTTATAAGGTTGTAAGCAGAGCAGCCTGTTAGCCTCAGCCACCTATCTGGGCTTGTTGTGGCAATACTAGTATTCAAACCCCACAAAGAAACCGGCATGACAACAGATGCCCAGTTTCAGCCATAGCTGCCGCAAGCCAGCATTAAACAGCACCCTAATCCAGAAAGCCAATGAGAGAGAGAAGACTGGAAAATACCAGAAGGTCCTGAAAGTATTGCATGGTTTATTCTTCACAGGTTTTCCCAGCATTGGATTTGGCACACGGCTAACACGCGCCGTGGCGATGGGCATGCACATAGGTGTGCCCGTTCTCTCCTCAGCTGTCTCCTGCTGCAGGATGACTCAGCTCTGTGTTCTGTTAACCACTCCTTTCCGAGCATTTGAATTGACATCTAATTCATTATGAGCAATCTGCTTTCACCACCGACAACCTTCTGCCTGCTGACACAGAGGTCTGATAGACCAGGCACCACTCGTGGCCAGTATTTACCGCAGGTAATCAAAAACTCGGTCTTTTGACTATAAACCCAAAATGTTGGTTTACCCTTAGAAGTAGAGTCACCCTTCCCAGCCTGGTTTTTGTTGTTGGTTATTTCTTTTCAAAATACATGTTTCAAAGACCTAAACACTCAGTTAAAATGATATCACCATGATCAGGCTGATCAGGCAAACCACTTTTTTCCCCAGTGTGAAAGCAGGGTGCAGAGGAGTTGGTGCTATTCCACTCTTACAGAAGGCAAGAAGGAGAACTTCTGGTCAGATCAAACCCAACATCCTTTTATCAGTGCATAACACGTTTCTAAGAGCAAGCAGGAAGTTATGTGAATTAAATTAAAAATAAAAATCACCCTTATTGTTATTAACACATTAGAGTGCAGAAGGAGAAGAGCACACACAACTTCTTGCTGTCGAAGGCTTTTGTACCACAGCCAGAATAACCAAGTCCTCTCACATTAAAGATGAATTAGTAAGAGAGCACCATTGTTAAGAGGGAGAAAGTAACCCAAAGACACAGAGCTGTGGGCAGGCCTGGGTCTAGCACCCAGATCTTTCAAGCCCCATCTCAGCACCCTCACCATGATGCAGCAGTCTTCTTCACTGGGCTTGACCTTTGCCAAAGTACAGCAAAACAGCCCTCAAACAGGGAAGCTTCTCTACTCCTGTTTCACGGGAGCTGAGTGTAGTCTTACTGGTTATATTGGAAAAACAGTATTAATGGTAGGCAGAAGCTAGGAACCCTATTCCCTCAGGGATGGATTTTAATAGTATTTTTGAGCCTCTGCTTTGTAAGGTACAAACAAGAAACAATTCACATCAGGTTGGACTGACAGTCCTTCAACAACAACATCATCATCATCATCCTTGCTGGAGGGCAGTGAGGGACTTGTGAGTTTTGTTCTTACTGCTAAAAGGCAAGGCCTTACTACATCTCATCTCATGCTGCACAGTTAAGTTGGCACCACCTTAATGGGAAATGAAGTCCAACTGCAATGGGACTCCCCTCTCTCTTCCCACCCTCTCAGAAGTTGTGGACATCCCAGGACCACCGTTTTGTTTCTACCACGTGCACCACATTACGAATGCAGGCAACTTTAAGCTGCAACATCCGTTTCCATGGCAATGGGACTGCATCAGCAATCCACTAGGTTTAGTTTAGGCCATCTCCACTCAGGCTTCAGCGCTGCACACAAATCATTACTGGTAGCAGCAAACCAAGTGATGTCACTAGTAACCATGGTGCCCGCAGCGGAGGTTTCCGTGTGCCCTTTGCGCTCCAACATGCATCCTTCACGCATGACAATAATTTTAATCCAATTAGTGCTGTTAAATGAAAAAAAAAAACCCACATTACACGAAGGTCTAGTGTCAATACTTCTTTAACAAAGGAAGGTTAGTTTGAGTCAACAAGATAACAATCAGAACATGAGGCTTTACAGCAGCACTTTGACTCCGAGCATCATTGCACAGTGCACATAGGAATGACCTGAAACCCTGGGGAGAGGGGCAAGAAATCTGCTCCTCAATGGCTTTATTAATAAAGGCAAAAGAGCAGCCATTTTAAACATCCTCCTCCTGGGTTTGGTCAATGGCTGGGCAACATATGCTGCTTCTTCATTCCACCTAGGTAATACCCCTTCCCCAAAACACTGGTGCTTCATCAGCTGAACACGAAGCCTGGTCTTAAATATTTCTACCATTCAGTTAAAAACAAACAAAAGGAGTCCTAAAGTAAGAGAGAGTGTTGTAAAGTGTGTGTGTGCGGAGGGAAATCAGAAGACTCCCCATCCTGGCAAAAAACCTAGTCATAATGCCAAGAAGAGACTGCCACTTTCCAGGCTGCTGTATCAGATGGCCAGAGAAGACAGTTCTATCAACATGGAGACATTTCACAGAAACGTAAGACTTTGCTGCCCACGAGCACAGTCTCCTCCAGATCAACAAACCACCTTCACACACCTTCCCAGCACTGGGTTTGGAAATCTGGACAGATCCTCCTGGCAGGACAAAAATTCCAGCAGTGACTGTCTCAGCAGGAATGGGGCTATCCTACACAGCTGGGGTTTATGCTCAGAGCCATCAGGACAGCCAGAGACCTTTTGCCCTTCCTCCTCAAGAAGTCTGGTTTCATTGGAGATATCTAAACATATTAGCTTATTTGGTAGGTGATTTTGAGACTAACTATAAAGTAGTCCACATCTGTCTTCCCAACCTAGAACTGCAGAGCTGCAATTTCCAGGAGGGTTCCCCATTGGGCCCTTCCCAGCTCTGCTGAAAGCTGCCATCTGATCACCTCCCTGCCTGCAACAAGGATATTATGGAGCTCATCCTTCAAGTTTACCAAGCAAGAATAGGGACTCCCACATAGGAATTGCTTGCCTTTTGTCTTGTGGTTCAATCACCGGGTAATGCTGCCTCTAAGGAGGCATGAAGCACCCAAGAGTAAGGTTGTCACACATGCAGACACCTGCTTTCTGACAGGAAGTAGGTTAGCATCTAGGAGATCCCAGGTCTGTTCCTGCCTCCCCCAGCCCCTCCTTCAGTATCACAGAACCACAGAATATCAGGGATTGGAAGGGACCTTGAAAGACCATCTAGTCCAGTCCCCCACCATCAGAGCAGGAACACCTACAGCAGGTCACACAGGAACACATCCAGGCGGGTTTTGACTGTCTCCAGAGAAGGAGACTCCACAACCTCCCTGGGCAGCCCCTTCCAGTGTTCTGTTACCCTCACTGTGAAGAAGTTTTTCCTCATACTTAAGTGCAACCTCCTATTTTCCAGCTTGCACCCATTACCCCTTGTCTCATCTACGTATGCTGACAGGTGTTTGAGGTAGGGATCACAGCCCTCTGCAACTGAAAGAACCTCCTCCCTCTGGGTTTGCAGCCCCAAATCCTGCAAGACCAGGCCAGCAGCAGAGCAGAGCTGAGCACGGAGAAGACCCTAAAGAAGGGACCATTCTCACCCAAGCAAGTACAGGTTAACAGCACTGCATCTGCAGCACCATCATTCTTGGCTGCTTTTCTCATAAGGTAAAACACGTTCCTAAAAAAAGCTCTAGAAGTTAAAGGCAGGACAGGTTGTCAGCAGCAGATTCTCAGAAGATGGAGCAGAAATATGCACAGCATCGATTTGTTCAAGTGTTGTATGCACTGAATTATTTAGAATCAGGTCTCAATATTAATGAAGCTGTTTGTACAAACCCAGGATATTTGGGGGACAATCAATTGTGCAGGACTATAAATAATTTACAGCATTAAGAGAACCCTTCTCATGGCCACTCATTAATCACTTCGCCTCACAAAGCCGCCCAGGCACACTCCTGCAGAGCCAGGGCTGGATGTGCCACAGGCACATGAATTAGGAATCATTTTATTATGGAGATACCTCAAACTTGTTTACTCCACACGCTCCATCTTTCAAAATGTCTACAACACTTGCAGCTCAGTATTTCATCTTACCTTGAGTATTTCCTTCCTTGTCTTTAAATAGATTTTTCACTGTATTAACCCTTCCACAGACATTGTGAGAATTACTGTCCCTGGTTTTGAGGGAGGTAAAGCAAGTTGCCCATTATCCCACTGCAAGTTGGAGAGAAAATTTCAACTTGGCATGTTTTGGGATCAATCCTGATCCTCTGACTACATCCCTTAGATTTTAGGAACCCAATGCAACTATTCACTAGCAACAGATTGTATGCTAAAATACTGGAGGAGTGGCTTAAAGAAATCCCCACAGTTTTCCTGATACTTAATTCATCACTTGCCTTCAGGCATTTGAAAAAGTCAGAACCTAATCTGGGTCCACAGCCAGTATTTTGTCCACACATCAGAGATTTTCTTTCATAAGAATAAAAAAGAAAGAAGTATTTTTGACAGCCAGAAGATCAGTAGGATTGCCACTGCTGCATCCTATATTAAAACCAGTACAAATCTGAAGTTTAAAATATTTTTTGTGTTATAACCTTATCTCAGCTTCATTCAGTTTTGTTAGAGAAAGAAAGCACATGTGAACTGCCAAACAATATAGTTCACTGCTCTAACATCAGTCTTCTTTTTACCAGGTATGGAATAACAGCCAGCTTAAGAACTGGATTCCAGGATAACCACTACAAAGCAAGAAAACCAGTCAATGTTGAAAAGATGATTGCTATTTCTGTATGTTTGCCCCAAATGCTAACCCTTATGGGGTGTCGTTGTCACCTGTGCAAATTAGACAGCAAGTCTGGTACCACTGAACATACCTGTACCGCCCCTGTTCTAGCTTGGGCTAAGCGACTGCGAGTGTCTTATTCTCCTCTTTCAGGAGGATGCAAGACCTCAAGATCATGAAGAAAAGGTTATGAAAACCAGAGGAAGATGACAGAACACAGAAGTCGCAGGTTTTTAATGCTGCAGTTTAGAAACTGGCGGCAAAGCTTCAAACCAGGCTTTTGCTTTTAGACTTGTGAATCTTCCAGGGTCTCTGGAGCTGCCAGCAGCGTCACCTACTTTTAAAACTAAAGCATATACGTCTATCTGTCCAGATGGCCAAGGCATCTGCAAACGAAACAGAAATAATCAGCCATTCTGTTCTTCAGTGTCCAGAGATGAAGGGTCAGTTTGTTTTCCCCCACTCGATCAATCTCGCACCATCTGCTGAACCTGCCGGCAATCGCCAAGTGTAGCTCACAGTTTAAGGGACACGGCTTTTACACTCAGCTATCAGGACACAGCCTCAAGAATTACCACCAACAAGCAGTTTCTCTTACGTCTATTCTCAAAGGTGCTACCTGAGAGCTACACACTAATGAAGGAGAAAGCAGGACAGATTGCAACTCCCAGGATCCTGCCCGAGTTCAGCAGACAGTGCTGAGAGGAGGGTTATCTTCAGCAGACTGCCTCAAACAGGGGCCAGAGTCCTTAGCCTGTCCCAGTTGTGGACCCTCCAAGTGCTGAATAGCAAAGTATTAATGTTATTAGCTTATAAGGATCACAGAATCACAGAATATCAGGGATTGGAAGGGATCTTGAAAGATCATCTAGTCCAATCCCCCTGCCGGAGCAGGAACACCTACAGCAGATCACTCAGGAACACATCCAGGCGAGTTTTGAATGTCTCCAGAGAAGGAGACTCCACAAAGGATACACATAAGGATGATGCAGTATCTTAAAATAAGTCTCATCCTCAAAAGGCAATCACTAGGTCACTAGGTCCAGAAGAATATTTTTAAAGTACACGATCTTTGGAGGGAAGTTGCAAGTATTCAGAGAAAACTGCATAGAGAAAAAGAAGACCAGACTTATTTACAGCAGAGGAAGCAAGCTATGCAGACTGATATAAAAATAAGATTTAATAACAAGAGGAATTTTCTCATCTTATGTAAAGGTCAGAAGGGCAACGGCCTCTCAGAAGCTCATGGCATATGGAATCGCAGTAATGAACGGTATTAAGATGATAAATGGACTGACCTTTGGCTAATAACGTACTGATCTTTCTGACAAACGTATTCAGATGTTGGAATACAAGCTTTGATGAGACAGAGATTTAACATTAAAGTGTGCTTTATTTCTGGGGGAGGTTCCCTATACAGACAGGAAAAGGAAGCAGGTATTACAGGAAAGGATAGCTATTGAGATGCAAACATGCAGGACACTTAGAAGATGGCGAATGAAGAGACCCTTTAATAAGATCCGTCTAACGTATGAAACAGGAAAGTTTGATCCTTTGTGCCTGACAAGCCTCAAAGTCCTCACAGAGAAAGAAATATTGCTTCTGCTTTTGATGTGCAGTGCAGAGTCAGAGAAACCATCCAGGACAGAGTCAGCATTTCTGCAGGAAGAAAGAAATCCCTACAAATGCTTACAGCTGTATGTGTCTTCTGTGAAACTCATCTCAGCACCCACCTCTAGTCATGTTCTGCTCATGCTGGGATGGGAGCCTGCAGTTCCCCCAGATCACACTGCAGCTCTCCCAGTCCTATGGACAACCCTCAAGGACAAATTTCTGTAGACATCTCCAACCCTTGGAAGGAGGACAGGCACATTGTCCTTGAGGGTTGTCCATAGGACTGACTGGGAGAGCTGCAGTTTGATCTGGGGCAACTGAGGGCCAGAATAAAACCAGGCCACAGTGGGAAGGAAGATCACTGGCTCCAAGCTCAGATATAAACATTAGTATGTTTTAATTTGGATAGGAAGAGAGAGAAAAACTCAGCAATGATGCAAAAACCCTCTTGTAAATATGGAAAATCTAACCGCTCTGCAGCCAATGCAGCAGGGGATCACAACCTAAAGATGCTGACAACACTGTGTGAGAGGTTTCCCATGGAACTACGGATATTGATAGTCTAAAATATAATAGAGAAAAATCATTTAGTTCAGACCTGCTGGGCTTCAAACAAGTCAAGGGTACATTAAGCCCTTTGCTGTAATGTAAAAGTAACTTATTTATGGAAGAATTTAAGTGCTACTTAAAGTACTGAAACCACGGTCTCTGTAGATAATATTTCAGAAACCAGCAGCAGGCAACACTTAAAAGACTTGTTGCTCCCCTTCCCCCATCCTCAAATTTAAAACAAAAAAATTCAAAAGCAAAGCAGCAGGCCACTCACCTCAGTTCTTGGAATTGTATACTTCAGCCTCGAGAACTTAAATATAAGAGGAATTACAGAGCAACGTGGGCACTCACACAATGATTTATTGCATGTCTTGCCTGCCTAGTGGTGCAGAGAACCAACAGAGATGCTGGATTATATACCGCACGATTTTAATTCTCCCATCCAGTAAACACAGGAAATGGGAGTACAGTCTGTCCCAGTTTAATGGAAAGATCCTTTGCCACTTGAGTGTAATGCTGCTACCATCGAATCTGGTGGAAATTTTTGTTAAGACCTGCAAGAAGAAGGGCAGGTCTGTTCTGTCACACAAGAAGATGAAAGGACCTTCCACCACAAAGCAAAAACCTCCATAAAACCACCTGTGACAAGTGACCGCAGCACTACAGCTTGGGCCTCAGCACCCCTGCCTGCATGGCTCTGAGGCACCACTGCCACAGAAAGGGTTCCCTGAGCAACCGCATGGGCCAGCTGCTTCATCCCCCAGGAGAGGAGGTCCTTTTGGGAAACTTTCATTTGCAAATGGATGCTGAAATCTAGGAAAATTATTTGATTGCTCTTAAAAGAGCAACCTTAGGATCGATTGAGGGAGTTGGGATTGTTTAGTTTGAGGAAGAGGAGGCTGAGGGGAGACCTCATCACTCTCCACCACTGCTTGAAAGGGCATTGTAGAGAGGTTGGTGCTGGTGTCTTCTCATGGGCAATGAGTGACAGGACAAGAGGGAATGGCTGCAAGCTGCAGCAGGGTAGGGTTAGGCTGGACATTAGGAAACAATTCTTCACAGAAAGAGTGGTCAGTCAGTGGAATCAGCTGCCCAGGGAGGTTTAAGAGTAGATTAGATGTGGTGTTGAGGGATCTGGTGTAGGGGAGAACTTGTAGAGTAGGGCTGATGGTTGGACTTGATGATCCCAAGGGTCTCGTCCAACCTATATGATTCTATGATTCTTACGCCAACCAGTTTGGAGTTTAATGGGGATCTTCACTCATGAGCTTGAAGTTAAACAAGTGATCAACCTCAAGTACGTGCTTAAGGCTCTCCAAAACCCTTGAGGAATAATTGTGACATTTCTTTCTCACACTGTTGGAAAACTGCTTCTTATGGGACCAGGCTGACCAGTGTCTCCAGCAATAATGACACCATATTGTACACAACAAATGTCTTCAAAATGAACCTTTTACTGTTATGAATAGCTCCTCTCCCCGGGAACTACTTTAAATCATTCTGTTCTACATTTCAGCCAAAGATTTCTAAGAAATGCCTCTACACTGCTGTTTTATACAGATAACTCAGCTTGTTCCCCTAAGGGGGTTCAACCTCCCAAACTTGCTTCTCCTGTGGCCTCCTTACAGGTTTCAGAGGTAAAATGAAAAGACAGACATGAAGCACTTTCTCATTCTCTGAAAAGAAGAGAAGTCAGGCTCCCCGCTGCTCTCCCCGCAACGCCTGCCTCAAAGACAAAAACCTCCGCGCTTTTACATCAAACCCAAGAAAAGGGCCGTTTGATCTCATGGCCTAGGAAAAGCTCTCACTGAAGTCTGCAGGAATCTGCCCACCCATTTCAGGCAGACCTGAAGCAGATCACTACCCAACACTAGGAAACAGGATATAAACTCCTCATTCTACACTAAGTGGGTTTGCTTTTGTTTTTTCATCTTTTCAAATTTAAGCCAAGACTAGTATTTTCAATAAAAAACACAGCTAACTTTTCCCTTTTTACTACACATACATGTAATGCAGTAAAATCACTTGCTTGTCACACACTTCACTAGATTATCTAGATCCTGGGCTACAAGCAGTGTTTCCAGCTGACCCCCAGCTCCTCGTAAGCGGAGGGAGATGAGAGACCTGACTTGACACAAGCTATTGCACCTCATCTCAGAGGAAACCTTACTTTGCCACGTTAATGCACTAGAAAATTGGAGGAGGTGTGAAGCAGGGCCGGTCAGCAATTCAGAGGTGTAGTTTCTGAAGCAGTTTAGTGGGGCAGTGAACTTCCTCTTGCATGAAACCCTAATGGCTTATCACGTCCTTTGACATTAAGATATAGCCAAAACCACTGCCAAATGAACAAAGGGGAAACCAGTGTTCTGCATTAATGAAATAAAAATAAGGCCTTCAACTTCTGCAAGCAAAGAGCAAATTCAGTCTGCTGCCCAAGTCCTCCACATCTTGCAGGGGGTCCCTCCCTACAGACACTGCCCAGTTAATGACCCATCCTCCATTACATCAGGTGGGCTCCTCCTTCCTAATCAGATCATCCTCCTGTACGCTCTGCCGCTCGCTGACAAATTCTGCATGGACTAATATACTGCTGCTGTCTACCAGCTCTTTATTCAGAATAGCTGAGCCAAATTTGCAAGAAAAAGCTGTAAGAAAATAATTACAACAGTATTCAAAGCAGCTGCAGTGTCAGGGAAAGATACACAAAAATGATGCCACCTAAACAAAAACCAGGTTTATCTGTTTATCACAAAGATGCTTTATATTTGTGTCAGAAAAAGGAATTTGACTATTATTACTGAAAAAAACCACCATACACTGTTGTAACAGTCAAGTCAAGCACATGAGTCCTTAAAGGAACACAGCTGGATGGTCAGGGGAGAAATCAGGAGTTGTACTTTTGCTTTGGTTTTGGGGGGTTTTTATTCCTTAAGTCATCTTAGGTAAAAAAAAAAAAAAAGTCATTTTTTGGCTTAAAAAGCCAAAGCAGATTTTTCTGGCATCACTTCATCCTGCCACAGAAAGCAGAGTTCTACTGCAAATTCAATATTAGATGTGTGTTTTGCTGGATGAGCAAAATTAGATTTAAAGTGTGGGACAATGAAACAACACTTCAGATTCATTTCCTTTTAAACACGCTCCTGGTTGGATTTCAAACACTGGGGGAATTATGGGCACAGAGAATTTGAGTTACAAATCCTCAACATTTTAATTAACTGCTTTATTGAAGACAGGGATCCCATCAGTACTCAGAAGCCTATTCAAAATAATTTAAGATTCATTCCTAAACTGATTAGTATCTGTTTCATAGTGATACATAAGCACAGAAAAATTACATCTAGATTTTTTTTTTCCCCTCACTAAATTCAAAGTTATGCTTATGGTTTACTTTCTATAAATTTATACTAGAGGTTTCTTTCCCAACAGAAGAGCACAAGCCTTTGGTTTGTAGCTGGAACCGGTATGACCAGCAACCACAGCTCAGCTGGGAAGCAGTGACTGCTTAAACCCTACCGCTTGATCGCTTCCAGTTAGGTAGCCACCCACTTGGTATTTTTTCCACAGGAATAGCCTATCCAGCAGCTGCTGTCCCCCCAGGTAGGTCAAACAGAGGTTCTCTAATTTTAAGGACAAGACGAATCGAGTCATAAACTGAAGTTTATATTAATTCCCCACCTGCTTCTGTATAAGCACGCAGCAAACCTCAAATTTAAGCTATCCAATTCTGCAGCAATAACTCCACTCTTCCACACGAAGCCTGTGCTGTCCTGCACGGGCTGGAGCGTTACTGACCTGTATCATGTAGAGCTGCGCAATTCGATATTCTTCCACGCTCATCGGAAGAGGAATACGATATTCCTTTATGAGCATTTTGAATACAAAAATCTTTTGTCCTCTCAAAAACACAACCCAGAAGCTTTTAGGAAAGGCTCCTTAGATAACGGCAAGCAAATGCATTGAGGATCCCTGAAAAAGAGTGAGAGAGAGAGAAAGAAAAAAAGAGAAGCAGTTATTTTCCATTCTTATTGCAGAACATCCTATTAGGAAAGAAAAAAATAACCAAACCCAAACCAACCAACAGGCAAACATTAATTTTTGTAATAGCTATAAGCTTAATAGCAGAGAGGAGAATCCCCAGAGTGCTACCAGACCCTTGGTATCAAATTGAACAGAATCTTTTAGAAGAATTTTGATTTGCTTTAGGGGATACCATCAAAGCTATTATCCTCCTGACCTTTGCCACTGTATCAATCACACCTTCATATGCAATAGCAGCTCCATGGAAGGGATGTGACAGAAGCTCAGGATGAGTAGGCAGACCTTTTGCTGCCAGACAGTAAGTATCTCTCCAATGCCAGCAACACACCAGAGATACATCCACTCCAAAGTATCGGGTTTTATCCTCTCACAGCCGTTCAGCAGCAAGAAAAGGCAATACTTAGACTTCCTCAGCCCTCAGTAATACCGTGAAGAAGAAAGTCATTGGGATTCTAACAACAAAGAGAGGAGAAATGTACTTTTCTTCCCTGTTTTATTCTGAATTACTGCCTTGGTGGGATCCCTGCTCTTTCGGCTCCAAAGTAATCAACAGGCAAAACCCTCCTGCCACAGATGTCAACACCAAGCTCATTTTTATAGTCCTGCTGCATAAGAAGACAGCCAAAGATCAAACCACAACCTAAAGAAATCCCATCATTCCCCACCTCGAGGTAATTTAATAGAATTATTGCTTAAGAACCCGGGGAATACAGCATTTCCTACACCAAGGGTTAGAGCAGCAACTCTTCAAATAATCTTAAGGTTCCCTACGGGCAGCAGATAAAGACAATAAAAGCACGTAAGGAAACGTGCAGGAGACGATGGGCGAGGAAGAGAGGATGAGAAGACACAAGAAGAGAAAGCCAAATGAGCCTCAGCAGGACCTGATGATCACTCTCTCAGCACCCAAAGCACTCGCCTGGTTCCTTCTCATCACCGAAACCCACCTGTCTGCTGTGTCTGCTCATTAGAAGTCTCCAGATGGAACTGCTGGAGCAAAACCAGCCCCACACCCTATGCCTGGGGAAAAAACACCCAGAATAAAAGCTACCAACTTATCTAGTGTATTAAAACACGGTCTGGGAATCAGGAAACCACACTGCTATCAACAGGCCTCAGCGCTACTTGGTGTTTGCACAGCACTCCACCAACCTTTTACAAGGTTTAGAGAGAATAAAACCCCTGGCCAAGGCCACAGGGCAGCGAGGGACAAAATTCAGTCTTTACAGCCCAAGTGTAGGACACAAAGGAGCCTGCCATGTCTCCATCCCCCCCACGATGGAGCTTAGGCAGGGGTAGGGCTCACCGTGTCCCAGAGGAAGGGTTTGACAGACCCAGGCACGCAGCCCCCGTGCTGCCGTGCCGTCAGCTGCCTTTCGCTTGATTGCAGCGTTTCTAATTTGGCAGCAAAGCAAATCCAACCCAGCCCGACTCTTCTGGAATAGCTGCCCGTCTGGTGCTGCAGCATCTAAACAACTTATTTACAAATTCAATCCTCTGCTTTGTTTTATTGCTGTCAGAGCAATCTGTGTGTGGAGGGGGCAATAAATAAATAAATAATTGTTGCCACAGCAAACCCTGGGGAGAATAATTCTGGGAAGACTGAGCTTCTTGACATTGCCATGCCTTACATGTGTATGTGCAAGATTTCCTCCATCAAACGAATCCTCCAGAACAGGTGGGGGTAATCTCATTAGGTGGGTTTTAATTAGTGGCATGGCAAAGAACAACAATAACCACCAGGAGATGGATCTCAATCGCTGGCCCCATTGGTACAACGTGAGGATACCACCTCTTGAGCTAACGGCAGTGGGAGACTCAGCTACACGTCTTGAGCACTTTGTTATGCTTCAGAGATCTTTGAAAATTAGATTTAAAAACTTCCTCCCCTCCCATTCCCCAAATGCTCTGAAAGTGATCCTGCTCCCACCATAAGGACATCAGTCACATCTGCCTTGCTGCTTGCTAAAAACAGGATGTTTCTATCGATTGGAAGAGATGAATAAAACAAGAAATAGAACCTTAAAAGCAATAAAATGGCAGGAAACCAGTACCAAGATGGAAAAAATGTGTTTATAATGAAGTGCCAGGCAGGTAATAATTCAGACAGCCAAGACACACGAGAGCTTATTTTATTACAGTCTAAAAAACCCAACCATTTTGGCCCCAGGCAGGCACAGCAGCAGCCACCACCAATGGCCTTGGAGCACTCAGTGTGAGAACCACATCTGGCCACGGCAGCGACTCCTGGTCCAACCTCCTGCTTGGCTTTTACCAGAGCTGAGGTTTCTCTAAAGTTCCCCTTCAGGTTTCTACTTCCCTGGAGTTTAAATGCAGTGTTTTGGCTCAGCCTGAAGGTCTCCAGGCAGCAGCAGGTCCTGATGATGTGCCTGTTGGAAAAACGATGCTCTCAAAGTCTTCTCCAACAGCTGCCCACTCCAGCTACTGCAACCAGTCCCTAAATGCTGGGTAGCAAACAACCCTGGGAACACAATGAGCAACAGCAAGAACCACATTGCACCCTCAAAACAAGTGGGCCAGCAGGAAAAGGCAGCTGGGATCAGCAGCCTGACCCTGAAGGAGGCACAGAAAAGGCAGATCTGACTCGTTTTGTTTCTTAAGCCACACTGGTTAAAACAACCTAAACAAACAAATAAATAAATCAAGTTATGTTTGCAGCTTGGGCTGCCTTCGAGCTGAAAATAACCTGCCCTAACTGCTCTAAGAGCAGTGGAGCCCAGGTGGCAAACCATGAAAGATAAGGTAAACATGGGTTTTCACCAGATTCAGATCTTGGGGATCACCATGCCAGCTGGGACAGAGGTGACAAAATTGCACTTTCAGACAAACCACTGAACCCAGCAGCCTCCTTTCCAAAGTCTTGGGACTTCATAGAGAAGCAAAGCCCACCAAAACCCGCTTCTTGTGTTGTCCAAACAAAACACAGGAGTTTGATGGCTGCTACAGAGAGAAGAGAAAGCCCTTCTGGAAGCCAGGACACAGCTTTGGAAAACGAGTGTCAAAACACCAGCTGCGTCCCTGGCACTTCCCTGCATCCAGCCCATTGCTACGAGCAGCCAGAGGTGTTTGAAGGGAGATGCTCAACATGCCGGGATTCGCAAGCAGCCAGCCTTTGGATAGCAGGCTGGATTTTGGCTCTCTGGCTGTCGAGCACCAAGCTGGACTTTCTATGGGTTTGCCAAACCCCCGTGGTCACACAGCCAGGACTGACCGGCCGTTTGCAGCCCAAGGCCGTTTGCAAAGCTCAGCTTGTACCCGGCTTCTCTCAGCAAGAGGAAAACAACGGTGACGCAGGACATTTCCAGACTGGCTGCTATTCCTGCTATAGCCAAGTGGCACATTTGTACAGGCCGTTATTCAATTTATACACAGAGCTGTAGTAACTGGGAGAGCCAGGCGCATAATTTTATACCTCCATTATTTTAAAATCAGGTTCTCAAAGCATCATAATTAGGCTCCAGAGTCAATATCCTGCTGCGATGAGTCAGGTCCACCTCTGAGCCATTGCTTCAGGCTGTCTGAAGGCTAATGCACAGCCGGCTGCTTTCACTTCTCATTTTAACAGCCTCCCTTGCAACAATACCAAACTTTTTTAAGAAAGCACCCGTTCTTTAAAGCACAGGGATCTGCAGAAGCTGAACAGATTAAGAGACCCAGCCAAAATCTCTCCGTTTAGCCCATGAACTTGGTGTTTGGGGTTGTCAGTTTGGGAGCACCAGGGCCAGCCTCCCTGTTACTAACGGAGGTGGCAGAGGACTGATGACAACCGACAGCATGTAATTAAGGAGTAAGAGTTAGTGCATGAAGGTTATTTAAACCGTGCTACGGGAGTTCTGGAGGCCAAACCCTGGCCAGGCTTGACAGACTGGCCCTGAAGGGTATGGAAATTGAGTATTACAGCCAAAATCCTGGCTCCTTGATACGTGGGTTGGGTCCAGCACAGGAGAACCACTCATGACGGTGGGTTCAGGCCACACAAGGGCTATTACCACCCTCTTCCCAGCTGGGCTCTTACAGCTCTCCTGTCACCTCAACAACTAATTTTTGACCAGGTCACATCTTCTGTGCCTGAGCTGCTGATTACAGGCTTTTTAGGGCTGGAAAGAGCTACGTCATGGCAGCAACAACCCGCTCCATACAAGAGGCTGTTTTTTCCCATTTTCAACAGGGGAGAAGAAGCCCTAGACACAGGGAGCAACTATAATGAGCTTTTTCTAGCCTCATGCAGGGGGTTTATTTCACACCATTTTGAAGTTAAAAGACTGACCCTAGGAAGGAAAAGCCCATCACGGAGGGTTGCAGAGCAGGCAGTGACAGAGGCAGGTACCAGCCCTGGGACTGCAGTCCCAGGTTTTTATCAACCACCACCTGCTCAGGGCTCTGCTGCCTTTTGAAGCTGAGAAAACTCTCCCCTTTGAAAGAACACGCTCCTGAGCTAAAGATCAATATGCTTGACTCAGCTATTGAACAATTTTCCTTGCAATATTCTCACATAACTGAGAAATGAAAGATAATTAACAGAAACAACCGCAAGAAAACCAAGCCAAACGCATAATGGCAAAAGGCTGAGCAAAGGCATTTTCTAGAGACCTCACCAACATCCCTAAAGATTTTCTTCAGGTTCTCTTCTTCTCCTCTGTTCACCCAGCTGCCTCCTTGAAGAAAGCAATATCAAAGAGATGTTTGCTTTAGCCTCAAGTGTATCAAACACTTGGACGTTGGGAAGCAACACCAGGTTCAGCAGCCCAGCCACCTTCCCTCTCCTGCAGTGTTCCCTGAAGGAGGATACAGTGCCCTCCCACGACTGGAAGCTTTGCATACATATTGCACTTAAATTTATTTATGACGATAGAAGCAGCAGCAAAAATGTGAAACAGAATCCCAGGACCCAAGTCAGCATTTTTTAAAGGCAGCATCAACGCTCACACCTCGATTAATGCGGCACTCTCCTTCCTGGCAGCCTTGCTCAGCTTGAGCCCTCCAGAATATCACTGCTGCAAAGACCATTCCCCTTTATCTGTCGCTCTGATCCCCTTGCTGCACAGTGTCCCTGCCTCTCAGGAGAGGCTTTCAATCAGCATCTGCAAAACATTATTGTCAAACCCTATTCAGCTCTCGCTCACCAGTTTTGCCCACCTGACCCTTGGCAAGGGCTGCAGCACACGCAGCCTGAGGTCCATCACGTGGACCAGCACAGCCTCAGCACCCTCCTGCCCACATCCCGCTGCTGCCTCATCAGGAAACACCACAGGACAGAGAGGAACTTGGTGTTTTGTGACGCTTAGCACAGTATCAGCTGGAGCACATCTGTCTCTCCTCTGATCACATGAATGACTACCACTACCTAAAGGTCATGGGGAAAACACACTTCATGAGTGTTTTCCAAGCAGATGAATACGGAGTGTTTGTGTATTACTGTTCCTTTCTCTCCCCTCTCCTTCCAACCCCACCAAAGCGATCTCTCCTGTGCAGGCAGTGGGACTGGTTCCAGCAACGTTCACGATAAAAGGTTAAAAACACCCACCCTTTCTATTTAGTAACTCTGTGACTGCCATCACTTGCGGTAAAGCTCTATCTACATTCCAAACTCTCTCACACACACGCGTGTATGTGATAAACTGAAGAGACAGAACGAGCTTTGTAAAATCAGCAGTTTTTGGATAGTGGGCTGTACCTGCTGACTGACAGCTAAGAAGATTTAAAACTCATCAGGCCTCAAAAAAAAAAAATAATCAGAAGTTAAAGCTCCTTAGAAGTGCACAGTTCACACGCTCACTGCTTAAAGGCTACAGTGTCCGTGAGCAGTGTTCTTCGTAATCAGGCATCTTTATCACACATCTAAAATGTCATGTACTTCTCAAACAGAAGTTTTCAGGCAGATGCTTACACATCCAAGTTTCAGGACTGAGCTTAGATCACATCTGAGAGTGCATCAGCAGCTAATGAACATTTGCCCACATGGCAAAACCACAACGTGGTCCTCCCAGCACGGGAGCGGCTGCAGCGTGAGGCCAGGGTTGGCAGCGAAGCTGGTGGAGCTCCCTGGGCCTCCGCCAGGTCTGGCCACAGCCTACAACACGGTCAGGGAAAAAGGAACGGGGAGGGGAAGAGGAAAATGCATCCATGCCTGGAAAACAATTTTCCTTGGGTGTAAACCTCAGGGAAGACTCAAAAGCCATCTCAGATACAGGTAGCACTGCAATGGGCTGAGGACAGAACGCTCCTTGAGGAGGTAGATGCAGAGCAAACAAGTCGCGTTTGCAGCACTTGATCTTTTTTCCATTATTAGATACAATTTGACGTCACTTATAGAATTTAAGAGCTCATTGTAAAGCAGACATTTATTACAACAGAAGGATGGAATCGGTCCAAAGGCAATGCAGCTACACTGGAGCTATTAAATCTTGTTATGGTTCTCTGGGCAGCCAAACACTAGCTTGAAGCAGTGAGAGGGAAAAGGGGGAAAAAGAAAAAATAATCACACCCCACTAAAGCACACACACACAACTTCTTCTCCTTAAATATTCCAGGCTGTTGTACTCTTTCTTCATACTTTCCATTGCTATTACTCCTTTAACATCTGGGGAAAGGAAAACTTTACTCCCTTCCTTCTGCTTCACAAGTGATGCTGCGGTGTGGAGCGAGCCAGCCCTCTCCATTCCCATGCTGACACGAGGGGGACCAGGGGAAGTCTGTCAGCTGAACTTTGGTTGGAAAATTAACGTGTCAAGTCCTGCCATGCCTGGAGGTTATACAATAATGAACTAATAAAGAAGCCATTAAAAGAACTAATATGCACACTGAAGTCACAGATGAGTTCAGAGGGAAAGACAAACCAGACTCTAATCCTTTTGCTGATGCTGGGGATAAAGCTGAATATTACAAAGAACGCATCTGAAATTAAAGGTTAAAAGTTTCCAAGTAGTCTGCACGAACCCAGCAGGCACAAAACTCCATGTCCTGTGGCCTCACCACAAAGCCAGACTCCTCCATTCAGCTGAACTGAAGGAACCAGGCAGATCCTGTTTTTAATGGGTTCCTCTTAGTCCAAGTCTCTCAGCGTTATGTGCTGAAAATAGACAGGCATTACACACATGCATATAAATACATATAGATGTGTGATATATATTTTATATATAGACACATATATATAGGCATACACATATATATACACGCAGAGAGAAACACAAATAAAAGCAGCACTGACAACGTGCTAAGTGCAGTGTGTTGGCTGAAAACTGAAAATTGCTGGAGGCTGAGCAAACTACTGTACAGAAAAATCTATGCAATGCTATAGGCACACAGCAATGGGCAGCATTTTCCTTTCATTTGTGGTACCTCCATTAGCTGAAGGCCACCGCCACACAGAAGTCTGCATACTCTGTGGGCGGCAGTGGCAGGGAGACAGGGGGCTGGCCAAGTTTAAAAAAAAAAACCAACAACCCACAAGCATATCTAATTTCCAAAGTATTTGCATTTACACTTCACATCTCTGGGTGCTACAATCTATCCTCCTAAGGAAGTTCAGGAGGAAAGTGAGCAGAGGTGTGCTTGGTGCAGTCCCCACTGGTTGATCAAGGCTTCACTTGGATTAAGGAGTAAAAACCCAACAACAAACCCAATCATGGTCTTTGTGTCTCACAGACAACCCTTTTACCAAGCTCACAGCCAAAACACTGGCAGCAGCAAGGCATGGGAATTTAGGAAGAAAAACTGAGGATGAACCAGAGTCAAGGCATGACCTCACCTGTCTCACTCAAGAGAGGATCTACAACATCCCTCGTTTCGGCATCTTTAGTTGCTGCACTAGCAATTATAGTAAAATTATCAAATACCCTCCATTTTCTCCTTTTTTTATTACAAGAAGAACAGCAAGTCATGATAGCTCCCACTCTTTAATCTTACCAGCCATTAGGCAGGAAAATAAGAAATTGAGGGTAAGAATTGCCAAGGAGGTGCAAGAATTCTGGAAACCACTGGTGACCAGCTAACCCAGAGGGTCCTCAGGCATCAGCTGAGGATAAACCCAGCCCAGCCCTACCACGCTCAGACTTGCTTTGAAAACAAATGACCTTACAACAGCTAAAAACTGCTCAGGAAGCAGGACTGTTTATTGATTTTTTTAATAAAAAAAATAGAAATTAAGAAAACCTCTTCAAGCTGCAGAAGCATCAAATCTTAAGAGTCTCCAGATTGGTTGTGGATGTAAAAGGCTTTTGCTGACCAACCTGAGTTATCCTCACCACAGTTCAAGCCCCTCTCTTCTGGTGCTAAACATAGGAGAGGCAGGAAATGGTTCATTATTCTCGTCTTCAATTCCTCTTTTTCATGCTCTAAGACGCATGCGAGGCTGCTCTCTCTTATCTTTCTTCTTTACCCCTTCTCCCACTGACCCTCACACCTAAGACTGGTGTGAGCCAGAGCAGTCCCAAAGAACGAGGATAACTTCATGTCTTTCCAATGGTATTCCCATACCCCAGCACAGTATTTGCCAACAGCACAAGACAGCTGATGGCCCCTCGGTCCAAAACTCATTGCAGCCTGATTTCATCTCCTGCAGAACGGCAACTACACCAGTCATTCCCCATTTCATGGTTTATTCATGGGCCTTTGCACTCATCTATTCCAAATTATAACCTGTTGTAGACTATTTCTCAAGGTTATTTTGAATTTTGATCTCCAAACACCTGCAGATCCACTACACCCAGTTTTGAGACACAAAAATGCTATTTTGGGATTTGAGTCAACACTGGACAGCCTCTGGATTGCTTCCTCAGTAATTCCCTATTAAACTGAAAGGAGACATCAGCAGCTACTCCATTTTTTCAGTAGTTACAGTCTAGATGGCAATAACATTTTATTACCTCACTTATGCAAATATGATGTGGAAAAGGGAATGAACATTCATAGCTGATTTAAAAAGACTGTTTCATGGAGGGAAACACTGTATGATTGCAAAGCCTGTCTTACAGCACCCTAATACTTCACACTGGTTTCATTAGGCTGAGATTTGCCTTGCCTAGAGGCAAAATAGGGATAGAGAAGATAAGTCCTACTCCGTCAGAAGAAACTTGTAACGACACCTCAAGTTCTTGTACGGGAGGAAGAGAAAGGCAGCAGTGAAGATTGATGAATAATATTGCAATTGAGATTGAAAGTAAGAGGTCGTTTTGCGTGGGAGTGGTAAATGTTTAATATCTCTGTTGCTTCTCTCACCCGTAGCACCAACAGATTAACAAGGTTTCTTTGGAGTTTTGATCTCGGAAATAATTACACTAAATATTTCATAAGTACCTACAGAAGTTTTTTAGTAGGTTGGTTTTGGTTTTTTTTTTAATATAGAAAAAAGCATCACTAGCTGCTCTCCGGCTGCAGGAGGATAATGAAGGTGCCCTGATAATCAATAACCACTTTCAGTTCATTATTCAGCACATTTTGGGCTGGAGTTATTTCTTCCCCTCTACCGTTCCGCAATCCCACGTAGGGAGTGATGTAGCATTTTTAAACCATCAGATCTTACTGCTTTTGCAAATCATCCTTAATGCTAACCACAACATGGAACCCTCAGCCTCTAATAACGCCTACATAATTCATAGGTTTCCAGGGTGCTTTCAGCTAAGCAGATTGCAAGCTGAGGCAGAGGAGGCCAAATTGGACCACACACCAGATTGGTGGAATTTCTTCTTTGGCCTGGGTAACAAAACGGTGGGCAATTTCTGCTGCTTATCCCTCAAACATGTTAGAAAGTCTAAAGAAGGGTGAAGACTCTGTTTGAAGTCACCTCAAGAGTTCCCAGCCCAAGGGCCATGGGACAGGTAACTCCAGGCTCCTCTGTGGGGAGCTGTTGTGGGGCTGGGGCTGCTGATGGGACCAGGCCCTTTGCTTTGCCCCAGACCCAGCTGCTGCACTAGAGTCACTGCTACATCTCCATTAAACTCCAGACCTTTACAGGTTTGTGCAGGACTTGAGGTAACATCTTCTAGGAAGAAGAGACGCCATCACATTGCTAGTGGTAGGGACTAAAGGGAGTCATGGCAGTTCTTACTGAGGACAGGGACATTTTCAGGTGCTGCTGGAAGAAGAGACACCATTCCATCATGTGAGGATTAGATGAGGAGCCTTCTGGTAGTAGGAGAAAGTCCTCCCTGGCTAACACTCTCCTCTGTCTTCCCAGCAAAGAATCCACATTGGCTGAAGTGGTTTTGAAGTCCTAAAAGAGGGCAGTTTTTCTGAAGAAATACACAATATTGGTTTATCTAACTATTAAGACCCAAGACTGGCCCAAGCAGCCTAACCCCAATGCTAGTTCTTTTTCCATTATGCATCCAGGAGGGATACACGTCCCGGCATATTTTCCACTGCGTTTGTATAACGATAAAAGACAATTCCTGGTGCCAATTCTCCCTCGAACAGCGTGGTGACTCGTTGCTGGAGCGCTGACGGCTGCCAACGCTTTCCTACGCTACTGCCCAGTCATCCCCAGCGGTGACAAGCCCAGGACCAGCGCCATCATCCTGGAAACTGCTGGGACCACTGTGCTTGGTGAGATGAGAAGCCTTGAAGCAAGGTGAAGGCGTGAAGGTCCCATTTGTACTTCTGTGCACCTCTGCAAGCTGCAGGGTGGTTCACATACTTCTGCCAAACCAGTTCAGGCAATCAGGGACAATGCCAAGTGTCAACCCACACCCCCATTTCCACCTCTCCTGGGAAAATCCAACACCCTCCAATACACATGAATAAAAAAAAACCCAAACAAAACCAAGGGAGATACTACGATCACCTTAAATGTAACCAGAGCTGGAAACTGAATCCAGGACTTGGGAAGAATCAATCCATCAGACTACACTCACTTTCCAAGAGCAAAAGCAGAGGAAAAGCAGCCACCATGCAGAGACAATTCTCTCTTTAGAAAATTCAAAACCTTAAAACTTTATAGAGTGGAGTTAAATTGGAATCTGCCAGAGATATCAGCATCCCCACTGTAACCCCCAAACTCCAGTAAGATCTTGATTTATTAGTTTAGCTAGAAACTTGGATAAAAACATACTATTTATTGATGTCTTTTTTTTTCCCCCTCAAAAAACCCAAATTTTCATGGCAAAGAAATGGAAGTGGACAGTCTGTTATATAGCCACAATGCAGGAAGCAAACTGAACATGTATTTTGCAGTTAGATACAGGCTGAAGAGACAAAAGACACAAAACATAGGATGCCCTGCCATATGGTATTGGAAGGGAAAATAAAAGCTAAGTTATATCTATGCCTTCAATACAAGCAAACCCTAGAAGTGAAATTTAATAAACACCCACAACAGATATCTGCAAGGCATTAAAAAACAAGCAAACAACAAGAAAACCAAAAAACCCCACACACATTTGGTTTCACCTTCTTGCTGGTTTTTTTTTCTTTTTCTTTTTTAATCATCTCTTCAATTCCTCCTCTGAACGTACCAACCACCTTCTCAACAGCCCTGATAGCGCACCGCCAGCCAGCCATCTTCTGATGTCCCACAACACAGAGAAACCTTCCGAGACCTCAAGGCAGAGGACACCTGCAGTAAAGTTAATCATAATAAAACACCCAGGTGCTGAGACAGAATTGGACTAGAGGAGGCTGATGACACCACACAGAGTGACATTGTCACTCCCAGGAGGGGAAGCAGCTGCACCTTTGTATACTTAACTTCTGTAGAAGCTTTTCTGAGCATGAGGTATGTGTTCATACTTCTATTACTATTAGGTAGTACTGTTAATACTTATAAACCCTTTTCTAGTTCAAAGTCAGGGCCAGCTCTGTAGTCTTCCATTTTTTTGGTTTTCTTGATTTCAATTCAATTAGCAGTTCCATCATTCTGCAGCCTTGTTGTGAAGCAATATGTGACATAATAGGGGGGAAAAGTGGCAAAAGGAATGTGAGCACCTCCAGCCAGCCTGGACACCCTCAGTCGGAAACCCACAAGCTCCATCAGGGCAGGCTCAGAAGTAAAATAATAAACGATGAATTTGCAACAAGCCAAGGGCAGGAGCTGTGCCTAAGGAAACAAATGCAGGGACTGGCAAGAAAAAAGGAAACAACGCTATTTGACTGAGTCACTCAACCTGAGTAAGCACAAGGGGAACAGAGTGGCTGCTCCAGACCTACCAGAGCAGTAGTGCCTGGCTGGTGCCCAGCTCAACTCCTTGCAGCCATCTCGCACCGCTTGACAGATGCATTAAAGCTCTGCCCTGGCCTCAGGAGCCAGGGCAACCATCATTATCCCTCATTTGCTGGTAAATTGAGGTACAGAGAGAAAAGTGACCTGGTCCAACGTCCAAGAGAGAATTAGTGATGGAGCAGACTCAGGAGATTCTGGATCCAGCTTCTGCTATAAAATCATATATTCTTTTTAACAGGGGAGGGAGTAGGGGAACGCCGTTAAATTAAGCCAAATTCTGCAAGAATAAAGTGCAGAAGGAAATTTTTTTCTCTTACCAACTGCCTTTGGAGCTATCAATAATTTCTGTAGAAAATAGAATAGTTCCTAAAAATTATCACAGTTAATAAATTTCTCCAAGAACCCAGCGGTTCTCTGCACACATCCCATCCCACCTCCCCCAGCACACAGGCCTGCCTTTTCCCCGCAGGAAAGCACCTGGGAGCTTCAACTTTTCTCTTTTGTTTAAGTTTGGGTAGATGCAGATTCCCTTGATGCAGTAACTTGAATGAAGACCAGCAGAGCTGCCCAGGAAGCCTGCCACAGCGTGTGGCTTCAGGACACTCAGGATAAGCATGGCCACAACCAAACGCTCATCCCCCCACCTCCATGGGGGCTACAGAGCTCCTGACTGTTTCTACAAATGAGGAGGAAAGAAGCTAGTCAAGATCAGAAGATGCTCAAACCCTCACTTTAAAGCAGTATCCCCAGAAGCCTGTACAAATAATGCCTGCTGCCAACAACATTATCAGACGTAAGTTGCGCTCTGAAGCCAATTGTGGCACTAATATCTTTAGAATCACAAACCAATGTTTCAGCTGTCAAATCCACAAGACAAAATGCTGAAACAATTCCTTCAGCCTTTTATTATCACCCATTTTGCTGTTGAACCCCTCCCATTGCCTCTCCCCACAGCCACTGGTGACAAAAAGCCAAGGTCTGGCTTCCTGCAGACTCCTCTCCAGGAAACAATTCTCCTTCCTACAGAGCATCTCTGGACATAACAAAGCGTTTACCAGCCCTAGACCACATATTGTGGTTTCAGCCCAACAAGGCAAGCAAAGAGCTTTCCCAAGGGTGGATTTCTCATGTTCCTTGAGGACTTGTGTGGAATTCTGTGTGGTTTTATTATTCAAAGTAAATTGGATACCAACTGTCTTCTCCAACTAAAAATTGAACTTCACAAGTCAGGCTGCCCTACAACAAGGGGTCATTCTGTGCACATAGGGCAAAAGAAAGCAATTTAATAAGCATCAAAACAAAACAAACAAAATCTGTTTCCTGACCTCCAAGACCCTTCAAATAAACTTTTCTCCTCTCATCCCCACCACACATCCAAGTTACTTATGGAGAGTCCTGTTTTGAAGTGTCAACGCTTTATAGGAAAGTGTTACAGACGCAAGTCCACAAGGGGTTAGGGCACAAAACCTTCCTTTTCATTAGATGCATCATAAGATGGAAACCTTGTTCCAGCCTGGCAAGAGCTGAGAAAGTGGCACAGAGCAGAAAGTGTCAAACTATCACTTCAGGTTTCGGGGACAGCTCTGAAGGCTTTGACCAAACAGTGCAGATTCCTGTACCCGCTTTACAGTTCTCACTCTCATCTGGGCCATGGTTTTACACCTTGAGAGTGTCTCCATCCTCACTGCTGCAGCTTCACAGGTCAGCTGTCAGAAGTGCCGCACAGCCTTTGCGTGAGCCACACGTGTCCTTCTCTAAAGGGCATTACAGCTGTATTTATATCTGACATAAATCTGCTTTGTAAACAGTGACCTGATTCAGGATCTGGACTTTCTTAGGTGGCAACATCAAGAGCACACATGTATGCTGGCCCCTAACGGGCAGCACCGGACCTGCCTGACCACAAGAGGAGATGCTGCTCACCCTTCACCTGCTGCGAGCCTCATGGCATCCAAGTGCCTCTGGAACTGGCAGGCAAAAAGTGAAAAAAGTATCACCAAAAGCTGGAGGTTTTGGCATATCCAGACAGTGTAACAGCGTCTGGCAGGTACAGGAGCCAGAGGGCGTGAACATTTCAATTTTGGTCACAGCATGGCATGAAGAAAAGACAATTGCTCTGAGTAATAAAAGTTACCTCCATTTTGCAGGTAATGGAAGTGTCTGAGGGACAATTAAGTTTGGATAGTTAAATCCAAAATTCTCTACAAGTGCTGGTTCACAATCAAACCAGAAATCAGCAGCTGAACTGAAAATAATATCAGAGTTCTCACTCCAGGCACCAGACCGTGTTTTCTCAACTTATTTCTGTTTTTCTATTTGCTGCCAATTCAAAAAGCTATGACCAAAAAAAATCATCCCATTAGACTTGTTCTTAGATGTCTTAAACTCTTATGTGAAGTTGGTATTATCAACAGAGCCCAAAAATTGCAGCTGAAGTACATAAAGGAAGCAGTCATGACATAGCCCAAATTTAATCTGTATGAGGTCGCCACACTCAAAGAAGTGTTTCTCAAACTGTTAATTAATTTTTAAAATAATGGATTAAAGGGGGTTCTCAATTAATAGAATACTTTAAAGAGACAAGCTAGAGAGGATTGTCCATTTTATTAATATAGCAATTTAACAGCTACTCAACATGTAATAACTTCTTGTTAAAAGTCAACCCTCCCCCTTTCCAGCAGATTAGCCACCCACGTGTCAGGCACAATACAGCTTCATTAGCCTACAAGTTCCATTTCTGCCCTTCCACAGATTTGCTTTTATTTTGCTTATGTCAGTAAACTAAAATCCTGAATGACAGCAAAGTCCAGAAATCAACCACACAGAGAGTGTGTTAGTCTTTCTCAGGACTCATGGAGAACATTTCGATGTAGCACAGTCGCCCACCGCAAGAGCCCGGCAGGAAACTTCCAGGTCCACCCACACAACGCTACCCAAACACACAGGGCAAAGACTCATCCATGAGCTATACCTCATCTGGAAGAGCACTCAAATGACATCTTTTCCCCACACCTTTTCCAACCAAGTAGCACCAACTTCCTGGAGTTGGAAGGTGTCGTTGAAAAGGTGACATGCAGCAATTTCCACTTTCACCAGAAGGTTCCTGCTACAACCTTGAGTTCTCAGATTAAGCACAGTCTTCGTATATGTAACTCACAAGTAGACACGCTGTTCTGGGGGGTCATTTTAAGCAGCAAAGATATGGTCAACCTGCACTGAGACTCCACAGAGGGGCCAGCTGACTGCAAGATAACTGCTGCAGGTCAGAGCTGCAGGAGGACAGCAGGGACAGGTCCTGGAGTAGGGCACCAGCAACACACGGTCCTCAACACCTCTGAAGAAACTTACACCTTGATGTCTTACAAACACAGACAGGAGGCACATCAGCAAAGCTCTTGTCAGGACAACCCTAAGGTAAGTCTGGATAGATGGGCCAATGTTAATGGCATGGCCTTCAATGAGGCCAAGTGCCAGGTCCTGCACTTGGGCCACAACAACCCCATGGATGGCTACAGGCTTGGGGCAGTGTGGCTGGAGCTGCCTGGCAGAAAAGGACCTGGGGGTGCTGATCAATGGGCGGCTGAACATGAGCCAGCAGTGTGCCCAGGTGGCCAAGAAGGCCAAGGGCATCCTGGCTTGCATAAAAAATAGTGTGACCAGCAGAAGTAGGGAGGTGATTGTCCCCCTGTGCTCAGCACTGGTGAGGCCACACCTTGAGTCTTGTGTCCAGTTCTGGGCACCTCAGCACAAGAGAGATATCGAGGTGCTGGAGCGAGTACAGAGGAGGGCAACGAAGCTGGTGAGAGGCCTGGAGAACAAGGCTTATGAGGATCAATTGAGGGAGTTGGGATAGTTTAGTTTGAGGAAGAGGAGGCTGAGGGGAGACCTCATCCCTCTCTACAACTGCTTGAAAGGGCATTGTAGAAAGGTTGGTGCTGATCTCTTCTCATGGGCAATGAGCGACAGGACAAGAGGGAATGGCTGCAAGCTGCAGCAGGGTAGGGTTAGGCTGGACATTAGGAAAAAGTTTTTCACAGAGTGGTCAGTCAGTGGAATCAGCTGCCCAGGGAGGTGGTGGAGTCACCCTCCCTGACTGTGTTTAAGAGTAGATTGGATGTGGTGTTGAGGGATCTGGTGTAGGGGAGAACTTGTAGGGTAGGGCTGATAGTTGGACTTGATGATCCCAAGGGTCTCTTCCAACCTAAATGATTCTATGATTCTAAGTCAATAAAGCCAGAAGAGCCCTGTGAGTCCGCAGAGCTGAGAGGGGGTGGGCGCCAGTGGGAGCAGCGCTGCAGCAGCCCCCGTGCTCGGTGTCTGCCCTTGTTACGGCGACCTAAGACCTCAGCGCAGAAGGACTTTATCTGCATGGATTTCACTGCAGGATCAGAGCTCTAGAAACTCCACAGAAAAGATAACAGAAACTGAAAGAGGTTACAGCTAAGGCTAATACCACCCAAAAGCTAAAGCAAACAAAAACATTCCAGTATATCAGCTTTATCTGCAAAGACTATTCAAGCTACTCTTAAGACCGTAACAGCCACATGCACGAGCTTTAATAAAAAGGGACACCTTTCCCCCAGCTCCTGCTGTTGCAATTTTAAGGAAGGAACGAAGAAACCCAGACATCGGCAGAAGGGGAAGCTCAGGATATATACAGCATCGGTTTCCAAGAGAATATTCATCATGTCACGCGAGACCAACATTTTTAGCCAACTTGGCAGAAAATAGACAAGCTGCAGAGCAACCCTAAAAATACCAGTCCTGGTAATTACAGGAATGAAAAGTAAAGCATAAGCAATGGCAGCACTAACAATCCATACTTTCAGTGACACCCTGCTAACTTTATTATTATTTTTTTCAATTGCATACACCAATTCTAAAAGATAAGTCTCAGTTGTTGAGGTGCACAGTGTGTTTAGTTTTATGTCGTGCAACTAAGATACAAGTCAAGCTCATCCCAGATGGATGCCTTATGGCTTCATCTGTGTTATTTACTAATATATTTAATTCCTTTTCACCTCTCTTCAGCACAGTATTATGAAGTTTCCAAATTCTGGAAGTCAACTGCAAGCAGGGCACCAAGCCATGATGGGATGAAGAAATTCAGGAGAGAGATTGGGAAAACCCAACCAAAAAAAGATAAATTGCTATTGGGCATCAGCTCCATGGTCCCTCTCATCTGGTGTGGCCTCTGAGGGCTTCAAAGGATGCCCAGAACTTGCACAAGCCGTTAGCTCTATCACACCTGCCCATGCAAGAAGCCTGTCGGAGCCCCCACCCGCCAGAGGCAGGGTTACATCTCAGCCTGCATTCTCATGCATGTTCTCATGCAGTAGAAAGTTGTGTTTCTTACCAGAAGTAGGAATGCTATTTGAGGGATAGCAAGGCAGCTTAGAAGAAAATGGAATCACAGCATCGTTACTAGGGATGTGAAGAACTTCGGACCCAAGGGCAGACCACTAGCTTGCCCAGACTGACAGCTCCACTGGGGTCCATGCAGCTCTAGCAGAGAAGCTGACCAATGTCTCTGACCTCTGCTGGAGACAAACCCTTGCAAAAACAAAGCAAGGAGGAGCAGAAAAATGTAATTTGAAATTGTGCTTCTTGGGAAGGTCTGAGGTTAACAAAGTAAGAGGTCCTAACCACTCTCCTAGTTGCTTTTCCCCTGAAGATGAGTGCTGCACCACAACCTGTCTGCTCTGCTGATACCTTCCACTCATTCACCATTACCTTTTAGTGCAATTACACAGACAAAACCCCAGAGAGAAGTCATCACACACACACAAAATAAAGGTGGCATCAACAATTATGTAAATCCAGGACTTTTCCTGTCTGTTCTCCCACTAAAATACAAGCTTTTGTCAAGAACCAGCTCCCTCTCTGTCCTCACAACAGCACTATCCATCTTCAGCATTTTAATAAAGTTGACAGAGATCAAAAACCTCCAAAAGCTAGTAAAAAGCTTAACAACTTAGCCCTGGGCGAGAGGCTGGCTCCAGGCAGGAGCCACACGCGGCTGAGATGTCTCTGCAGCCACACAGCGGTGACAGTGGCTCTTCCCAAAGCACGAGCCAGAACACAGCCCAGCTCCTGTTCCCGCAAGGAGTAACTGCAGGGCTCGCAGGAGTCAACAGTTGTAAAAGAGAATTTATTTTTGTCACTAAAATCAGCAAGGGTGACTCACAAGAAGGCTCGGGGAGCCTCGTTGATGAGTTTCGTTGTTAAGCAGTCACTTTTCACCCTTCATTTTCAAAAATGCCCTGAGTAACAATAAAAACAATAGAGCTTAATAGCCATAATTAGCTAAGGTGAGAGAAAACATCCAAGTCCCAAACTAACCAGAATTGTTACTTCTAAACATGCATCAGAAATGAATGATGCAGTCAATCCCTGCTGGTCACTGATACCAGAGGAGAAAAATCTTGAGGGGACTGGCCATTACCTTCTGCAAGCTCAGCAGCAAGATCCCAGTAGCCCCATCAGGAGAAAGAACAGTAGCAAGCACTGAATGATTTAGTGCTAAATATGTTAGAAGCCTCTCTCACTTAAAATAAATAGGTCTAACTAGCAAAGCCAAGCAAATCATTGCCTTCTCAAGCACAGGTTAACACATTGCTTTCCAGTGGGGCTAAAGAGGAAAAAAAAAAAGGACAGGGCAAGCTTTAAAAATAAGTTGCCCACTAACTGATGGCTCAACAAGTACACTTTGGAAAGTCTTCCATTTTACTGAACTGAAAACACTCCTCAAAACGACTGAAAGCACCAGCAACATCAAGAAGCCAACGTGAAACTTGCTCTGTTGACTTGGTCAACGCAAAGAGCAATGCAGAAAAGCAGACTTGTTAAGCTAGCGGTCAAATTTAGGACAACCACTACTGTTTCTCAAAGCACCAAAGTCGTCTGGAATCTTTATTTGGGACTAAAGTCCAGTAGCTTTCCTCTGAATAGGGGTAACATGGAAACTATTCTCCTTGTGGAATTTATTTTGAGCTGAAAATATTTTCCAGTTTCATGCTGAGAGACAGGATTGTAACTATGCTGTGTTACAGAAGAACGACCAAATTTTCAAAGCCTGTCACAGGGGAAAGCAGAGAAAGCTACATTTTCCTCTTTATGGTATTTGTTCCTGAAAAAAAGTTTTTACACTTGCAAAGCAGGGCACACAAGGACCCAAATAAGTAAACAAACAGAGCACAGCTATTTATCCCATCTATCATCCCTGGCAAGATGAGATAATCAGATTAGCCAAACAGTTATAAATTGACCATATCTGAAGGAGAAGGAAGTAATTTTCTCATATTCCTCTCCCTGGCAATCACCTCCAAGATTTTCAAAACAGTATCAGCCTCCAAAGCACTTCCCAGTATTGAGCTCCCCTGGGATTTAGGGAGAAATTCCTTCAGCCTCTCTGGAAGCCCTGGCTTAGCTGGTCACATTTATTGGAGAAAATGGTTTGCTATGACTTGATAAAAGCATGCATTAATATCTTTTTTCTTTTTCCACACCTCCAGTGATGTTCTCAGAAAGCATTCCTGTGAATGGCTACAGAAACCCTCCTGGGAGAATCTCGTCCACCCTCTTCACCCAAGCCAACACACGTTGGGCACAGCACAAGGGGAGATCACAAAGACAAATTGGATGATCTTCTATGTTCCTCTAGAATCTTCCATGAGTGGCCCAGCATCTCTGATTTCAGAAATGCTGCCAGACCTAGGGCAATGGGAGCATCCAGGAAGAAAGTGAACGAGCATGAGGAAGTTTTAGGGATCATACCCAAAAGAACAAAGCAAACTGCAAAGCATGGTATTTGCACCAAAGAGAGCCGTCTCTGAAATCCCACCACAGCTCTTTATTTATCATTTGAGCTGCTGAAGTTATCACTTAAAAGTCCTACTCCAAGTGGAAGAGAGTTAACTTTAGAGTTCAGTTCTTAAACCCAAAGGCAGTTACAGCATCTGCCACCTGTACTGAACAGTTCTTGGGAAGAAGGTCCCTAAACTGGGCATGGCAGATGACCAAGCATGAAGTTATGGTAACAGCAAGCACAGCCCTCTTTAAAGCTCTTCAGCTCTGAAGGTGATTGACAGTATTACCAGATTAAAAGCCTTGTTCAACACAGAACCATCACCTAGACAATACCACCTGCTTTGGGGTTGTTTTTTTGCGAATGGCAAATGGCAAGTTTGCTGCAACACAAGGTACCTCAATTTTCCCCTTAAGACATCACTAATCCTGCTGCAGGGCTAAAATCTCACTGCTGCCCAGCCTGGTGGCCTCAGGGCTGAGAAATACTGGGAAACGGAGTGCTTTGGTTCACGCTAAGGACAGCTGAGAAAAAAATGTCAGCAGTTTTTATTTTAAAATGTATGTAGCTTTGTGCACAGAGCTAGGCACACCCCCAGTTCCCTTGGAGGTTTTAGCATGTACCAACTCTTCTGAAAAGAAGTGGTAGAGACAAACCTTTCACTCAACAGAGGCGTCCTTCTCGGGGTCAGGCACAAAAGCCGCGCTCCACTCCCCAGACCAATAGTGCTGTCCCTGGGACCACTCCTCAGGTGCATCACTCACCACGGGACTGGTCCATCCTCAAGCCTCTCTGGCAATATCCCCTTCTGCTGCTTTTTGGCTTAATCTTCTCAACTCCAGGGGAAGACATCTCTTAGATTGCCATTTCTGTAACTGGTCCCCCTAGTTAGTGTCAGACTCTCTCTGCCCCTTTCCTGCAGCACGATTCAGGCACAAAATTAGCATGAGCTAAGCAATACAGAGAGTGACTGTGCTGCAGTCATGAGGGTTACTACACACACCACCCAAACCCATGACATTTCCATAGAAACCACAGTGGGAAAGAGAAAAGCCTCAAAAAGCTGACAAGATAAAACACACATGGTGAAATAAGTAACTCTGGTGGGAAAATATACATGTGCAAGATGCTCCTCCGTTCCCCAGCAGCTTGAGCATTCAGAACTAACACAGTTAACACCAAACTGATGCCAATAAAACTTTTTTCTGTCCCTCATACTTTCCCAGTGGGATATTGTGGAGGAATAAAACACTAGGCATTATTAAGTGACTTTCTTCCCTGTTACTTATGGGAGTGCTCTTGTTAGTGTCACTAAACAATAAGGAACTTTCTTGACTTTTCCGTAGATTGGGCAGAACCATCCAGAATATACATTTTCTTCATTAGCAACATCAATTAAGCAACTGAATACTGGAATGTGTAAGTGAAGCAATTGATTCTTTTGGTCAAACACACATACCTGGAAAGAAAAAAAAACACCCAACAAAAAACCCCACATTACAGCCAACAGAATAAATTTTCATCTGTAAGCTAGTAAACCAGTCCCAGCAAGAAAGAGCTAAAATACGTTCCATTGCACACCTGCCTACTTCAGAGAAGAGTTTTCGTGTGACAATGAAAAAGAGAGAGGAAAAAATAAGAAAATCCCCCAACAACAAACCAAGGATGTTAAGGGATGGCTTTTAAATAATTTGGGATGCTCTGCTCTTCTTCTGGAAAACTAGTCATATTCCAGTGCTTGGCAGAGCAAGCAGGCTCTACCGGGAGAGACACAAACCTGCATGGAAGGAGGTTGCTTGTTAGGAACTGAATCACTCGGTGAGATGCCTGATGCATCTCCAATCCCTTCCCAGACAGAGGAACAACATCCACAGCTTGCCCGGTCCTAAGCTCAATTGGCTACACACGACAGTACCTTTCTAGAAAAGCCAAGCCAAATTCCCAGCAAACCTGGAGACAAACACTTCTCAAAAGGTCAGACCGAGATGTTTGGTTCAGGCTCATTAGCTCAAAGAACAACAAATTTCCGTGTGACCGTCACCGGGACCCTGCAGAAATTCCCACGACAAACACCATCTTCACACAAGAGAAAGCAAGCTTGCTTACCGTGGCACAACAGGAACCTGCCTGCAGGACTTAAAGAGAAGCTGTTCGGCTCCAGCAGCCCACCCCAAATGAGCAGCGCTTGCTGCAGGCACACACGCGCTCAGGCGATGGGCACCCCTGGGGCTCTGCTCTTCCCTCTGCTCGGCTCATACAAGCCTTCGGCTCGTGCCGGTCGGCCAACGGGGAGCTACACCGGCAAGAATGCGATGTGTGCATCTTGCTCTCCTATTATGGTTGTGATGCTATGAGCTGATTGCCCCTGTTTTTCCTCTTTGGTAAGCCAAAGCTTTACCACTAGCATCTTTCATACACAGCACAAGACTTGCTGCTTAGGAAAAATGGGGAAAAAAAAAAGAAAAACAAACAAACAAACAAAAATCCCAACCCAAAAGATGATTGCTTTTTGGGTCTGTAAAAAATACTTTAGTCTGACAGATGTGTTTTATTCTGGAATTAGTTTCTAAATATATACTCTACCTACCACTTCATCAAAATCAGAGCTAAAGACACTAACAGGTCAATACATTAAACGGTTTATCCTGTTAGAGGTTTTACAGCTACTTAATAATGAGTTCTGGTAACTGGTGCCTGTATATGTTTATTATTGTAAGATAGTCTTTAAAAAAAGAAAAGAGATCTGTGTAATAGCATAACCTTTCCTTCCAGTTGCATAAAACCGCCATGCTCCAATCAATATCATCATTAGCAGAAACTAAAAAAAGATCAGCAGAAGCTATAAAAATACTGTAAATTACATTCCGAGAACAGATTTACTGCCATCGTATTTTATAGAAATCCTATTTAAAATTCACACATGGAAGGGAAAAAAAAAAAAGAAAAGAAAGAAGATATACCCCAAAAAGCAAAGCTGGAGAGGAGATAGAGCAAGTGGTGTGCTCTCTGACAAGCGGGATAATAAAAGCAGAATGGTAGGCTAGAATCTGACCTTTAAGGGTCAGTCACATTTTCCATGTGCTGTTAAATAGCTCTTGCAAAGACAGGAGGAGGGGGGAATCAATTCATAAAAAACCCAGCCAGTGTTTACATGAAGTAACTAGTGGGAAATTATTATTTTACAAATCAGAGCAAATCTCCCATTACTTTGCTGGACAAGAAGGCAGTTTAGCGTCACTCTGCTGCTATTTTGGCATTTAAAGCTTTTACACATCTCTGGGAGTTTAAGCCTCTGAAAACAGGCATTTCCATCACACAAAATAACATGCATTCCTCCCTCTCCAAGAACAGAGGCACTGAAGGGCACAGCAGCTGAGTTCACAGAGCAGGAGAAGAGCGTAAGCATTTCTTTAGCCAATAAAAACAAAATTCAAAACAAAGCTACAAATATAAACTCAACCTGGACCGTGAGCCCGCTGCTTAGGGAACAAGCTGTTTGCCCTTTAGCTTTACTTACCTACCTGAACAAAATGGCATTAAAAGATGTTGACACGTGGAATCAAAGTTGCTGTCACCTTATTACCTGGGCTACAGAGCCTCAGGCTTAGACCCCAGAGCCCATAAACCTTCATCATCTCCATTCCGTGAGGAATCTGACATTTCATAAGAATATCCAGTCAATACAGTTGCACATTAAACAAAATCAATTAGGGCCAAAATTTAAAATTAACCTAATACAACTGAGAGGCAAAAAAAAAAAAAGGGGGAGAAAAAGAAAAAAGGAGCAAAGCCTGCTGCTTTTTCTGCATGCTCATTTCACCGGAGCTTGGCACATCTGCAGGAACTGCTTCACCAAGTATAGCCCAGGGTGTACTTACTATTTATCCCCAGGCAAATTTCAAACCACCACCCTTTGCTGGCTGAAAAGACGACCCCGTGGCCACCCACCTCTAGTCTGGGTCCCCAGGAGGGAGTGACACCGCGCAGGGCAGCAGGCGAACGCCGAGGCTGCGGGTCCTGTGCAAGGACCAGCCACCGGCCGTCCTCCCCTGCAAAAGCCGCTTATCTCACCTATGGCAAAGACTGCCTTCATTCCGCTTTGCTGGGCTGAGCCTGCTTTTAATCAGAGTTGGGAAGATGAAAGGAAAGGAGATACGGAGGCATGGTTAGAAGTAGAAGTAATAAGGATGCCGGAAACCAAATCAAAACGATGATACAGTTTTTAAGGAGTCCACCTCTATTAATCTCTGTCTGAGGGGGATAATAAAAATGTTTCCATTCTAACAATGATCTTTGATGAAAAAACTCAGTATTTGGTAGAGAAAAAAAAATTAATAAGCAAGTAGTATTTCCATTTATTTCTGTTTCCATTTCCTTAGCTATGCCAGGAAAGACTACCTGCACTGCATATTCCCATGCACAGTTCAAAAATCAGAAATGTCCCAAATTTAAATGAAACGAGAGATTTGAGACACTGCAGCCAGGTGATGCTCCCCAAGCAGAGCAAACACAGCAACACTGCAATTCTCTTTGAAAAGTTTTGGGGTTACGGTTGCTTTTTTCCAGGGACTTTTCCTTAATGGTATGCCTTTTTCTTTTTACCTTTCTGCCAGCTTCCCTGAAACAAAACAAACCTCTGTGACCGATCCTTGGCTTTGCCAGCTGACAGAAACCACGGCATTACCACACCAGGGTTAAAATCAAGAGACAATTACAATTTCTCTTTGGGGGAACACATGAAGCACACATGAAGCACCAGCACACGCTGGTCCTCTGCCTTCTTCCTCATCCCCGAGGCATCACCCTGCACTGACATCCTTAGTGACCCGGGGCTGGCACCGCTCCCTTCTCTTCGGGGAAGCCTGTACAGTACCCTGATGCACACTGACCGGGCAGAAAAGCCACGTTTGAGCAGAAAGAGAGAGAACTGCCTCTCCGCGATACAGGAACCGCTGCGAGAAGTTGCCATGGAGAAAAGGGAACTGCTGAAGTGTCTTGAGGTACACGGTGCCGAGAGACGTTACAGCAAAGCCAGAGGGAATACAGAAGCAAATGCATTTAAGTGCTCCCACAAACCTGAAGCTTCCAGACAAGAAATTACCAGTAATTACTAATAATATAATTTTCATGCAGCACTCATCAGCATGAGCCAGTTCTGTCCTCACAACAAAGAGGAACAACAAAAGCCACAAACAGTTACCAAATTAGCTTATTAAGATCTCTGGGATTTTTTTGAACCTTCATAACCATCAAAATTGGTCTGAATGCACAAACATGATTACAATAAAAAGGCCCAGATATCTTCTGGACACAGCAGCAGGAGATCCATCATTGTACTGCAGAAAGCACACCAAGGAAGCTCTCTTTCACAGGAACGAGGGCTGCTCCTCCCGGAGTCACTATCCATCCTGCAACGCTGCTCCTTTGGGGGAAGAACTGCTTGACAGGAAGAATTTAGGAAGCTGTTACTCCAAACATGCTCTTTTAAAAGAGCATACACTTACCAAATGGCAGAGGCAGTTAAGCAGACTGTCCAGACCATAGCTCACAAACACAAAAATAAAATACCAGGCCTCAGCAGAGTTAAGAGGTGTTAACTGAGAGCCCAAAGGCTGCAGCTAATTTTCCTCCCGTGTCTGTCTCCATTTCCCATCAAAGCACGGCCCCATAGGGCAAAAAGCCCAACCATGATCTGATGTTCTCTTCATTAAGGTCCAGGCACAGACACCAGAGTCTATGGACCAAAGCAGTTTCGTCTGTCCAGTGGGACCCATATATATCAAAAATTTAACCGGTAGGATGAGAAGCTCTTTTAGTGATGGCCCGGGGAAGAACATGCAATCGTTTCATCAGCAAAGTGAAGCAAGTCCTGAGGAGAAGGGAGGTGCAGAAGGGCAGAGGAGGGCTTTGTCCAGCTCTGCAGAGCCCTCGTCACTGCCTCTGCCAGGAGCTGGGGCTCCAGGAGGGGAGAGGAGCCCTTCAGAGGCCACTGTCCCCAGCCAGCAGGAACAGCGGCCAGACCAGGACACAGCTCATTCCAGAGACATTTTTAGCACGAAGGGGAAGGAGCACTAGCTATCCTGTATTACTGCATCCACTCTGTTTCTAGAATTTCAAACTCTATAATGATATGGTTCCTGGAAGAGCACTTCTAACCGAATTAGAGGACATCTCCTGAGCACGCCCTTGGCAGCAAGAAGACCACAATGTGGAAAGACTCCTGACTGCATGATCCAGGCCCTCTGTAATTCAGTTACGTGCCCCTTTTAGCAGAGGTGACAGGCAGGTGTTTTAAAAGCAGGGTGCTCATAAGCTTGTGTTTTGTGGTGGGAGGTTTTTTGCGTTTGTTTTGGGTGTGTTGGTTTGGGTTTGTTTGTTGGTTGGATTTTTTTGCTTTGTGTCGTCCCTCCCCTTATTTCTTTTAAGTAGCAAAACGAAGTGCTGTTCTTTCTCCTTTACCAATATTCGTTGTGCTGCTGAGAAAGCCCTTGCACCAGAGCAGCTTAATTAAAGATGAAGCATGGACTCAGTTTTCTTTCAAGCAGGGAGGACAGAGAGTCTAAGAAGCTTCACCCTGGACTAACCAGGTTTGGCATTGCCCAGACACGCTTGCTTAATGAATTTTTATGCAGTGGAACAAGATATTTTCCACAGCAACAAATACTTTGTACAGTTGTCTAAACTAAAGCACCTATTTGACAGTAAATTCAGCCCATCCTTGGATTCATTCATGCTCTGAAACATGCCCTTAAAAGGAGAGTTAGTTGTTCTTTTGCATTAAGCAAAGCTGTGTTAAAATGTTTGTTTCCAATGGAACAGGGAGACAGACATCGGGAGGAAGCAAGCTGTGTCTGAAGAGCAGAATTTCTGGCAGATGGGTCAAGAGCAGCAGCTGTGTTCACAGAAAACACATGCATCTTTACATACTTAGGGTTGCCATTTGGAAAACATCACAAGAGACAGTTTATGGCATGGGGAAGTGAGAACGTTTCTGACAACAGGTGTCAGGATTTTGTTCTCCTGAACCTTTCCAGTGGGTGTTACAGATGGATGTCTCATTGGGCAGGGAAAAGGTCAACATTAATAATGAAGCTGGACCAGTTCGTGACAGTACCAGAAATACCATGTAGAATGTGCATCTGTACTGCAGTGTGATCAGCACAGGCACAACAGCAGCCCTCTTCTGCCCTAGTCCAACTTGAGCCACTGCTGCTCCAAACCAGGTTTCATTTTCATGGCCAGCACTGTGGTCCTCTGCCGTACTCACGGTCCACACCAGCAGCACAGTTCTCCCAGGGAGAGGGCAGAGTTTACCTACACAACGCTCAAGGCATGGGAAAGAGGACAACAAAAAGAGCCAGGCGTCTTAGCCTACATCCTTGACGTGAAGCAGGTGCCTAGCACAGGGACGTCCAAAGACAACTGAACCTGGAGCAGCCAGAGCCCAACAAGACTGAAATGAAAGAGTTTGTGCTTAATATACAAGTGACCAGGTTTTACAGTGCTCACTACACACTAATTTCTGCAGGAGAATCAAGAAGCAGCTCCACAGATTCTCTGCACGTCAGACAGGCAAGCTCAGCAAAGGCAAAGAGCTGCTGCTGGATTTACTAAACTGTGTCACGGAAAGAGCTACAGATGCCTTATCATCACTGAAATGTTACAGAGATAACGTTTGTGTGCTAGCCACCTCCTGGAAACCCAGCTAAGGGTACTTTTATGCTTATTCTGCACTGAAACCAGCGTATCCAATCTTTTATGCTAACAGAAGTCCCAGGCACCCAGCAGAAAGTGAGAGCATCAACATTACCACCACATACTCTGAATCGCCCTGCCCTCAGCAGCCTCCCTCTTTCAAGATGTTCTAAGTGGATAATATTCCCCAGGTAAGGCCAGGGAGACCCAGCAATTGTCAGAAGCAGAAAAAGGAATGAGTTTACCAAACCACTTAAGCCAGTTTCACTTAAAATGCTGCCCTGAACACACCACATGGTTACAGTAATTAAATAAGCCACAACATTGCGCTCCCAGGATCATTCCACATAAGGACTGGGAAGATCTTAAAAAAGCCTTTGAAATGCAACCTGTAGGTGCAGCTTTGCCCCCTTTCCTCCTGGAGAGGATGGGGAGGCAGCACTCCATAGGTTAACAAGCACTCTTACTTTCTCCCTTATAGCTCAGAGGTGGAGAGGAAGATGAAGTGCAATGTGAACATCTAGTTCAGTGAATACACGCAGGAGGGCGGCAAGAAGAGGAGGAAGAGTATTAGACATAATCGTGTCAAAGACAGAGCCAGTCCTATGAGCCTCTTGCAAGTGAGTGCACCAAGGATTACTCCTGAAAATCAGCCTGTTGTAAGGAAGAAAGCAGGGCAGCAGAAGGATAACAATGATTATAAAGGAAAATAAATCATCATTCTATTGCAGGTGCCCTCAGCACCATTTCAAAAGATTACCCTACTGAAAGCACCTCTTCAGTCTGGTAAGATCAGCAGGATTCAAGAGGAGGAGATCACCTCCAAGTGCCTGGCTCAACTTAATTCTGCATGGCAAGTCTCATAGCAGAAATACTCTTATCCTCACCAGGGCCAGCAACCAAAGAGCTGACAGGCAGGAGAGCTGCTCACTTCATCACATATTCAACAGGGTCATCTCTCCTCCATTGTTATTCTGAGAACTCGGCCCTTCCACTATTTGGTATTTATGCACATTGTTCATCTCAGCGCACGTCCTACTTGTAAGCATTCACAAGGCTTCAGATAAGACTTGCTCTATTCATAAATAGCAGAGCTCAAACAGAGAAAGATCCCAGCACTAGTCAGAGCTCTTGAGAGAAGGGAAATTAGGTAGCAGGTACAGAGAGAAAGCCTGACCATGTGTGTTACATATTTAAATACAACTTCAACGTTTCTTCAAAGCCTCATTGCATTTTTTTATGGCTTAGGCGGTTTCTTCGGTTTGGGGGTTTTTTTTGGTTGATCTTTCTCTTTCTTTTTTGGAAGGTTGCAATTGCAAAGGTAAGATTCTTACCAGAACGAGCTGTTACTGTCACAGTGGGAGAGGAAGAGGACAGAAGGAGGCAGAATACCATGTAATTAATATCCAAGCTTATTGTGGAACAACAAGAACATATGACTAGAAGGTGAAAAGTCAAACTAGATAAAAACCCACACAGCAACCACACCCCCCCACACAATCCAGAGAGTTCAGACACTTAATGTATGGTCACAAGTGACAGATTGCACAGAACAAAAGCACACAGAGGTGAGGCGGGACCCGTGCAGCGTGCAAAGTGCTCACACCGAGGAGGAAAGCACATTTCACTGCGAGCTACGTGCTCAAAAGAGAAAGGTGAAGGGGTTCACGCTTCCTTGATACCTGGTCCTGGCTGAGGCTAGAAAGCACAGGACTTCTGCTGAGAAATCTCTTAATAAATTAAGGAAACTTCTCACCATTGAAAGAAAAGCCATACCCACTGGAAACCACATTTAGTGACCACAGTAACTAATAACTCCAGTGAAAATCCAAGCCACTTATTTTATATTGTAATTCCTTTCCTCATTAGCTTAATTATAAACCAGTATTTATTTTTTTCTTCTTCAAGGTTTCCCCCCTCTCCCCTGTAACTACCGTACCGCGTTACTGCTCCATTGCCGTTTCAAGGATTTTTTCCCCTTGCAGTACAGGAACCAACTTACCACTTGAGGCCCCAAACCTGGGAAGGTATATGTGGGCAGACAGCTTGCCTGAACCCAAGGCTACAAACACAGGTAAGGCAGCACAGTCCTGTTTTGTGCTGCTTTAGGAGGAAAAAAAAATCAAAAGTGAAAACCAAACACTAAACCCTTAGAAAACCCCTTTTTTGCCACTTGGACTATGAAACCAGCTACCCACAACCAGGCTTTGGCAATCCTCCACTCCCTTCTTTTTCATGAAGCAAACCGATCCACTTAGAGTTACATTGCTCCACAGACACTCTACCTCCAAAAGCACCCACTCTCAGTTTTCATCCTTTGCTGTACATGAACACAATAACCTCTCTTCAGGCTAAAAAAACGCATAAAAGAGTCCTAGGTTGAAGAACATGCAGGAACAGCAAAATAAAACTAGCATTTCTGACATTATTGTGCTGGTGAGTCATCAATTAATTCATGTTTGTCAGCTCCTATAAAGGCCAAGATCTTCAAAGGCAGCTGAGGCCAGCAACCCCTCGACTGAGAAGCCAGCCAGGCTTGGGCCCAGATGCCCAGAGCCAGAAATGCCTTTTCCCCCTTTTAACTGTTTTAGCTGCCAACGAAAACGGGAAGGGATCAGAGAGGAACTTCAAGTGACAACATCCTTCCCTCCAGCCTCTCTCTCCATGACGACACACTCGGCACACAATCCCCAGGAACATTTCAACCAAGCCTGACCCTGCCAGTCCATTCTGTCCCCCCTGGGGAAACAGCTATCCCATCACAAAACCCTCAGGTTTAGCGTCTCTCCCTAGCAGAAGGCTCCCTGGCACAGTTTTACTCCAGATTCGGCAAATAACCTTTAGCCACTCAGCCAGAAGCCCTCTGCCACAGGTGGCAGGTCTAACAGATGCCCAGACCCCAGGTAACAACAGCAGCAGATCAAAAAGCACCATCGCAGCGACAGGGAACAAGAGAGGCGACACAAAACGCAGCTTGCTTCAAGCCGAGGCGCAAGTGGTGCAGGGGAGTCGTTCGCATAGTTCTCCCTTCATTAAGGTCCTGTTGGCTGGGATGCAGAGGGGAAGAATCAGGGATGTATTTACATTTAATGGCAGGGACCACATAATAATTTGCAGTCTCTGTACCCAAGCGTCACGTACATCACTTGTATTGAACACATGCTTTATTTCCTTTATTCTTACTTTACAGTTTTTCTTTCCCATGGCGACCCACTGTGTCCTTCCTATACTTCTGCCTTCTCCCCCACCATGAGCTCTGTTTGAGCAAAGCTTTGCAGAACAGAAAAATCTGTCCCCTGCTGGAGCCAGCCAGATCAGGCTCTTTTCTCTGAAGGAAACAGCCTTTAAATACAACAGTAATTTTCTACAACTCACGAGCTAGGGAAGCTCACGATTGACAATACAAAAAAAACCCAAGTCAGTAGGGACCGAGAGTCAAGTTTCTTATCCCTAAAAACAGTTTCCACACACCCCCACTGCCTTGCAAAGTTAGAACAGCTAAAAAAGAACCACCAAAAGTGGAATGGAGCTCGTTCAGTCGCCAACACGGCCTTCTCCAAGTGGGATCAGAGGTAAAGTCTTCTAAAGTCCCATTAAGAAAGTAGCTGCCTTTTGATGTTCAAGTGACTTAAAGCTTTTGGAAAACTGGGCTTGAGTACACTGGAGATCCATTATGCTATGGGAATTGGGATTCTGGTGTTTAAAAGCTTGTGGCTCTAGGAAAATTCAAGTTACAGGATTGGTTTTGAGCAATAAAACCTCACACTGAGCAGCTTGACTTTTTATTTGCTAATTATCAGAAGTCAATGTTGGCAAGGCATATTTCATGCTTATCCAATGGATTCAATGAAAGATTGCTCATTTGTGCATATTTTGAAAGGGCAACCCCTTCTGCCTTGCCTCTCTTTCACTGTTATATTTAAATACATTAATATTTTAATCTTCTAAAAGCACAAGCAATTTATCTCTTCTTTAAAAATAAATAAGGTGGGGAATGTGATCATTTTTAGAAAGCAGCATGTAGAAAAACATTTTAGCGTAGATACAAACATGTTTCAAGACCCCAAAAGCACACAGAAGGTCGATCCAAAGTCAGAAGGGACTAACAATTTTGGGTGCTCCAGCTGACACATTCTTCTAAAAGGAACACAGTTTTTAAGAGATGAACCTGCAACCACCCACGCATCTCCTGCAAAGACAGAGGAGGAAACAGACTTCCATCGCCTCAGAAAAATACTTTCTACCCTGTTTTACAATAAAAAATATAACTAATAATAATAGTAATAGAGACAGAAGGAGACAGACAGACATCTGGGTTATGTTCTAAATGTAATTAGAAGCCTGACAACAGGACAGAATAATGTCAAACAAATTACAAGCAATGTGTTTTCATTCACAGGGTGACAAGTCAACAGGCAGCCAGCTAATTTTAAGACTGATTATGTACCAACTCCTTAAACAAAATAAACACACTCATGTACACGTAGAGCAACAGGGAGTCCAAACACACCACTGACTTCTCCTTGGGCAGGGCTGAACATCTCAGTTGTATCTGAGAAACAATGGGTGCGAGTATTTTAGGGGGGGTTTTTTGTTTTACAAGCAGCTGCCACTCCTTTCTGGGTGCTCAAGCTGAGGTGCTTTGAAGCCCAGTCTTGGAGCTGCTGAGCATCCTCAATAGCCACTAAAGACTGACACAAGGGTAGATAGATATATAGAGAGATATATATAGTGCCTATAGAAAATTACGTTACAAAGTGCAGCTCCCACTCACAATCCTGCCTGAGGCAAATACCTTTGGGAGGAAAAGTTGTAGGATCCTGAACAAAGGTCTTTGGAGACCAGCACTTTCACACTGCATCAGATGATTCCTCTCCAGATACCGACAGGGAAGAGCTCTGCAGCCTGAGCTTCAGCATACTTCCAAGGGCTAATTGGCACATCCCCTTCCTACTCAAGGGCCCTTTTTGGGATGTGTTTTATTCTTTTTGGTTGTTTTTTTGTTTGTGGTTTGGGTTTTGCTTGGTCAGGCTAGGGAGATACAACCTCACAAGTAGAGGGGAACCTGCTGGCTGAGAACTGCACACTCCTATCAAAGTAACCATCAAACTGGGCAGAGGTGGTGGAAATGGTATTTCTCTCCTCAGTGAGATGGCTCTGCCAAAACACTCTGCAGAATAGAACAAGCCTCAGAGATTTAAAGTCTTGCCTGCAACAGGCTTACGGACAGGGCAGGGACAAAAAGCTGTTGCAAAAGACTCCACAATATTTCCCCTCCCTGAATTTTAAGGTCCATTGGGGGATAGTTCTGCTGAGTGTAAAAGGGCTTAAAGAAAAATGACAGCCATTCCCGGGCAAACAGCGTGTGTCGTTGCAGGAAAGAGGCACCTCTGCTTCCCAGTGATCCGCAGGCAGCTCCCGCCTGGCAGCAGGCTTCCCAGTGCGGGGCAGCAGGCTTCCCAGTGCGGAGCTTCATCCCCGCTCCGATGGACCCATTCTGCTTCCCACAGTGGCACCTACAGGGACCGACTGACACAAAGCTTCAACTTTCCACTTCTGTGGCAATTAAAAAAGAGATAACATTAATCTACCGAGCAGCAGAGGGGGAAGATGTGCAGCCTGGGGAGCTGTGACAGCAGTTGCAGAGGGCAGCGCTTCGTTCTCCTACAGCAGTAAGAGCTACCTATTTGTTTGAGTGATGGTGGCTTCACGGGAACACCGATGCAGAGCCAAAAAACGACAGCTATGACGTAAATAGAAGGAAAAAGCAAACATACTCAGTGCAAAGCGTCCAGGCAGCAATGGGACACGATGGTGGAGACGGCAGGCTGCAAGGAGAAACAATGCAGCAAGACAGAATGACAGATGAAAAAAGAAAGGTTACAAAAGCAGAACAGACTAGAAAGGCACTTATAGGATAATAATCCTTGCCTGTGTTTCTAATTATATCTGTAATACTTAAAGCTGAAAGGATTTTAGAAGGCCAATTTACTTTTTGTCCTCTGTGCCATTTTCTGTTGGCGTTTGCCCCAAATGCCTGAAGACAAATGGTTGGTTTCAGCGTCTGCTAAAGCGTGTTTGCAGCTGGGGTGGAACACTTCCTGGGAACCCTGCAAGGCACAGAGCTGAATTAGCTAAAATCCCCCCCTGGGGTCGGGACAAACTAGGCACCCCCCATCCAACACACACGTGCCCCCCAGACCTGCCAGTGGAAACACGAATCCATCAACGCCACCGCAACAACCCCAGACACCTTCTGGGGAAAAAATTTAACAAACCAGAAAACTGTGGAACAGCCACAGACTGCAAGTTAGGTGTCAGCTCCAAATCCTTTGAATAAATAACTATTCAGACAGTTTAGGATGGGCTGTGCTGAAGGCTGGTGAGCCTGTCTGTGACGATGACAACCCAAAAGAACAGTGCCCAGGCAGGAGCAGACATGGCAAATGGGCAAGTCATCTTGTTAAATTTCTCTGGACTCTTCAAGCAGTTCTTTAGAGCTCCATGTTAACCAATTAATACATCTGAAAGGTTATAGCTATGAACAACTTCATTTAAATTAGATCTCTGAAGTATGAACTGGTCCAAATGACTCAAATTTGAAACAAAGAGGAAATAATAGGTATCAGATTAACGAGGTAAAGATGTATCAATTTTAATTGTAGAGTTGTTCAGAGTAGAGTACTCTAGAGAGGAAAACTACTTAGCCTATCTCCTTGGGAGTAGTAGTGCTCAGGTCTAATCTGGAGTGTTGTCACTCTGCAGAGACGTAGCACTCTGAGAATTTTAATGGCATATGCCAGACTTCAAGTCTACCCAAATTTCCAAACACCAAAGCCTGTAACAAACAATTAATCAGGACAAACTTTAAACGCTTCCAGTTGTGATGTTTGGAAAGACACAAACTACAGCAATGCTACTCTGAGAATTAGTGTTGCCATCTGAAGGGAAGGGGAACATCGCAGCACTCGCTATCTGCTGCATGATTCAAGAGCCTGGCACATTCACTGACACCTGAATCTCCCTGCTAATTAGTGTCTTCTACCCAGAAATCGGGGGAAAGGAAAGACTTTTGGAAAAGAAAAATTACACCAGAGATGTTGTTATAACAGTTCAGAATATTTCCAGTAATGCTTCAGATGCTGCAGTGAGAGATCTTACCCAACAGCTTTCAGAAACAAGGCGGTAATATTTATCATCATCACCTTCCCCAGCTCAGTATGCTGAAAGCACACAGGGAAAAAAACAACAAAAAACCACACAGCCTTGGAGTAGTTAAGGGTTTGGGTTTGTTCTTTTCTTTTCTTTTTTTTTTTTCCCTCAGCACTAACAGCATGGCCCCAGAGCCAGACACCCCACATGAAGGCCACCATCCCCCCAGCCTGGCTGCATGGGGAGGTTCGGTACGCCAACAATGTGCCTCTTCTTGGGAAGGGATCTTTCAACTTCACCAAAAGCTTATGAACAAAGGGCCTCGCTGCTCTCCAGAAACAGCCAAGAGTCAGAGCCCAAGCTGAGGACAAGTGAGAACCAGCTTGAACCCCGCATGAAAGTGAAGTGGCCAGAAGCAGCCGACAGCAGTACCATGTTGCACTTGCATTAATTTTAAGCGATCAGCTTTAGAAACACACTAATAAGCCAGGTTCATTCCTCCTTTCTTGTTACGGTACAACTTGTACTTAACCTTCCTGTCACTAAAGAAATATTCCATTTAAGAAAGCAGCTCAGTATCAGTTTAAGGACTGAGCAAACAATACCTTCATGTTGCTATGCCTGTTAACCTTTGATTTACAACTACGCTTCTGTCAGTTTTGTTTTTTAAATTGAGATCCTTATATCCTGAAGGGTAACAAAGTTCACTCTATTAAATTAACATCTGCTATAAATAATGCACTACCCGAGAGCCAAAGAACATCTACAAAGCAATAAAAACAGGTGACTGAGCATTAAACAGCCTTTCTCTGAAGAACTTTAAAAGGTAACAAACATCTGAAAACTACACTCCTTCCTTGCAGACATTTCTGATGTAAGACTAGTAACCTCCAAACGATTTGCCTTGTGTTTGCTGTCAGGAGGGCCCCGAGCGAGGCAGCACGGGCTCCGTGCCGTGCTGCAGGAACAGCTGCCGGGGAAAGCAAAGGCTTCCAGGGACCAACAATTCCTTGACCCCATGTGTAGGTTAGAACACTGACTGATCTCCCAAAGCAATTTGCATTACTAAAAAGTTTCCAAGACCAGCCTTTCTCCTTCCCCAGCCCCAGAGGAAGCTTTACACGAGACTCCTGGAGATCAGTCCTACCCTTTCTGTTCTCTCATTTGGTTTTGTTTGTTTGTATTGCTTTTAAAGATGGGAGAACTGAGTTCAGCAGTTTCTTACACTGTATGGGTCTGGGTAATGGGAGAAGAGAGTCAGCAGATCACATAGCATCGACCTCCCTGCCAAGGGGAGTGGTACGTGGTCGGTGTAGAGGTTGAATTTTACATTTACGTGAATCCAGAGCTCACTGCTGTAACATTCAAGTACACGCTGTCACTTCTGCCCCATTTTAAAAAGGCAAAGGAATTAAAAGGCATGAATTATCTTCTAAAACAAGCACAATTTTTTTGTGCTGAAGTCTTCGGTGAAGAAATATAAAACACAATTCCAACAAGAGCTTCAGACTGCTGCTTTAGACTCTAATGGCTTCAAAACAGTAATTAAGGCTTCTTCCTGGCTTCATAACTATGCCATAATGCATTTATCAAAAGCACATTACCACAATGGACGCATTCACTCTTTCTGCAATATTTCGACAGCTCCCTTTGGACACTATCAGTAAATAAAATCTTATGTGGTCCAATTAAAGAAAGCATAAATCCAAATAATTTCTCTGTGGCTATCTTGTTTTGAATGCGTTGCTGTGTCAAATTCTTAAATGGAAAATGGATAAGTGTTTTGAATACAGTAAAAAATCTTCCTCTGGGATGCCAAGTCTTTCTTAAGAGCCACAGGAAGGAAGGAGTGGAGTGTTACTCGGGAGCTTTGTTTTTATCACAGAAGGAAGAGAGGTTTTGACAGCAGAGAGACTATTGTCAAGTGCATTTGGACTCATGTCAGGTCTCTGCCTTGACAAATTGGACTGGGAGTCCTTTCACAGTGCAAGTGCACCAGAGAACATAACGTGCAATGCAGAGCCATTTCTCCACTTGAGTGAAAAGCAGAAGGGAGTACAGAGCTCCCTTCCCCTTCCTCCCATCCAGTTCCCTCCAACGGGCTGCCACAAGCACAGCACAGCCGTGCTCCGCGGGGACACATTCACAGGTGTGAGCATCCTCCCACTAGTCCCTTACCCACGCAAACCCCGCTATTTTATTGTGGGGAATACAAATTGGTGCTGCCAGCTGAGCTCCCAGAGCAGCGGCACATGTGTGAAGCTCACACTGTGTAATGACTGCTACCGAAAGTGCAAATGTAGTGGGTGAGTATTGGCACAAACCGTGCCGAGTGGAGCTAAAATTAGGGCTAGCAATATGGAGAATCCATAATATCCTCTGCACCTGGGTAGCTCAGTGCACTCCAGTCCAAACAAGCTTTAACTGGAGGGAGGGTAGAAGGGGGAAGATGCAAAAATACACATGACCTTCCACACCATTTTTTCCACCAAAAGAGGTTTTGCATTAGCCATCCTGCAGCAACAGCTCGAAAGATTTTAGGGTGGAGATAATTTGAAAAACATTGCCCTTTCTTTGAGCACAATTAAGACTATTTTAAACCAAACAGGTACTCTGTTCAAGCAATGATCCTCGATCTTTACTGTACTCTGCTTTTGCTACACAGTTCCCCCTTATATCTCCTAACTGCTACTGTGGGGAAAATTCAACACTTGGTTTAAATATAGGATTGTTACTACTAAGGCACTATGTGAGCCAGAAGTAACAAACCCCACTTCACATAAGGGATGCAGAGTGCTTAGCATCCCTTACCACTTCATCTGTGTTGTTTACTCTGTTTGTGGGGAAGGTTTTACGCTGATGAGTTCTGACTGCTCCTTAATACAAGGAGAGCTGGGGGCAGTAACGTTACCAGGACTCTTTACAGCATAATTCTGCCACCCCCCCTATTTTAGTATCCATTGCAAAAAAAATCACAGAATTTCTCTAACAGTATCAGACCATGCAAAGGAGCTCTTGGGTTTTTGTCTCTGGGTTGCAGGGGGTGGGGGGAAAGATTTGTTGAGAAACCTTCTAGAAACCCTGGGGATGAGAGTACTAGAATTGGCTACAGTAAATGAAAAGCATAATTCAAATGCTGACATGTACTCCAGTAAGCTGTTCTTTAAACTACATGGGAAGGAGCTGCACCAACCCCCATTTAAAAAAGAAAAAAGGAAAAAAAAAAAAAGAAAGGCTTAGGTACAGCGTTATCTGGGGGCTGTTCCTGAGGCCTCCATCCAGAAAGAGACTACCAAGTTTTCATTCAATAAGGTACTGCTACAACAAAATTACCTCCTGGGCGCTAATGGTCTCTTAGTTATAAACAATCTATTTAAATAAGGGGGGAAATAAAAAAAGCTTCTCAAGAAATTTACCACAGATTTCCTTCAATAAATCCTTCCTCCATTCAGTGCTTCCCAACAGGAGCAGGTCTACCAACTATCATCACCAGTAATTCTCTCACACCAGGGGGGAATGTAAAATAAAAAATTCAGACCATAAAAATATCTCTTTTATCATAGGAGAAAGTTATTATGAGCCTTCATGCTGCCTGGCTGATGCCTGTGCACACTGATGGTCCCCTCTTTCTCCATTAATTGCCTGCAGAGGGAGAAAGGAACAAAGATGCTTCCAGAGACTCAAGGTAATCATACTCATTTAGTTGTATTTATAGTAACAAATATTTCCTTTATTTGATTTTATTTACACCAAGAAGAATATGTCCTAAGGCTCCTGGCAAAAGCATCCCATTAGGGCAGCTGGGTAAGTTGCCATCACACTGTGCCAGGTATTCCTCTTCTGAACTACCTACTCTCAGCACATGCCAGAAAAAGGGAAGGGGGAAAAAAAAAAAAAAAAAAAAAAAAAAAAAGGTTCCCCTCTATTTTCCCAGACCTCTTGACAGTTTCTACCTGTTTGGTTTGTTCTCTGCCAGCTCCAGATTTCTTGCCAGTGCCCTACTCCGGAGAATGTCTCTCTTTGGGAAGCCAACTCGCTTTCTAGTGGAGTCAGAGAGGAGGGACTGGCTGCAGAAACCCAAGGAGAGCTAGGGGTGACACTGTGCAAGGCTCCTACCCAGAGCTCAAAACCACTGGAAAAACCCTTGATTTCCAGACTTTCCCAGCCTAGCACAAATGCCAGAGACAAAGGATTTCGTGCCAGCTCTCCCCAGGACTGCTCACAAGTTCCAAGTCCAGGTGGTGACAGAGTAGGGGCAAGCAGGTGCCAGCACACAAAGCTTCCCAGCTATAAAACCCCACTGCCAGAAGAGCTCACCAGACATGGTGAGGAGCCTGAGGGAACACTGCATAGTCCCCTTTGCAGCTCTCTCACACCACACTCCTCAACAGGGAACACCAGGAGATTGCACTGATCTGGAGAGAAGTGGCTTGGATAAGGTGAACTGGTCAAATCAGCCTCCCCAGCCTCCAGTGGTCAAAACAGACTCCTGGGGCTGGGAAAAGAGCTGCTCAGGCAGGGAGCAAGATACATTTTCCTTAAGCAAAGCCCAGCCAGAGAGATGGGCAACTTTTGTCCTCCAAATGCATAAGCTTATTCCTCATAAAAAGTTTACATAGACTAAAGGAACGAACACTGATGAAGTTTTATCACTTCTTACACCCAATCCTTAAGGGAATCCCAGCAAAAGCTTTGTGAGCAGCTGCAGCAAGAGCTTGGGATTGTGCTGCATTCCTCCCAAAGGGGGAAAAAATTCCTGCTGGCAATCAAAAGCATCAAACAGACGCTCAGAATATATTCAGCCTTGAATCAGAAAAGAAAAAGAAAAAAAAAAAAAGGCAACAAAACCAAAAAAACCAAACAAACCCAACTTCATCCATGCCTGTAAGCTGGTCACACCCTTAAGCTCTCCAGAGAAGTTTTACAGCTTGTAAAATCCTCCTGATTCATCTGGACAGAAACCACAGTCTGTGCTGCAGCTGCAGAAGGGAAGGGTTTCAAGGGGAGAAAGGGATGCCTCGATAAAATCAGCTTCGAGGGGATACGTGAAGAGCACTAATATATCTCAGGGCCCAGCTACAAACACAACAGGGCAAAACCAGGAGGATTTCTGCCCCGTATACACAAGACACTTTATGCAGAGAAAAGCACACTGCTTTTTATATATATACATATATATATATATACACACACACACACATATACATACACAGACATTTTCTTTTCGGCATGTACCACTTAGCTATCCATTCTCAGCCCCAAAACAACGGGTCACAGGAGACTAATGAACAGCATGAGCAGGAAATACAAAGATGTGGAACAAGATTTAGAGCACAAATGGTTTGGGCACTCTGGTATTTTACCAAAGGTCTTTCACTGGGACTTTATACTCCATGTCTCAAATGGTATCTGAACTGGTGCCGTTACACCGATTCAAGAAACCACCACACATCTTTTGCTGTCAAAAGGGGAAATAAATACTTTATCTGTAAAGCATTTTGCATCAGAGGACCCGAGTCCTTTCCCAGCACTTTCCCTTATAAAAACACCCAGGCAGACAGCTGCCTACCCTACAGATGGCCTTCAGAGGTGCGAGGGAGTTAAATGTTTTGCCCGTAACAGCTCGGGCAGTGCACAGCCAGATCCCAGATCTACACCTCCTCCCCCGAGATGCACCTGACTGAGCCAATTACCCATGTTGCTACCCTTAACGAGTGGGATTTTATAGCCTCTATTTTTCTAGTGCTTTCCTTGTCATCATAAACATCCTAGTGTTTGCTCACAAGTTGTTCCATTAAAAACAAATACGCTGCCGCTCCACGGCAGAGGAATTTGCTGCAGAAAATCATCAAGAGAACAGCACTGTCTTGCCAGCCACCTGCACCACCTCCCCCTTTAACTCAAACCCAGAGGCATGTTACAATTGCATTATTCCAACTAAATAAAATTATTTTCCCCTGTTCCAAGACATAAAACAACCACATTACTATGGCCATAGCCACTGTGATTTAATAATTTAAACAAAAGACACACACAATGATAGGAACATAGTAAGTAGAACAGCACTTCATTACAGCTAGAACCAGTATTTATGATCCCTGAAACCAAAGACGGTCTTGAAAATTATATGCCCAAATGCGTCACTTCAAAATTACAACTTAATCATATAATGTTCAGCACAGAGCTTTAAAAAACACTGATCATCTTTTGTTGTTTTTTTTTCCAGGGTGAAGAAAAGCTCTGAGAGATAATAAATCATTTAATGCATCGGTGGAAGCAGCTTACTTACGAAACAGGATTTGCAATGCAAAAAGTGAATCATGAAGCATCACCTTCACACTTCACCCTTCCTCACGCTTTGCTATTGAAGTCTCTCTCTCTCCAGCTCGCCCACCGCCTCCTACAGCAGGTCAGTGACAGGGACAACCGCTTGTTTCTCCATCACCCCTCTGAAGAAAAGGGCTCATCGTGCTCCCTGAGATACGCGAGGAATGAGCTGAAATGCAAGACAGCCACCCAAGAACTGAAAGTGCTTTGAAAGCTCTAGGCCATGCTGTACAGAGAAGTTAATCTAGTAAAAATGCTTTGGACACATAGCCACAGCCCAAATACAGTTCTTGGCCAAGACTGAGGACAATATGTTATTAACTAAAGTTTAATTATATCCACAAACATGCATTTCTAGCCGAGGCATACAACCGTGTCTCTGCAGCTTTGTTTGTTCTTCTAGCAGTCCCATTAAGAAATTAGTTTGTGTTCACTTTCATAGCCCAGAACACACACTTATCTGGTATTAAATTTGCTTCTGTTTTGTTTCCATAAGGAATTTTACTGGTTCCATATTAATTAAATTATGTCAGAAACAGACAACACTTCACAAAGGACCCTCTAATCAGTGGCTAATAAGGGCGGGCTGCAATATGGCATTTATGTAACGTTGGTAGGATTACGTTCAAAAGACAAAGCACAGTTTCAAGAACAAGCTATTGTCTCCCCACCAATCATGGGTGGAAATTAAGCAGACCTTAATTATTACATTCACAATGCTTTGGATTAGGTGAGATCGATTTCTAGCAAGTATCATTCCCTGCAGATAGAAGAATTTGGCTACTTGTAACAGGTAGATGATGTATTTCTCTTTTAAGAGAAATTTTGCAGGAAGAATGAGTCAGCAGCAGACACCCAGCCAGGTCTCTACAGCCAACCCACAACCACTACACCAGCTTCAGTGGGGAAACCTTCCCACTCCCGAAGGCCCAAGTAGAAGACAGTCACATTGAAAAGCTGCCCACTCTCCCCAAAACAACCCAGTAGCCCGATGGCCACAGAGGCAACGCAAGTAGCTCTGAATATTTTATCTCCTCCCACACTCTTTCAAGTGCCTCAACCCTATGTGCAAGTAAAGCACACACTCCATTCTAATGGAAGAGGCAGAATTCAATTAATGACACCAATCTTTACAAGTCACCAGAGACCACAGAAATGGCTCATTCGGGAAATTTTTTCTTTCTGAAAGCTTCCGTGCACTATAATAAAGCAACTATTGCAAGCATTTATTTATTAATACAGAAAGATTTATTTATGAGAGATCTGCAATCAGCTTAACCTCTGAAAGCGCAGCCTGATGTAGCTTAGCCCCTGGCCAGAGTTTCTTGTCTGCTTTTTACGTCAGGAAGCAGCGCCCATTAGCTCAGGGGTGAGTTGAGAATCGCCCAGGTGACACCTCGGCACTTGCTCACGCTCAAGGCTGCCAAAGCCATCGAGCAGCCTGCAGTCACCCAGCCTCCACTTTTATGCCACCCTCCGGTACAGCAGAGGGGGAGAGGCTGAATCCAGAGGCGTGGAAAGCTGGTAGGTGGCAGAGCCAGGGCACGCATGATGGTGTGTGCTAATGGAGGTAAGAGAATTGCTGCTTTGCCTTCAGTTAGAGCAAGGCAGGCAGAATTACAGAAGGCAGCCAGTGGAAGGTAAGTTCCCCAAATCCTGCTTTTCGGCCAGAGGAAGGCCACTGCCTGATGGCTGCGGCACAGAGGACGCAACCCCAATGCATCAACAAGTCTCTGCTGGGCAGAGTACCTCCCAGAGCTACCAGCAACAGGAGGCTTGGAAACAATAAAGCCACCTGACTTAAATATGTTAACATGATAGTACAGCTGCTTTGTTCGTGATACAGACCATCTCATTTAAAATAAAGGAAAAGGAACGGCACAGAGTATTTAAATTCATAAGAGGTAGCTATTAAGAAGACAACACTAAGTTGGGAAAGGAAAGTTTTCCCTATGGTTTGGCTACATTTCTCCACCATGGTTTCACAAAGCCCAAGGAGTCGATAAAGGCATATTTTAGGTCTTCAAGGAAGCAAGTCCACATACTGCCTTGACTCTGTCCGTTACATGAGACAAACCCAAATTAAAGCACCGCCTGGTTCCCAAGTATCTGGACCCTACTCCTCTTCACCATGGCCTTTATCACCAGTAAACAGCCGTGGTGATAACAATAAGACTAAGTAGATCTGTCTAGAGAGATGGCAGGTACTGCGCTGAACACACCACAAAATTAAACACAATCCTCACAAACACAACACATGCAGATCTAAAAGCAAGGGCAGTTTTTACCAGCAGCACTGTGGGATCTTAAAACTGCTTCCTGCTGTTCCACCTCCCGAACTTCCTGCCATCCTGTCCAGGGAATATGCCTTTGTCCCTGACCATGACCTGCAGAAAACAGCCATCCGCCCAGATGTGAGCACTAAGAAGTCCCTCCAGCACTGCCAGAGTGCTGGGACAGTCCCTTCCCTCCAGGATTTTGGAAGTTCAGTTCTGCAAAGCAGGAGGGCTCTACCCACTACGACCTTGTGAAGGGACACCCTCCATCACAGTGGCTCATCACAACGAAATGACTGGTACCAGGCCAACACTGAGCATCCCTGTCCTCAGGACACAGGGCAGGAGAGAACTGCTCATCACTGCCTCTGACACGAAACAGCAAAATCCATTACAACAGATGACATTTTGCATATTAAGTATACACATAAAAAACTTGGAGATGCTAACACTTGTCCTTGCTGAACCTCCTTCAGACCCTCTTCCCTGAGCCCCAGGAAACACAGTAGGGTGCTCAAAGCAGTGGAGAACACAGAACAGAAGGCTGACTTGAAACAAAAGAGAAATAGCTCAAGAAGTTTGCTCCACCTGCAGAGGAAACGGTCAAAAGAGACAGGAAGTAGCATTTTAAAAGAGCACCTGAAAGAATGGCATCAAACAACTGCCTAAGAGACCTTAGAGTCAATAGTCGGCCGCCAACCGTTACTATCAAGGCTTGTAACACTTCTGCTAGATGCTGCACTTTCTTCCCCAGGAGTCTCACTCAGAGGCAGGAGTGCTTGGGCACCCACCTCCACCATCCATGCAAGCACCCCTCCGCTGAACGCCTCCTCAGCCCCACAGTCCTCAGGGATAGCCTTGGCTGCCGGTGATGAAGCCATGAAAGGGACAAGAGTGCTCATATAATCCTTGAGAGGCAAAGTACCTGCGGGGGGCAGTAACCTCCTGGGTGCTGGGGAGCCCCTGAGCCACTCAGGAGCATCTCTGCCCACGCCCCCTGCTTCCAGCTCCCAGGGCAGTTTCTCGCCAGCACAGCTCAAGCTGCTGATTAAACCTCACACTGACATCTGAAGACTCTAAATAAAAAAAAAAGCCCTACACTTCTTAATCTGATTCATGCCTTTTTAATGACTGGAGTTGGTATCATGTGGAAAGTATCTTCTGCAGTATACTACATTGACCACTGCTGTTCATAAATATAAAAAGACTTGCTAATGCTCTGCTAAACTTCTCACAGAAGTATTTATATCAGCACCTCTCTATTTTTTTCCAACAATAATCTAATTCATGTGCCTCTTATCTTAGCTATGAAACAGCATGTTAAATCCAAGATCACAGCTCATTTAGATAAATGGAATTGGGCACATCCAGCGAGTCATTCCTGCTGTGACATTTCTACTATTGACAGAGTTATTTCCAGGCCCAGCGTGGGCAGGGAACTGGGAGGACTCACACACTTCAGCACAGTCACTGCCCCTCACGGAGGATGTACAGAACAGCCAGATAATTCAAAAGGGAATCTACCTGGGTCTAGTTGCACGTTAATAAGCATTCTGGCAGCATTCCCCAGAAGTAACCTTCAACAGTTACCTAGAAACATAAGCCATCAATTAAAAAAAAAAAAAAAAAAGAGAAAATAAAAGAAAAACGAATGAACTTTTATTGGCAGATTATGTTCTAGCTATATACAGAAGAATTAGTAGACAAACTACAGTCATTGATCAAGGGAATAGCTCAAATTAATTTCAAGGTTATTTCCTTAGGCCATTATTTTATAAACACAAATAGTGCTGTCAAAGTTTCCCTTTCCTCATTCTTTGTCACTCTACGTGAGCTCTTAAGAATATAGCTGAACCTAATGGGGCTCCATAGGACTTAAGAGCACCCAGTGGAACTTAAGCACTTAGTATGGGATGAGCTAAAAGGAGCCTGTTGCTCTAGATCTTAACAATTAAATCATCCAGAATAGATTAACATTTCCAATCAAATAAACTGAAAATTCTCCTTCAGCACCAAACGGTGCCCCTTTTCTCCAAAGACTCCATCCCCAAATTCCTTTCCAATACCAAATATAGGATTTGCATTCCTCTCCTTGGTTTATTTATTTTTTTAAAATTAAACACAACTGCTGGGATGATGCAGATATAGCATAGTCAAAGGATCTTCTTTAGGTACTGGAGCACTCCTGATCTGCATATTGATTTTCAACTCATCATTCTTCATAAACAAAATGGAAACACAGAGAAAGTCAGTCAATACATCGGGCTGGTGCCTCTTTCTCTCCACTCACAGCCAGCAAGTCCCAGCACAGAGATTAACAAAAACTTGTGCTGCAGGACGTACCCTCTGGGTGAGAACTGGTATTTTTTGGACAGATTTCACTGGAAGCTGTAAAGCCGTGATGCAACCAGAAGTGGTCTCAGCCAGGCAGCCTCACCCGCTAGTGCTGGAGCTCAACCAGGGTTATCTCTCTGATAACCTCCATCCACCCTGGGGATGCCTGCGCGACGTCTGCAGCCACGCACTGGTGTTTCGCGGGACAGAAAACACAACTTGGCTGCAGCACATCATTTCCAGCACCAGCTCAGAGGCTGCTCAAGGCACACCCTGCTCAGCCTCCAGAAAAGAAGGCTTCATTCAGAGGGATGCATGTGCTTTGTTTAAGTGCATACATAATAGCATGATACTGCCCATTTACAACTTCATACCTTCCTGACAATCATATTGCCAGACAAAAAAAGCCCCCACACCTGCTTATTAAGACAAGGCTCTTTATACCATATACCCCAGAATTAATCATTCCTGTACCAGGGACCTGGAACTCTACTGAGACCCATCACAAGGTAGCTTCTAGAAAATTAACTCTATGGGTCAGTCAAAACGATACACAGTGTAAGGATTTTCAAACATTCTCTTACACCAAATTCTCTCTTCAACTCTGCTCTCCCATAATCAAGCACTTATTGGATCCAGCACACACATTCAACTCATGCTGCTCATCAGTCAGGCTGGAGAGAGGTGGTGTGGGTTCCACCCAGAATGAGTTCTCTTAAATTTAGAAACCTCTGCTTTTGGCCTCAGTGGAATTAGGATTAGACCCTGCACAGGTCCACCCACAATGACATAGGAGAACTTGCAATGGATGAAGCAAGACAATACAAGGAAAGAGAATCTCAAAGCAGGATGGTTTCATCAGATAAGGGTGTATTCTATGCAATAAAAAGAAGGTAACATTCTGATCTGCATTACATAAGTATCTTTTGCTTCCAAAAGCCCTTAAGGCTGCAGAGTTTTCAGTTACCTTTTCCCCTCCTCTACTTTCACTAGCATTAATACTCTTCCCTAGAATTCTGCTGCCAGCCACTAATGGTCTCTCTGGATATCATGAGTTAAATTCTTAGGTTTTCTGACTTTTTCCACCGTTAGAAGGACATTTATCAGGTTAAGTCCAGATTTCTTTCCCTGTCTTACCAGCAGAATTTGGGATGACTAATCAAAAGACTGAATAAATTTTAAAGATCTAATTCTCCCTTCGTTATTTATACTAGTCAAAGTCACTTTGACATTATTCTGGCTTTCAACTGAAAGAAAACTTTCTGACTTAAATTCCCTTCAAATGAACATGCTCTCATAAGCAGACAAGAGTGCTATTCGCTCCATCTTTGCCTCCCCAAGTTAGCTTCAGCTGTCACCAAAACCCACAGTAAGCATTTTCCTTCTTGGGAACTATGTGTTCTTGCAGTTATATTCAGTAGACCAGAGGAGTCTGGCATTAGAAAAAGATCTGAGTTCTTGGACTCGCTGCAAGAGAACCTGTCTTGGCCAGATACAGTTATTACCACCACGAACCAAGAAATCAGTTAAATTAAAGATGCCCTAGGCAATGAATATTGGCTATACAAACAGTGATCAAGCATTTACCCACTACAGATAGAGCTTTGGGGGTTTGACTGCTCTTTAAAGGTTGTTTCTTCCTGCAGTTATAAATGACTGCAAGCAAAACACTCACTTTGTAAGTTAGCACAAAGATTTTCAGAACTGCCATCCATGAATCGCTACCACTCTTTCAGTAAATGGAAAGCAGTCAACAGCTCTTGAGAGCCTTTCACATTCGTCCCTGCTTTCAGTTTGTCCAGATCTCAAAGTACATCTCAGCTTAATGCAGACTGAGCATTTAAGCCAAGGTCAAATTTACTATTTTTGCCATGATTTGCATTGTCTTCTTTCACCTACACTCCCTGGAATTTCTATTTCTATGCCAAGTTACAAGAGGGGCAATATGGCCTGCAAAAGCAGCTGCAAAGTTTAGACCTGCCCTGAGACCCTGAACCTGTGAGTGCCCCTATAGAGCAGGGGAGAACTGCCATGTTCAGATGGCTAATCCTGGTGTGACGATATTTTGATGCTGCAGAGAACACCACCACTGGGCAGCAGTGAGGAAAAAGTACAAAAAGACCAAGCAGACACCAACAGTCTTCCTAACAATCTGCCTAAGGCAAGAGTCCTCCACAGATCATTTCTACCACAGTTCCACCTTTTGGCTCACCACATGCAAGCCCAGTCCTCAGGCACAGAAAACATCTCCGACAACTTCCAAGCGAGTCAGGTCTCCACCCTGATCTACCTCTACTTTTAAGTGGCCTCCTCTCCTTTCATTAACTGCCCCTTTCCATCACACCATTAAGGTAGGGTAAGAGCAACCCTGTGAGGACATGCCTTGCTGTCCCCTCCAGGATGGGTCCCACCTCCATTTCACAGGAAGGGCATCAATGTGAAATTTATTGAATGTCACAGCGAATTGCACAGCATCTGCTCTATGCTATGCTCCGGACAACCTTCTCCACAGAGCTTTTCCATGAGGGGTTGTTCATCAGGTCTTATTTTTAAAGAATCTGGGCCAAGTCATCCCTGCTGTAGCTTTAATGACGTCAATGAGCTACAGCAGGGGTGAAATTGGGCCATTATTTTTTATGTCCATATGTCACGTGCCCATTAAAGAAAAAAAAATGCAAAAGAAGATCAAGGAAGAAAAGTTATTGAATCAAAAGACTATCCTGTGCAGAGATTAATGTCCAGATGTGGAATGTTTCTCTTTGTTCCTGTTGCACATTTATAGATGTAACAGTTTATGGAAAAAGAAATACTTTTGTAGCGTCAAGGTACAATGCGAGATCTGTAGTGACAAATTATATTCACATTTTGTATCCTGTTTTGATAAAAAAATAACAAAAAAATCTTTACTGGGAAAAGCTTCTTCAAAACTTAAAAGTAAGTGACAGAGATGCCAGTAACCATGAGTTTCTCCACCACAAGCCAGTATTAATCATACCCTGCATATCACCACCCAGCAGTAAAGCCCAACGGACCTTGTTCTGAGCTCATTTCTTAGTAAATCCAAACCAGGATTATACAAATACCAAAAGCAAAAACATGAAGTGTAAGTTTGAATATTCACAGAAAACACTGCTTATGTTTAAAGCCCCAAACCACAACGTGGAAAGAGGCGCAGCTGAGAGACCAAGCCTGCCAGATGTAGGACACCAGCCATGAACAACGGCAGTCACAGCCACCACAGCACATCGTCCTCACTGTGCTGATTTTCAGAAGGCAGAGCTATATCATTTATCCCAAGCAAGTGTATATACACGTTTTCCACCCACCCTGCCCCAGACCACCAGATACTGGCCTCAACTCAGGCCAGCGGAACCACAAGATGCATCACAGCCGCTGAGACCAACAACCAAAATTGCTCAACTCCTTGTTTTAAAGCCCACTTAACTGACATTTAAGCCTGTAAGTAACCATATTCACAGGAATGCAGGTAAATTTACTCACCAATATGCCTTTAAAGCTAGACAGCAAATTTTTCAGAAGTGTCCAAGAACAGGAGCAGATCACAGGAGCTTGGAGTTTAGGGCCTTCACTTTGTATGAAACTGCTTTCAAAGCTTAATAGGAGATTCCTTCGAAATCCTTGACCTTAATTCTCCAAGTCTCAGCTTCAGTCAAAGACTAAGTTTTCTTTCTAAGGGCCTTTTTTCCAATTGTTTTCCCTTAGCATTAATGAGTTCTTTTTCCCACAATAAGCCAGAACAGTTTGGGGTTTTGCTTTTTTTATTTATTCCCCTTCCCTCCCCCAATTCCAGCACTGGAATCAAAATAACTTGAGATGGAAAACGTGTGACCTCCCAAGCCTTTATTTACAGTATCACAAACCACAAGGGAAGGATCTGTCCAAGATTTCCAGCTGGAATGGGAACAGCAGGGAAAAACGCGCTCTCATTTTTGCAGCCGTGATATTTAACACATCACAAGGGAGAAGGATGGGCAGGAGGTAGGAGAGGTAAAAGTAATGATGCCATGGAAATATCAGATTAAGAGGTCTCAGCCACACAGGTAGGTTCACGTGATTACATCCCATCTCTTCAGAAATAAATACAGCTTTGTACATGCAAATGTAATTGCAAAACCAGCCTGACACATTTAATGGGGCTGCTTCTTGACTTTTATATTATAAAAGACCATAAAATATAGAAGCCTTCCGGACTTTGCCTGAATTTGTTTTAGTGCTGTAATGATCTCCCTTCATGCCAGCATCTCCAAATTGCTACAACAAAGACTTCGTCAAAAACAAGAAGCCCAGACGCAGCGGAATCTTCCTCAGACATTTAAACAGCACAGACAAACACAAGTGAACAAAGTTTAGATCTATAGAAAGTTACTTGCAGCAGGAAACTGTCAGTTAGTCTGTGGTTACAACCACACCATGTCACAGTTCTTTCCTCCCAGTTAAACACGTATGTCCAAACAGTTCCTTGGTCTGTCACTTCTATTGTAAGAGGAGGAAAACAACCGAAAGAACAAACTCACCCATATTTCCACCAGAAATTTCATAGCACCAGACTATACAGACCACTGTGTTTTTTGAAAGGGAATCCTTCTGTACCTTTCCAAATATTTCTGTCCTAGACTGTCAGGTTTAACTCAGTTTACCTGTAACTGCTCCTGCCTTTACAAGATCCCATTTCCCCCCCACCTTATCTATTAGCAGCCCCACAACTTTGGCCACAACCTTACAAGCTGAGAGGGAAACGCTGCAATTGCACTGCTCAGTTACGCTGCCAAACAGGGCTCCTCTCCATGCCAGCACAAAAGCAGGCATCACCCAGCTCCCTGAAGTCTTATCACCTTGATCTAACTCACCGTAAAGCGTTTTGCAACACGGTCTACGAAGGATTTAGCATGAGGATAGACTTCTCTGCATTCAGTCGCTTTTCACAACCTCATCCCTGACAAGGGGTACAATCCTCGTCACACAGTGAGTCCCCAGGTAAGTACAGGGCACAGAAAAAGTAAGATTCAATCCAATTTGTGCCCGTGTAAAAGGACACAGGGCTCTGGAAGGGGAAAAGCTTGTCACATTACACAGCCAGGAGCAGAAATGTACCTGAAAAATCACAGGCACAAAGACAGGCACTGCAGGCAAGGCAGGGAGCACAAGAGGGGCATTAGAAGGAACCGATTGCAAAGCAAACCTGACAGGACAGCATACATTTCTTCAGTGATGTGCACAGTGGTTAGAGAGGACATCACTTCCCCAGCGCACAAGACCACTGTCCCCAGCGTGCCCCACAACTTCTCAGGCTTAGGCACCCTGTAGCTCCGCTCATTTTCACCTCTCCTATATATCAGCCTCCTGCTCAACGTCAGCCTTCTGCCTCTTCTCTTGAAGGGAAACACTCCTCACTCATTCCATCCAGGCTTCTGAAGTTCTAGCTGCCTCTGGACAGCTGAGCAGCAGGTACCTCCTCGTTCTGCATCAGCACCCTCCCTCTCCCCCATCACACTGCTTCCCCCACTGCCCTCTTGCCAAGGTCCCACAGCCATGCTTTCAACACCACAGGCACTTACAGCTTGCAGTATGCACACATGCCCCTTAGATTCTGCTCTGCCTTGCAGCTTGCACCAGGGATTGAGGACGTTTTCCTAGATTTTGAAATAATTTTATGCAAAAACACTCCTAGGTATGACTTGCAGAGGAACCCCCCTCCCAACATTTTCACTCTGTCCAACGGTTTGGATTCAAAGCCTCCAGGTTTGGAAAAACAATGGGCTGCACAGGAATGCTGGCAGAACAGAGGGGAAAATTACCCGATGCCTACAGCATTTTCCTGGATGTTGCTATTCAGCCCTTTGTCTTTCATGAACACTGCACTCCCTGACAAGGTTTAAAACCCATTTTTCTCTCTACATCTCTTACCAATTCACGAATGCTACTTGCTCTCTAGTGACGCAAGCCACATGGATTCCTTTTGCTGTGAATACAATTCCGAAGGCAGTTTCCCCTCACCTGCCCAGGAAATTAATGACCTCTTCCATGCCTCCTCAGCCCTGTTAAGCCCTTCAGGCAAGTGAAATGAGTAGAGTCACTGCCTCAGGGCAAAGCAAACCCTAAACATTGCCAAGGATCGCATTTCTTCTTTGCTGTTACCATTAACTCAGAGAAACACACTCTCCTCTACAACAGCCTACAGGGGAGCAAAGGGAGAGAGTGTGTAACCTGAAGGAAAGGAGGCAAAGCTCTAGGGGCATAGATGCCATCCCTCAGCACAGGAGCACAAACCCACATGGCATTTAATGCCTCTGGAAGCATAAATTCCTCCGTTAAAGCTGCTGACAACAGCTTTTCTTCCCAGAGAGACCTGTCTGCAGCTCCTTCAAAGAAGCTGCTGGGCTCTCTCCCAGGGAAGCCAGGTATCCCAGAGGGACAAATCTCAGCACTGGGAGCAGCCTACCCAGACTGGTCCTTGGCCCTGCTAATCCTGAAGAGAGGGGCTTCAGGAAGAGAAACAACATGGGGAATGGCGATGAATTAATTAGGAGCCAATTTCCTGACAGGAGATAATTAAGGAATTCAAATCACCCTCAGTTTTCAAGGATTTCTGGTGAAGATACTGCATGTTAATACAGAGCTGGGGTCACTGCAGTTTCATTGAAACTGCTGCAATCCTGAGGTATAAATCCAGGGAACCTGAAAACACAGTTTAGTCTGGTAAGGCAACAGTCTCAGATCCAAACTCATTTATCCTTTCTCTGTTCTTCCCAGGATTAATTGCTTTCAAAGCCAAATTCGAGCAATTTTTGAGTTTTTGCATCCAGCAGCCACAAAACAAAGTTGCTCTACCACAGTAGCACCGCAAAGAGAAGTATTTGGGGGAGTTAAGAGTTAAAAACACCCTTTCTGACCCAGGAAATAAAAAAAAAAACCACCAACCCTTGAATGGCGAGGAACGCATTGGAAGAAAATAAGAGATGGAAAACCACATAGTCAGTCTAAAGGCTGACACCCTGATACTGAAAATCTCCTGTCTCACCACTGGTTTTGTGTTACTAGCGTTAAATCTGCTTACAGATTTCTAGAATTCACACAAACGGGTCCAGGCTGGACACATGAACAGTGAACCCACAAGCAACAATCCAGAGGTTACAGCATAAGCGAGTAGCAGGTACATACATTCCCAAAAACCATAAAATCTCTTTAAATGCACTTGTTAAAAAACACCACAGGGTACTTGCTTCCCCATCTACGCTCTTTACCGGGCAAGTTCTGCATGTCAATCCTCCTGGCAATGTAAAGCAAAATGACAGTTCAGAGGACAAAAAAAAGGTAGAAATTAACAGCAATTTTATGGCAGTACCAGAGGCTGCCCGCTGTTTGTTTCAACACAATTAAATGCAAGATGGTTACAATTTTTTTAGGGGGGAAAGACCCACACAAGATTAAATATACACAAGGAATTGATGTTAATTGCACATCCTGTGCAGCCATTATTCCTTTTAATTAATTTATTTTAAAGATTTTAAATAAATGAGGATGTTGACTAAGCAGAAAAAGGCAGGGAACATAAGTTTTCTTTAAAAAGAGGTTTATTACCAATACATATGTCGGTGCAATTTAAGCCAACTACGTCCTGTGACTGCCAAGCCCTTCTCAAAGACAACTCACACTGCCATTCTTCCAGACTCCATTTTATCACATTTCCCCCGAGCACCTATTCAAGTGGAACCCAAGCCTAGGTTATTCTCCTCTCACCAGCAGCGAGCTAGTATCCGTCAGACTCATTACCATTCTCCCTAGTAACATCTACATGTTTTTTCTCTAATATAGAAGAAAAAGAACAGCCATCCAGCTGAAATGCCAGAACCTACCTTCTGCAAAATATCTCTCTAGATGCTTCTGAATGCAGGAGGGAGCAAAGACAGCGTTGCTGAAAAAGGATGTCACTGTTGGTCCACATGTGTCAACATCCTAGAGAAAGATAAAACACAGTTGCTTAACTGCCATGCCCATGGGAAATCAACAGCAAGAATAAAGCTGCATTCTTTTCACAGCTATACCATGCTAATGGCTCCTATGCAAACAACATAAAGCTACAACATTTTATAATTGCACATCAGAGTTTCTCTGCAGACATCCCTCCGGTATGTCAGAAATTCAATACGTGATAGTAGGCGGCAATGAGCACCTCAGGGATTTAAAGTACGTTCCAAGCCATGAGTCATCGTCATCTTTAACTCATGGAAATTTAAAAAAAAAAAAAAAAAAAAAAAAAAAAAAAAAAAAGAGAGAGAGAAAGAAGAAAAAATACACACATGCATGCGTTGCAGTGAGCACTCTCATGTGTGCCCTCTGTACAATGCCATAACTCCCCCCTACGGCATTTCCCTTTTAAATAGGGTGTTCAACTATTTCCGCAAAGGGGACATCACCACAGACAAACACCATCACATCGCAGCCTTCTTCCAGATAGCTCCCTGGAGACAGAACAGAATCCCACGTTGGAGGGTGGAAAGAGAGCTGGAGCTGCCTTCATAAACCCCACAAGTCCTTCCACACCTGGAGGGGTGAGGAGAAGGTACCTCCCATGGCTGCTGCAGAGGACGGTGCAGCCAGACCCGAGGAATGGCAAAGACAGGGGTGGTGAACCAGCAGCACCCAGGAGGATGGATCCAGGTCCCTTCCCACACAGCTCAGGAAACATCAACCCTAGGCAGCCCTTTTACACTTCACTTTCCAGCCATCAGCTACCTGCTTTCCCCCCAAGGCTGACTTTTGTCAGGAGAGCTGAGGGCCAGAAAGAACTTGTAACCATTACCTGCTGAGCAGCTTATGTGGTTTGCCTCATTATGCCAAGCAGCCTGTTGCTTTTCCAAGAGATTCCTTCAGGCAGAGTCTCATCATTACCTCCAACCACTGGAAACTTGTTAATGCTGCTTTTAAAGCATCTGGCTTGCATTTTAGGGTACGCACATGTGCTCTCCCCTCCCAGCCATCACTCCCTTCTCTTCTTAGACCTCCCCAAGTATATTCATGTTCCTTTAGGTCTTCTTTAATTCCTTGGCTTATCCTTGCTTTGCCTGCCCTGATGCTCTCCAAGCAGCAGCCAGGACAGAGCAACAGCTCTCAGTACTGTGAGGTGTGAGGTCTAACCGGGAGGATAAAGAAGGGACCGCCCGAGCATCTACAACCATTCCCCTGATGAGGGACACATGGGCAACCAGCACAGCTTCAGGAAGTCAACTGAGATCAGAAAATAGCTTGGTTCTGTGTGTGGGGAGGACAACCAGGCCTCAGCAGCTCCCACACACTGCTGAAAGCCACCCACTCAGATTAAAACTGCCTTAACTCACTGAACTCCCTGGCAGCAGAGATATTCATTTCCCCTTCAGGTGAGGAAGGGCACAGTTGTCCTTCCCTGTAGCAGCAGCTGTGTTTTTCACCAGAACATGCAAATCCCAGTCCATATCAACATAAGAAAGGCATCTTCTTGACTGGGACCTGGATACAAGTCACAACCAAAGGCTTGCAAGAAAATCTCAAAAAGCCAGAACACCAGTATTCTCTGTTCCCGGAATCAAAGAACCTCAAATGCTTTGAAAAGCCATTGATCGCTCTAGCTGCGATACTCTGCTTCAGTTAACAGACAGATCTATGTCTTACCAACAATCAAGATACAAGTAACCACTATTTACTCTTGTACCTTCCTGCACCACAATTAAAAAAAAAAATAAAATAATAGTGCCTGCACAGGTCAGATTCATCCTGAAGGAAGAGCAAACAAATGTGAGTAACATTTCAGGACCATTAATCTCAGAGATCTCACCAAGAGCAAGCAGCCAGACAGCTTAAAAATATATTTAGTCCACAAATGCTTATTAACGTCACTTGCTGATTCACAGCTGAGCCAGTCGCATGGAGCCCAAATGCCACTTCTACTTTCCCAGCCTGGCTTGAAAAACAAAAGTTGAAAGAGTTGGGCAGCAAGGTGCTTAACCCATCTCCGAGCCTTCTGCGACACAACTAGAGATGGGGATCTGTCTGGGCTTGAAACTACAGGTCCAGCCTGGTAGACCTAAGGTTTACGAGTCCGATGGGAGTTTTAAAACCAAGGTGTCCCCGTGTGGCAGGTCTGGCTCACGTACAGCTGTGTTCCACTGCCGTCTCAGAGGAGCCACCACACATCTGCGTCCTCGTGCGCGCAGCACAGAGGAATCACTCGGGCCACGCAACACTACCGCAGCATTCGCTCGGGTTCACCAGGCCCTCTGAGGGCTGAGGGCACCAAATCTAAACAGCCAACCTGATCCAGCAACCCAGGATGAGCTGCAAGTCAGTATTTGCAACACACGTCCACAGATGTCATTCCTTGGGTGTCACCCAAATACGATTGCACAGTGAGCTACAAACCTGAACCGTAGTTCTTTTACTGACTATCGCTCTTGGTCCCGATCCGGTCAAGAACAGATCACAAATAAAATGGACTCTGCAAGCTTACAACAAAATTAACAGTGAAAATCATCACTACTTTTAAAACTACAGCTTGAAATCAACTGAAGAAAAATATTTGATGATTTGATAGATATAAACCTACGTCAAGAATTTGTGTGTGCGCTTTGAGGCAGAATTAACCTACTGAATTCCTAAGGAATCCTTTAAGTAAGTCTTTTTTTTCATAAAGGGAAATTTACAGTGATTCTTCCCCTACTGTTGTACACAATGCAATGATTTAAAACCCAAAGGATTTTTGCTCTAAATCGCTTATTCAAATCTGTGTGATGGAAATACATTTACATCTAACATTTTAATTTTGCTTTGCATTTGAACTTTGAAATGCCTTTCCAGGAAAGCACGTATCTCATTAGCTCTTTTAGCTATGCTACCACACTGATCTCCAAGTAAACAAGAATCCTCAATGTTACCTTTCTTTTTTAACGTGATTCGTGATACCTACATAGTTTTTAGCCCAATATGCATCTAGCCTGATTGAGTCTTACTGCTTTTTAAATGTTATACAATAACTGATTCCTCACCAAGTGCACGTCAATAGCCACTCTGCATCTGTTCTCACAGGCTAGACAATTTGCTATAGATGCTGGATACGCAACATCCTCCCAAAAGGAGCGCTCACAAGAACCTACATTTCAGTGAATGTATTTTTTAAAATGGAGTCAGCCCAGAGCCCTGCTCCATCCCACTGGTTTTGCAGAGCAGAGCACAGTTCTCAGGATTACTCAGTGGTCGGTTGACCCACTGTGGGAGCAATCCCGACAGCCTGGCTGGGCAGCTCTGCTGGAAGCACAGACACAAAACAGCCTCCATTTAAGAAAAATCAATCTTCCTACCTGCTCTATTCTTTTTTGTTTCAGGGTTGGTTGTTGTTTTGTTTTTTTTTTTTTCCTTTTTTTGCACATTGGGAAAGGATGACAAAACTTCTTATTTTCAGTGACAGCAAGTCTGAAACAATTATTCCAAAACAGAAGGACAAAGTTTTCTACACACTTGCTAACAGTACTGAAATCAAAAGTGAGTAAAAGCAGAAACTTTTCTGAACCAACAGAAACTGAAAGTATTGCCTTTGGGAAAACAATAAACAGCAGCATTTTCTCTACAGCAAACACTGAAAGTAACAGGTAATTACTGTAGTCTAGGACATTATGACATATTTATAAAGCCCCGTTTCTGCAATAATCATACACAAGTCACTTTGAGTCACCACTTTTAAAACTCCCTGCAGTTTGCAGAGGCCTAACTGATGCCATTCCAATTGACTTCTTTTTCAGATGTGAGAACACACCACCAATGCAAAATTAAAACTTAAAAATTGTCACATTTAAGCCTCTTTTTGATGGATAATAATTACCTTAAAATGTTTCTGAAATGCAGAGTTAAGCGGTAATCAAATAAACGGTTAAAACTGCCTGTCTTTTTAAAATTATACTACTGAAGTACAGGGGACTTCAGCAACTTCAGCTTTACTAAACAAGGGACACGTGTCCAAAGCAAACCATCAGGAAAAAAGCAACCCAACAACCAACAACAACACTGAGAAATGTGAGTTAATGCAAGAGTTCCCAAAAGGCAAGAACATTTTTATTATGGGTGATTTGCAAAGAGGAACGTTACAAACTCACTCCCTCTCTCACAAGGTTTTCAGGGACGTGTTTCTCCAAGGAAATCTCTGGGCATCTGAGCAGCTCAGAATGGAACCCATGCAAAAACCACATTTGTCTTTGGAGCAGCACCATAGTTCATCAGGGATAGTTCATGACAGGAGGCACAGGAAAGCAGACCACAGCTATTAGCAGACAGATTCACATGCAAATCTGGAGGAGGAAGAGGTGCCACTCTGCAGGTGACAAGAGGTTCATTTTTAGCACTACATGAAAACACTACATGACACTAACAGAACTGGCATTTACCTTTCCATGGAGGGCAATTAATTATACAATGCTTTCTGCTGGCTTCTGAAGGCTTCTCTGCTTAACTGATGTGTTGTGCTCCACTTTTCAGTCCTTGCTCCTAAGAGGTACCATCACTGCCACCACTAAACCGCTTTATATTGGTGGGATGGGCAGAATTCCTGCCTCACCGCTGCCAGAACAAACACATTTTGGTGACAGCCCGGCCTCACACCCCACATCTGAGTCCTGCTGAGCAAGGGCAAAGGCAGTAGAAAGCCAGATTCGCGTGCTGTTTCTGCAGTCAGAGACACTGACAGCACTATCTTTCAGGGAGAAATGAACTAGCAAAACTGTTCCTAGCAAACACCACAGCTGCCTTAGCTCAGCCTACTGCTTTTGCACAATCTGCATTAATAAATACTACGCCCTAACAAGTGTCAGCTGTGGTCAAACGCTGCATGCCCAGGTTTGCGAGCATCAGTTTCAGACCACAGATAGTCACACGACTATCTTTGTCTGCAGAAAAGGTGTTTTCTGTTCTCATATCAGTTAGTCACCCTAAGACACTAAAGGGATGTAAGTGAACAACTAAAACGCAACAAACCAGAAAGAAATAAATTCAAGATCCTCAAGAACTCTATAATCAGAGGAAGAGGCTCCAGGATGTGCCAGGAAATTAATGAACGTGCAAGACAAAAGCAGCAGTTAACTAGAAAACACAAGCAGCTTGGAAAGGCACCTAAACCATTTTCCCCTGTCTGATGCTTGTAGCATCTGGACCCTCTGAAGTGCCTCTGGGGTTACATTCCCTGAGGAGCACAGGGTCCTGGCCCCACTGTGAGCAGCCAGACCCAAGGGAAAGGGAGAAAAAACAAACAGCAAAATGTTTCCAGAAAGCTGCCTGGGCTGTAGCTATAATGAGCTTTTCATTTGCAAAGCCCCCTCCTGCCTTTCTTAAAAGTCATTATTCCCCTATTTGAAAAGGGAGAGTGGGATGTAAAGTGCTACAACCCATTCCTTTCATTAGGCTGCAAGAAAAATACATTAAAAAAAACAACCAACCTACACCCTTAGGAGACTTTTTATGAACCTCACATCAGCCTGTGTAAAGCGGGCAGAGTTCACATTTAACATCACACATGGACATGGGAACCTCACGTCCTCCAGGACACCTCACCTTCCCGGACAGAGGATGACCTGCCTCCACAGTGGGGTCCCAGGAACTGCAAACAGCAGCACCCGCTCCACGCTGGCAGGGTGGTTCTGAGGTGGGCAGTTACAGATTCAGATCTTAAAAAGCAGCTTTTATAAACATCTATTTAGAGTCAAGTTTCAAACTCCCCTCTGAGAGAAGTATAACCTACAAGACTCTTCTCCCAGGAGCACGAAAGCAGGGGAGGAGGGGAAAAACATGAAGTTCAGGCACTTCATGTTTTATGCATGAGAATGCTATCACCCCTGAGAAGATTTTTGAGTGAATCAACCAGACAGGGTCTCTACAGCCTGCTTTTAGGAGGACCTATTTTCCAAAAGTTTATTTCGGTTCAATCATGTGATTTATATTACTTTCCAGTCATTTCTAGCTGGGTATATTTCAAGCAGAGAACTCTGCATCAGCTTCCACCTTGCCCTTTCCCATATAAATGTGGCAATTAGCACAGAAAAATTAGTCAACTCTGCAGTATTTCACCTTAAATAAAGCAGCTCAAGAAATAATACGCCATTTAATCTGTACTTGACATCCAGGGAAGAAACAGAGTGTCTCAGTAACATGCTTAAAGGGGGTTTGAAATCCATTCGTGGGCCTTGATGGAAGCCTGTCCTTGTAAACGAAAGCCACAATCCATAATAATGCTCAGTATTGGGCTTTTATCCTCCGTTTTATCAGAGCTCATCTGCTGATCAATGAGGAGTCCCATGGAATAGCACTTTGATTTTCAATGTCAACACAGCAGTACTGTGGTAATGATCGAAAATATTTACATATTGCCTCATTGATCGTGGGGAGTTCTTTTCCAACCATCTGGCTAGTGGGCACTTTTTTTTGTTCTTCAAATTTTATTTTACTTTTAGGGCTTTAAATAGTTGTCAAGCAGGTTATTTGAACATCTTTAAAACTACATCCAGCATTCTACCTGAACCGGGTTCTCCTGTTATTTTTAACCCAGAACATTAGCCATAGCATTAAGCAATTTCACCCCATCTCGGGGAGGGGAAAAATATAATTTTCTTAATAAGGACAAAACCAAAAAGAAAGAACAAAAAAAAAAAACCCACAGAACTGACAAACACCTGCTCCGTGCTTACCAGAACGATGTGCCAATTCAGCTACAAGGTCTCATTTTTAATGTGACTCAAGGGTGCCACCATTTTGACAACAGATGAGTCAAATGGAAATATGTCATTCATTCTGCGCTCGTTGCCAGCCTGGAGATAAAGAAACCCTGTAAGGGCTGTCTTTTCCACCTCCAGATGGAATACCTTCTGATAACTGCAATGTTAAGCCCCTGGGCTCCGTACTGCGTGCCTGTGTTTATACTGCCTTTACTAACTGCTCAAGTTATCCAAGCCGGGCGGCCGGGGCCAGCTGCTGCCATATAGGCTGCAAGCATAAAGCTTAAACAAGGACCAATTAGTAATTAGTCGCCCTCGCCTTCCCCCAGCTGGGTCCCTGCACCCCGAGACTCACCCAGCTCACCCCAGCCGTCACCCACAGCGAGCTGCGGACACCTCGCCTGGTCCCAGCCTCTCAAACTTCGCAGGTCCAGAGGCACCCACCTGGGTGTCACGTCAAGAAACTGGGGTGAGAAACAGGGATTTAACCTCAAGAAAACACAGACAAAAGCAAAAGCACCCTGAGCACCAACATGCTGGACTCCCCCAGCACAGCACAAGCAGTTTTAGTTAATTCTTTAGCTGATCCCAGGTTTCCACATAAAAGCTTTGAAAAGCTTATCTGCGTATATTCTTCTAGAAAGCTGAACAGCAAGTTAAATAAAACAAGCAGGAAAGACTGGTATCTACAAGATCTTCAAGATCACTGCAAGAGACCTCTGCAGAATACTCAATAAGAATACTAAAAAGGTGGTTCTCAAACAGTTGTCAAACTGATTTCAAGGGTTTGTTTTCCTGGTGGCTCCAAACCTGTTAATAATCAGAAGCTGACTCTCCCAGCCACTGGTGCCATAAACTTGATTTAGGAACAATAGAAGGTCTAAAAGACAAATTATACTGTGTATTTAAACCAGGAATAAAAATAGTCGGTCAACACAGCTTAACTGATGATTTTTGGCAATGATATTTAAGATAAAAACATTCTGATCTCTTTTTTTGAGTTCTACTTTGATAACAAGGACTAAACCACAAGTTCTGTCAGCAAAACAACATACAGACACCTTAAGAGACAGCAGGGGGGGGCTGGGGGGAAGCGTTCTAACAAAGCTAGCTTTGATACTACAGATGCTCCCTTAGACAATGAACTCTTCCCTCCATGTCAAGCTCCTTTTCCTGATGGGGCAACCACATGAAGGAGAAAGACAGACAGAGGACGGGCAAAGGCTCTTTCCCCTACACTGGGGCCGTCCAGGCAGAGAGAGGATGTTTTGGCAGACATGCTGCAGTAGATCTGGCGCTTGACCTGACAAGGTCCACTGAAGGCCAGGCACAGAAGGAAAAGCACCTATGAAACGGAGGGAGCGGGTCTCCTTACAGCTTTGCATAAACAGTTACTGCTGTTAGAAACCAGTTTGTAAGACACTATAACTGAAAAATTTTCCTATCCAGAGTCTTCTCCCTCCCCACCCTGACGCGGTGATGCTGCATCGCCAATTCCAGTTTCTCCAAGCAAAGCATCAAGCAGAGATATCAGAGCTCACCCCCTCAGCAAGACAAGTCAAACCATCTCTTGCTCTTCTAAACAAAATGATAGATTAAAAATGGGAAGCCAGAGCAACGCACGGAAGCTGTACTAAAAAGGTTAATCCTTCAAGTCGGCTTGCCCAAATATGCTCTTCCCTCTCGCAGAGGTAGTGTGTTAGATAAACGTGCCTTTTTGAAAAGCCTATTTATAGGCATTAAATGTAAGCAAAAGAGAACATTAAAAATTATTCTGTGGTCCCACAACAGACAAAGGGTGCATGGTATCCATGCTAAACACTTTTTCTGAGGACATCTGCTGGAAGATGTTTACCATCTGTTAAAAGTTAAAACTTGGAACAATATTTCACAATCCAGATACAGGTTAGACAAATAATGGGTCCCAAAAGACTGGCTAAACAATGCCTAAAAACAAGGGAGAGAGGGAGAACAGACGAGCTATCTGCTCTTCTCCTTCATCAGCTTGCTTTAGTGGATCAGAAGGTGAAAACACCACGCTAGCCCTGCCCAGAAAATAACAGGCCACCTGGAAACAAGGTTCCTCACAAGAGGAGCCACCTCGCTAGCACAGCCCAGGAAGACTGAGCATTGGACTGGACAACAGAGCAAAGCTGAAGGCTGAGAACTCTAGGGACCTTTTTTTACTCTCTCTTCTACTGGGTTATGACCCACAACATTGAATTTCAGACATCTGATACTGGTTTACCCTTGTTTAAAACAGAAGTAATACTCCACCTTTGCTCATAAAGGGCACTGAAAGTCAGCCATGGAGAGAGCTACCGAGCAGATGAGAACAGCAGAGAAAAAGCAAGTGAGAGGCCTTCCTCCCCCTTCTGTTCTTTTTCACAAAATATCTCCGAGTTATTTACATACTCGTATCCTGAACTCCCCCTCCAGTTTCACAGCTTGCAGTTAACTCTGCGTTCTGCTGGAGATAACACATGTTTAGCTTTCAGCATGTTTAGGCTAGAACACCCTCTGAATGTAACGCCAGGTCACCAAGCCCACAGAGGCAAGTATTTCCAGCTGCAGAGCCTGGCTAGAAGATAATAGACAGAAATACGAGGCTCCATCTCTCCACCACCCTGAAGAAAATCAACCTACTCAGTGAAGGAGACAACTAAACAGCTTGGCAACGCCTACAACTGGTGCTCAACCTCAGATCCATCGAGAAGATGTAAATATTTAGATTTCAATTTCATCTGATATGATAAATATAAAATGTCTATTTCCTTCTTAAAGGAAAAGAAAAAAAGTAGCATTAAAATAGGTAAGCCACCCACACAGAGAAAATGATTCTGCAGCATTTCTACCTTTAGGAGGAGGTTATTTAAGTTGTTGTATTGATCTTGAAAGAAGTTGCAATCACAAGTTAAGTTATTCTCATTGAATTGTCTTCAAACGTATATAAAACATAATATATAAAACCATGTCTATACATAAATCATACAGAAAATTGTTTTGCTGTTGGTTCCAAACATCTAGTGGCTGATGGCAGCACATTATTTTTTACCTCTTAAGAGATACCCATGGCCCTTCAGGGTTCCCTGGGGAGCAATCACTGTGACTCCAACCCAAATCATCCAAAAAAAAGCTCCAGAGTGATCCGCCGAGCCCCGAACCAGACTCCTCAGGGGTAGCCCACACGGGACACCACAGAAGCTGAACTGCAGTGTACCTCGGCTGTACTATAAAAACCTGAAATCCTTCGATAACCTTTTAAAGCACATAATGGAATTAAGGCCCCACTATACATCCAGAGTTAACAGTCATGCAAATATCAAACTCCTTTGGAGCTGGAGATAACGTAGCCTCGCCCCTACTGCACCGAGATAGGCTGAAGCACTCGACTTGCTGATGTGATTACACGCTCCCACCCTCCCAATTAGTTATTGCGCCGTTAAAAGAGAAACGCCTTCTCAGGTCATTGCTCTGTGGGTTAAGACAGCTAATATGCTTGAATTAGTGTCCTGAAGCTCCAGGGTCGTTACGTAAATGCCAGCAATCCAAACAAATCGGAGTCAACTTCCCTGTCCGATTACAGGGATAGCTGCCATGACGATGAATTACGAAACTTTCAGCTGTTAATTCACTATTCTCTTTTCCAAGTTTCCCTCGTTATACTGCAAGGATCAGACGTGCCCTCCCAGCTATAGCAAACTGCCTCTTCTTTCATTACTGCATTGTCCAGATCTCTGCTCCCCCCACCCATGAGGAGACTACAGAAACTGGTGGAAAAACCCTGAGTAGAGATCCCAGTATCCGATCTCTGGCAGGAGGCTGAGCTGTTTAAAGAAACAGAAAAGGATGAGTGCCAAATCACTTTTCCTTGTCGCATCAAGGGAGACCCTTCAACTTACCTAAGCTCAACTGCTTCCCTGCAGAGGAGAGTTCTGAGGTTCCTGCTTAGAACGTCACAGCATTCACCAACCTCAGCTGTCCAAACACAACACAGGCAGGACTGTAAACGCTGTGCAGAGCCCTCACTATCCAAGATACTCAGTGTTCAGGGTTGGTTTTTTTTGTGAAAAACCACTTGAGGTCCACGAGGATGCAGATTTCTAGATGTTGTAGCTCTTCAAATCTGCTTGAGCAAAATTTTCCAGATGCTGTTTTAAAGTCAGAAGAGGAAAAAAAATTCCTAATTTGGAGTCCTCAAGCATTAGTTCTGTAAGAAGCAGCAGAGGATCGTGCTATGATGGTTGCTGGAAGACCCAGCTGCTGCTCAGGGTGCCCACACTCCTACCCAAAGAGCTGCATTCTGCAAGTGCACTTCCTAATCAGCCAAGGTGTTTGCTTTCTACTCCTGCCCTTGGTGGCATCACGGCTGCAGAGTCATAACGCTGGTATGTGCCCTCCTGCCAGGCAGCAGCCAGAAGGACACAGGAGCAATGACCCTGACACCTTCACTCCTGAACTCGAGAGCACTCTGCCAGTGCTGACAGCTTTGCTGCAGGTTTCCACCCCACTCACTGGCCTGGGCTGCGGTGAGCTCCAAACCCACCCTTGTGACCATCCCTTCTATATGGAAGCCCACACACAGGAGTGGGGTTTCCCTCTCACTGAGGGGCACACTTTCCCCTCCTGGATGGTCTTTCATCACAAAGCCGGCACCTCCTTGGCTGGGACCTCCTCAGGTGTGCCCGAGCTCTCCAGGAAAGGTTTTAGCCCTATGCTTATTTGATTTCTTACTGCTCCTTCATGGCAAAATCATGCAGCTCCTGCACCCACATATGCCCCATAAATACTTATCTCCACTTGCCTAAGCAACCTCTTATTTCTTCTCCTCTCTGAAGCTCGACCCTGTGTCAGACACACTCGGGAAGGGTTGCAGGACAGTGAGGAGCAGCTCTGCCTACAGACACTGCCCCTGCCTCAGGAGGTCCCCCGGATCACCACAGCCACCCTTCAAAAAGAAAGATGCCTTTTCCCCCACTGGTTTCTAAGTTCCACAGTAGGACTTATTGAAGCATTTTGTTGTGAGCGTCTAAGGATTTATTTTAATTTAAAAACCCCAACACCTCGCTATAGAAAATGAATGAGTCTGACTTCAAGAGTTCTTCATATTGACTTGGCATCGTGCTGATTAAAACTCCCTGAAGTGAGAAGATCTGAGTTAGCCCCATGCTAAATTATTTCATTCTTCTTACATTAAGAACAGCTAAATATCATTCATTACTCTGTTCATTTAAAATTTCATAGGACTCTTGGCATGGACACGATGATTAAAGAAGCCACGTTCCCTTTCAGTTCATGGCTGAGTTCACACAAGACTCCTCTAACCCAGAGCCACGCTGTGGCATTTGGATTTCCTCCAACACTCAGGAAACGAAGTTAAAAATAAAGTGTTTTATATATTTCCTCCCCCCACATTAATTATTCCTTTTCTATTCACACTGACTACTACAGAACATTTTTGTTTATAAGATGCTTTCAGGCTCAAAATTAAATTTAGACATATCTTACTAATTTGGGGAGATAAGCAGAAATATTAATTGCATCATACTCTGTGTCAGACAGCTTTAAAATTAATTTAGAAGGCAACTTCACCATTTAGACAAATTGGCTATTAAGAAAACCACGGGGTTTGGATGTCACTTTTTCCTTCTAAGAAAATAAAAATAAAGAGGACAAAAAAGACACCACTGGCTGTTCCTGCCCTCTCCTCGAAATGAGACACGTCTCTGGAGTGAGAGGGAGCCCAAACGAAAAACCATCATGCGAAAACGAACGCTTCTCGAGGGGCCGTGCTGGCCCTCGGACAGGACACCACCGTGAATAGGCATGAATGGCATGAGTCAAACCACACTCAGGAGCAACACCAGCTTTCACTTGCCATTTTCTGAAGTCTTCCAGTCAGGCTGCCAAGACAGCCACCGAATGACACCATTTTTCATTTGGACTTAGGGGGAAGATTAATGCTCTTCTGGGCTAATTGGAGGAACCTTCTTTAAATTAGCTCGCTTGAAGGATGTACTGCTTCTCTATTTGGCCAACTTGCAGAAGCACAAACAAATTGTGAATAAAAAGATTATTTAAATTCAAAACCCCTTAGCACCAATGTCAGTTGTGAGTTTTGAGAATTTCTATTTTAAAAAAAATCAGGACAAGACAAGGTCTTTCCAAACTGGTTGCTGTCAACTAAAATGAGAAGTTAGATAAAACTCCCACACGCCAGATGGTAAATCACAATAAACGCTCGGGCTGTTAGATGCACAACAAGCGACAAACACATTGAAATACACCATCAGAAGCAAACCCAAAATAGAAAGGGTATTTTAATGAGAAATTATCCTCTGGGGGGAAAGTTAAGTTTGATAAGTTCATCAGAATTGGAAGTCATACACTGCAGGCTTTGTCTTTCCTCACCACCTCAAAGAAGCACGAGAACAACTAAGAATTTTAGCAGAGTTACGTTAGGCTGAGGGCTACTGTCACCAAGAGCCTTGGAGTTCATTATTTAGACATCAATTATGACCCTTTCTGCCAAGTTACTTAAAAAAAATATTGTTAAAGGATACCAGGGAATTGTTTATGCACACCATTACTGTTTCCTGAACACAGATGCAAGAAAAAGTTATATTAAGAAGATAAACAGCTGCTACTGTATGCTGTTTAAATGGTAACAAAAGCATCTAAGTGCCATAAAGGGAATAGTAAGGGAATTAAAAAGCATTTTTATGCATGAAGATGGCTAACATCCGTACATTCATTAAAGTGGTATCAACCATGCTTTTAATTAAAAGTTAGTGACAGAAACTTAAATATGATTAATGAAACCTAGCAGCCTACCAGAAGCCTGCTCTATCAAAAGCACAAAGCACAACAAGCTGCCTTTCCAGCCCTCGCTTGCTCGTTTCTCTTCCCCTCTCAGAGATGCTGCCACAATCAGAACACATTGCAAGGACCACAAAGCAGCGTTCCTGTGAAAAACCAAAACAGCCAACCAGCAAGCCAGGACAAGCCTGCAAAGCGTGCTTTCCTGTTTGACCATTCCTCATTTCGTATGTCCCAAGGAGGCGTTTCAATTACCGAGCAGCCCGGAGCCCAGAGGAGGAGTTGGTTACCTGTCAGAATAACCAGCTACACAGCGATCTATCGACCGCCGCCAGCACAAGGTCTGCCAGAGGCCGGGAAAAAGGCTGCCCTGCAAACAGCAGCCTCCTGCCCAACAGTGGAAAAAATCACTCAGAAGCCAGTGCTGAACTCTGTAACGCAGCCCGTCTTCTTGTGTTACTCGGGAGCACAACGCAGTCACGACAAAAATAAACTACGCGATAAAAATACAGCGCGGGCGAGAAGATGTGGGCACGGAGAGGGAATCGGTATGCAAAAGGAGGATAAGGGGTCCTACAGGCCGCAGACACTTTGCCATGCAATCAAACCATCTCTCCTATTTAAGTCCAGATGTCCACAAAGACTAATCTATTACCATTGTCCTGTTGAACCGCTGTCATGTACAGAGCTGAGCACATGCAGATTACGTCTTCAAAGGCTGAAGACATTTTTTGGCACCATCTTACCCACTGAGCTGCTTCCAGAGGACACAGAAGGTGGAAGCTCTCACCTTAGAGCAGGTGCTACCACAGGAAGAAACTTTTCTTTTTTTTTTTTTAAATACATGATTTAAATAAACTTTGCCTCAGCCATGGCTTTTTAACACAAAACGTGACAAGCCTGAGTTGTGTGGCTGACTGAACAGGGCACTACCCTGAGGGGTTCCCCATTCTGGGCTCTGCTAATGGAGCTCCAGCACCTCAGTGCCTCCTCTTTGGCTCCTGCAGTGAAAGGCGAGGGGTCGGGGATGAGGTGAAGGATGTGATTTAGCTTAAGAAAAAGCTGAAGTTGTTCGTGCTGCTGTGGGGCAGCAGCACCCTCCAGAACAGGGCTGTTCGGGAGCACCAGGCTGGACCCTTTCCCTCAAGTGATGTGCAGGAGAAGAGGTCCCCAGGCCCAGCACAGCGGATCCCCTCTTGTAGCCCATTGCCCAGCTCGGGAATGGCCATTTTCCTCTTTCTAGAGGGGCAAAAAACCCTCCATCCCCAGCCCTCTCCGTGCCTCAGGAGCATGGCCGATTTCCCGTCAGCCACCCCACAGTTCACTGACCACAGAAGGGAATCTCAAGCCCCCCCCAAACCCACCGGGTTCTTCCTCAGCTGTGATCAGTCAAAGGTGTTTCTTGTGCCAGGCCGCTGCGGGGCTCGCCCCATCTCTTACCGCTGCACCCGGGCCGGGCCCTCGCCCCCTCCTCAAGGCCAGGCCTCCCCCGAGGGGCTCATGGCCCCCACACGGCGAACCCCCGCCCGGAACCGCTGCTGGAGCGAATGCCTTGAAATTCAAGCCCGAAATAAAGGAGGAGGAGAGCCGGGACGAAGGCTCTCGGCGGGCAGAGTGCTATCTGGCCTCACACACGGCGCTCGAAGGCTGTCGGCCGCGACCTACCCAAAAGGTCCCTCTGCCATTACCCGACGCGAAGGGCGCCCGGCCCCGGCTGCCGGCGCTGGAGCCCCAGCTGAGAGAGCAGGGGATGGAGGTGTTGGCTGCCTGCGACCCGCCAGCACAGGGAGAGGAATAACGTGAGGAATAAGGTGGAACAGACCCCCATCGGCACACCGGCACGGCGGGGAATCCTTGTTTCGTGTGCGGTAGCGAGGAGCCGAGGCGGCGGGTTGCGATGGCTGCAGCGCCCGCAAACCCCGCGGCGCAGCCCGACCCGTCCCTCCCTGTCATTTACTCCTCTATTCGGGAAACTTTTACCGCCGACGCATCCCGCCGGCGGGGACGAGGCGGCCCGACCCCACTGAGGCCGCGGCAGCGGCCGGAGGTACCGGC